>CM076570.1:36533489-36959784 GCA_034641835.2 Pinus albicaulis | reverse complement strand
AAATTGAGGTTGGAAAAAGGAATTTACTATGAGAAAGAAGGCTAGAAAGCACGTGAAATGAGAAAGCATATTTTAAAATGATGAAGGCACTATGGTGGGGAAGGAAAAAAATTGATTCTATTTCTTGAAAACCCAAGCAGTGCAGAAATTCTTTTTCAAAATGGATGAAGTTCCAGCACAAAGGAAGTTGTACCGTTCCAAATGGGGGAAAATAGGAAATTAGGGGTGAGGAACATCTTAAGATATTCCACTATGGAATCACAACGATATGGAATTAAACCAATAGATTTAAACCATAGATAAGACCGTAGGGCATTTACTGTGATGCATCACCTTCACAAAGGTGAAATCAGTTTCCCCTTGCCCGGTTCTAGGCTCCGTTTATAGAAGATTGGTAAACATTTAGTAAAGTGTGGGAATGACACACTCCTCTTCGATTTTACTTCTCTGAGGAACTTTAGATCTACAAATCTAAACAATGGGTCCAAAAGAGAAGCAAAAACCAAACAAGGAAGAAGCGGGAAATTCCACTCTCAGAAAAATCAGCAATAGGCTCAAGGAGGATGCTGTATAAGCAATCTGGTGTAAAAATAACATAGAAAAAGGTTGAGTTCCCTTATTTTAGGCTGTGTGGGACCTCCATGCGGAGTTTCAGCAAAAAAAAATGATTTTAGAGGGCTTAAACAGATCTCCCACAATCAACACTAGCTGAAAACTAGCTAAAAGAGAGGGTTGAATTAATAGAGAAACCCTCCTACAGGAATTGCGCAGTTTCTACTAGAAGTCACTGGAAATCAGACATAAAACTCACAATATAGAATGGCAGCAAGAAATCAGATCCATAATGAAGTTCCCTTGTAGAAGCATTAGAATTTACATGAAGCAAGAGCAAGAATTCTTCAGAAATTATAGTTGAAACACATGGAAAAGCTGCAGCAAGACTTGGCAGCGTCCTATATGAGGAGCTTCAGTTGTTGTAGGTTAAAACTCAGATCTACAACTGATAAATGGCTGAAACATCATATCCATACCAAATCCGGAAACTACTCAGCCTTCTTAACAAGATCCCCTTGGGGTTTTATCAAAATATTGCATAGCAAAGTGTAGATCTAGCTTTTAATACACTGAACTGCAGAAAACTTTATAAATTTCTGAAGATGGCTTTCATTACATTAAATATCAGATCTGAACATGAATAGATGAGCAAGATAATTTAAAAATCTCAAAGGGAGAGGCAAGCCTCAATCACCAGAGAGCAAGTACAATAAGAGATACAAACAGTAGTGAAACATGTACATGAAAATAATGCAGTTTATGGAAGAGACTACGCAGTAGCTAGAATGAACTGATACAACAGATAAGAATTAAAGATATGAAAGTGAAATTAGAGTAAGATCCTCTTTCGGGTGGTCACAAGACACCCTCCTTGAGAGAAATCTCCTCTAAACAACTAGATCTTGCAGATCTAGTTCCCGCACTTGCTGCAACTCACAAGCAGCTGTAAAACCCTTAATAGGACTAGCGCTACTATAGAGATGAAGCTTGGCCATAATGCTGGATAGTGGAGATATGCATCACAATCCCCTCCAAAGAGCTACTCCATGGAAGGAGAGAGGATTCCTACACAGGAAATCCTCTTCCCTTAGGCTAAACAACCAAGAGACTTGAGTGGCTGCAACAACTTCTCAAAATTCTTCAACAACCTTTGCTTGTTGCCTCTCCTTCTATTTATAACATGAGGGCTTGCCAAAACCCTAAACCATATTCTTCAACTTATCCTCTTTCACACATGATATCCTCTTCTAGAAGTACATTGTGCTTGATGGATAAGTTTCCCTCCAATCTGTGTTGTAGGTGGGGCCAAGGTTGACCCATTCAAATGAATTTCCCCTTTTCACACTTAGGGGTGTTTAATATAATAGCCCGGATTTATCCCCTTTCACATTGGGCATGTATTTATTCTCAACTTAGGAGTTTATTAAACCTTTTTTCCCATAATTTATTCACGAATAAAGCAAACTGAAAATAAAATGCAATATTCCTATGAGATGCAAAAATTGGGAATATTACAGTCTCCCCCGGCAAAATGTTGCTTGCCCTCAAGCAACTCTTATTGTAGATGAAAACCATCCATTCCCTCCAAATGGAATCCTCATAAGGAATGCTTCTTCCATTTGCTGCAATAAATTATGTATGTTTGATTCCAAATTTGTCTTCTACCAATGCATGAAGTGACTTCCAACTGTGGGGTTAGATGTCCTCTTCTTACCATGAAGTACAAGAAGACAAATACATGATGTCCAACATCATCACAAACACATGTGTGGAATATAGTAAGGTAGCTCCTGCCATAAAGGAAGAGCTTCATCATGCAGAACATTCCTCCATCCCATGTTTGTGAACTTGAATAGGCATTGTTATGCCTCCATTCTTAGCCCTGTTGGCCTTGTGAATCCAAACTCCATCATTTCAGTGTTGTGCAAAGAATAAGGAAAAGAGTAATATGGGTAAACAAAATATTTCAAACCATATTCTCCCAAAATCAACCACCAGAGCAAGGCCTTTTGCTTCCATCCTCCATCTCCTCCATGTAATATGGACAAGCCATGCTTCCCAAAATATGATGTGCATGCCTTTCTCTGCTGCAAGTTATCTTTGATACATAAGGCATGAACCAGAAAATTATGAGTCATGGGGTGGTCACCATACTCATTCAAAAGCATCAAAGCAACAAGGGATCTTGCTGCCCTCTTTCCTTCTTATGTGCATTATGAAATCAAACCATGCTAATGGACATATGATATGTCACATCAGCCCAATACAAAGTACCATCATCAATGCACATCTTGAGATGATCATGCCAAGTTTCTCACCATGCAAAACACATAGACATAGAAGATGTCATGGTGGCTATACTATTAGTATGAATCTTTGTTGAAAACAATTCACTTAGCTACACATACAACAAATAGCCACACATAAATTATAGCTTTCGCCAATATCTTCAACCAAGTTAGTTGATCAAGATATGCGCTACAAAAATCCAGATCTATGCATAAAGACAAGCGTTAAAATAAGGTTTTGCCTAATTCAATAAG
Organism: Pinus albicaulis; assembly: GCA_034641835.2. NCBI lineage: Eukaryota > Viridiplantae > Streptophyta > Pinopsida > Pinales > Pinaceae > Pinus > Pinus albicaulis. The sequence goes on along the minus strand of CM076570.1, from coordinate 36,956,686 downwards.
ATGAAGACAAGAACACCACGAAGAATTTTATATTATAAAATTTGGAGAGAAAACAATAGCAGTTTCCAATTCTCCTCAATGGGATGGGTTCTTGAAAGTCCTCAGTGCTTCAGATCTAGCATTTCTCTCTGTTGTTGGTGTAGAAAACCCAGACAAACACAAAACTCAAAGGGAGCTCACAAAGCAAAAAGTAGAGAATGTGAAAATGATAATGGCTCAAAGTCAGACCAAGAGTATAGATCCAGAGTGATCTAATGAGAAACAAAAGCTGAAAAATGAATGAGAAAACCCTTCTATTTATAACAAAATATTGGGTCATTCTAGATCTTGGTGAATGATTAAAATAATATTAACCAAATCTAGATCCACCTTTTATGGAATATTTTATTATATTTGTTGGAGGGAAAAGGCATTTGACTTGGGTCAAACTTCTATTTGTAAATAATAAATAAATAAATGATTTATTTATTATTTTAAGGAAGTCGGAATGATAATTAAATAAAATAATAATTTATTTAATTATTTATAAATGATTTAGTCATATTTAACAAGGAATATTATTTAAATAAGATTTAAAAAATTATCCTGAAAATAATAAGATAAATAAGGATTTATCTAATTAATTTCCTTGTTTTGGGTTAAATATAAATTTGAAATAATAATTAAATTATTTATTAATCGATTATTCCATGAGAGTAAAATTAAACAAATAAAGATTTATTTATTTTTGATTTATTTGAACTATAAACAACCTAATAAATGTGTTTTATTAAGTTATTTTACATAGTGAAAGCAATTTTACTTAGGGTAAAATTGGTCTTACATGGTGTATTTGGGTCCATCTAATGATAATAGGTTAGATGACCAAAAATTGGTGTAACAGATTGCCCCCCAGCGTGCGAGTGTTAGGAGCAAATCGTATGACCGAAGTACGTTGTAAGAACTCAATCACTAGACATCAAAAGGGAAGTCAGAGAGAGAAATGTAAGGTAGCCTAATGTGCTGAAGAACTAGACCCTAAGGAGATGAGACTTACAGGTGCAACAAGTCTCTTTTTATGAGAGGGTACCTGTGCTAGAGGCGGCGGGGGAGGCATACTTATGACTGTCGAGACAAAGTACAAAAGAATAGTGCGTCCAGTACACAAGGAACCGAACTATAAAGTACATGCTGGCATAAACAGAAACCAGATAAAAGATATAATGAGGAATCCCACATACATGTTGTGCCTGGGATAACAGCCAGGACTTATACAATAATATATGAGTACATGAGATACAAATACAACCCAAATGCGCCTTATACATGGGAAAGGGCTCGCAAAATCTGAGTGATACATGCAAATCAAAGAGGCGTTGCAAGCGGTTAAGGCCGACATCATCAAATATATGGAGCTGCATTGAAGGCTGCAATGAAGAGATCATCCGGGCATGTGGGGGGCTACCTGCAGGGCCACCCCCTCATGAGGGTTGAGACATCTCACACACACCCGGGAATCACCAATATCTGCTGCTGCATCACTGGACCATCAAGTATACGGATCTCGATCATGTTGAAAGGAGTTGAAGGTGAGAAACAACCAACTCAAAGGGAGATAAGTAGTCCCTTTGCCTGATCCGGGGCGCCGAACAAGAGTGGAAGCTGGAACCAAGATACACCGCCCTCTAGACCTATCTTCTGGAATGAATGAGCTGATGTCGACAGAAGGAGGTCCGCCATAGGTGAGGCAATAAGGAATCCTCAACTAAGGCATGAGAGAAAATAGTAGAGCAACTGACAGACTGACACTAATGATGATAATGAAGTAGGGGATACTGAGTAGCGAATGGACGACTTCCCTTGTTAAAGCATAAAGGGCATGGATGACCTGGTAGTGACTGACACAATATCATGAGGGATAGGGGAAAATGGGACTGAAGGCCATAATGTGCGACACGAGAGAGGGACTAAGCAAGGAAGGATGGAGGACTATAGCGGGGTACAAAGGGACTCAAGATAGACTCCATGAATGCGATGATGACTCAACTTGGATGCTCTAAACAAGGGTGACTCGATGGTGCTGCCACACAGTAAAGGTCCAATGGGGGACCATGAAAACATGAGTACAAGATGGTAACTCATGATGAAAATCAACACGAACAAGGACAAGTATGGAGGCAAAGTGGTGCCTCAAGTACAAGTGTTGTAAGTGAGGAAATCTGATTTTGAGGAGAGGTGAAGAGACCCTTCTTGGGTAAAATGTGTCTTGGTGAAGTATCAAAGTACTAAAAACTAACAGGTACCCAGAGCTCATGAACAGGCCAGGTCGCACTTTTTGGGGTCTATTCTGCGACCTGGGTAGCAAGTACTGGGCAGAAAACTGCGACCTGTCCCAGGAAATGACCTAAAAGGTGCGACCTGTCAGAGAAAGGGGGTTTCAGTGCTGTTTTTGGTTGAGATATGGGATTTGTATGGTTGAGGGGCATAGGTGCCCCCAAGCATGTTGTGGTCATTCCAAAATGTATTTAGAAAAATGGGAATCTAAACACATTTTAATGATATGGTGCGCCATTTGTTTTCATTATGGTTATGCAGTTTAAGAAAGGAAATGGAGGATTTCCAATCTCTTTTAGTACTGCATATATAACTCAAATGGACTTTAAGTTTCTGGGTTGGCATACTTGGTGTCACAATCCCAAAAAGAGGATTTGAAGATAATGAACTGATGCTCTCTTAGAAAACCTATAGGTTGGTCAACAACAATGTCTAAAAGACTGGGTTTCTTATGTAAGATGAAGGAACGATAAGGGGTAGCATCCCTAGAGTGATCTGAAGTGATATGGGACTCTAGAGGTTCTTCTAAATGTGGAAGAATAATGGTACTAAAGTCGGCACGTCCAGATACACTAGGAGAGTTGTGGAGAATTGCTTCTCTTGGTCTCTCAAATGTGGGTGCCCCCTTACCCAAACATTGGGTTTCAATGTAATGGCCACAAGGTGTATGTGGTGTGAACGCATGGGTTCGATGTAAGGGGGAATAGATAAAGTCAGGGGTGGTGATTTCTTCCATAATGCCATCATCGTGATAGAATATGGGGTGACTGGTGGAAGAACGACCACCTGACGCGGCGAAGCTACCTGACTCATCATCACGAGAAGAGAGGTTCACATGTGCATCGTCACAAGGGGTGACAGAAGATTAAGAAAATAAAGGATCTACCAATGTTGAGCCCAGGGTGATCGCTGAAGGGAGGTCAAGCGCAACATCAAGGGAAGTCTCCAAGGGGACGTCCACTAAGGGTCTCATGGATGATGATAGGTAGAAAATGGTGGCAGCAAGCTTTGTCATTTCAACATAGGGAGGGGGAATGTCAATGGGAGTAGGTAAATCCTCAAGCTGACATAAAGCATACTGTGCAAGTATGCGAGAGGCAGATTGATTTTGTTCAATCTCGTACTCTCGAATTACCTCTAAGGAGGCGCGGTAATGCGTTATGTGGGGACAATGGTGAGAATAATGGCCATGGACACCACACAGAGCATAGGGTTTTTTGGTGCAAATAGTCTTTGGGTTCTTGGCTGCGGTCGAGGAAGAAACAAAGGTTTTAGGGATCATAGACTCAAGGAACGTGAATTTAACCATGGGTTTAATACGGGGTAACTCGGGACAAGTATGGGTGGCATGACCGATGACATCACATAAGGCGCAAGGATTTGTGGGTGGAGTAGGGGCAGGGTCATTCGGGGTGGCCTTGTCTTTGGATGCCCCCTTGCGAGCTTTAAATTTCTTTCCCGGAGTTGTCACAATAGGAGAAGGGTCCTGTTTAGGTGCGGGTGGCACTATAGCAATAGAAGAAGCTAGGGGAACTGGTTGAACCGGTGTCAAAGAAAGGTAAGGTTTGGGGTGACCAGGTGGGGTAGCAACTAGAGGATCAAGGTACCAGATGGGTATACCCAGGGTCAGGTTAGGGAGAGAAAGGGTGGCCATGATGGGAACCGAATAGACTCTGGGAGGGGGAGCAAGGAAAGGTATCTGACTAGCGGGCTAATGGTCAGGAGGGACGGCTCCAAGATGATTGAGACCTAGTGGAACTGACCCAGGAGGATAGAGGGGCTCATGGGTACCAGTTGTAGGAGAAGGGCCAGAAGGAAGAGGTTCGGCTAGCTAAGTCGAAGGGATAGGAGCAGGTTGCGACGGGCGAGGTTGAGGTTGAGGTTGCTGACTAGCCAAAGCAGGCCATTTAAGGTTAGCCCGAGACGATTGCATCATGCAAACATTCGCTAAGCTGGGATCAGAGACAGGAGGAGGAGGAATACCAGGGAAAGTTCCAAGCAAGGAGGAGTCTTTGTAGATGCCGGGAGATACATTGGTCAAAGAATCGATGGTTTGCTTATTAGCTACAGAAGAGATGGTCGACTCTGGGTAGGTCTGAGATTTTGGCTCATGATATGTCAATTGCTCAATGGTGACTATCTTTCCATTATGAGGGAAAAACATCTTGCGGTGGACCGCGGATGGGACAGCAGACATGGCATAGGTGTAGCTACGCCCCAAAAGAATGTTATAATCAAGAGGGGCATCGATGACTTCAACATCAATGCAAACAGTCTTGCCCACAAGAGTGATAGGACAATTACGGAATAGGCCAATGGGATGGGAGGCATGGCTGTCCCATGCACGAAGGGTGATTGTGGAAGGGGCCAGCTCAGGAGATCGGAGTTGTTTCCAAACCGAAGCAGACATCACAGAGTTGGATGCCCCCTCATCAATAATACACCGAGAAACGTGAGCGTTCCGGATTTTGACTAGGATTTGGAAAGCTACGGAAGCAGGAAGGGGAGGATGTTCTAATTGACGGGCGTCAAAAACAATCAATTGGTCATCAGCAGGATCTACAGCACCCATGGCGGATAGTAGAGCCTTCTTTTGAGAAGGACATGACTGGAGTAGTTCCAGTGTTGAAATGTCAGCAGGAGACTGCGCCAAATCATCTACTATGCTATACGAATGAGCAGCTCGACCAGAAGCAGCATTTCGGCGTAATGGGCCCTTAGGAATCTTGGTATGAACCTCAACTTTGGGCTGAGGGATATGCAAGGGACCATTAGATGTCAAAAGAGGCTACGGGGGCTAGGAATAAGGTGACTCGAGGACGAGACGGAGTGGGAGGCTTGGGGTGCGCGGGAATAGGAGTTTGAAGGTTAAGGTCGACAGGTAAAGGTTGATCAGAGTTCATCATGAGAATCTGGTAATCGAAGGAACCAGAAGGGGAAGGTTGAATGGCCGCCTGTCCATTAGGTGGTTGGGTAGGCACAAATCCCTGCTGTGCATCCAGCTGCTCTTGAGGGGGTGGTGACTGCTGTTGCGGGGGTTGAGAAGGCAAGGGAGGCGGAGGTGCTGATGTTGGAGGAGATGGAGCAGTAAGCTGCGGATATGGATAATAAGGTGGTTGGGTAACAGTGTGGTAAGTAGGAGGTTGGGCCAAAAGAAGGGGTATGTCGTATCCTAGAGACATGCTACCAGGAGGGGAAAAACTGCGGGAGGTGTTGCCTCCCCCCTAGGAAAACCATAACCCATGGGAGGTTGGGCATATGTATGATAGATAGCTCCAACGATATCGTCGGCGGCATGAGGTTCCCCCGGTGCATTGGCATCACCAGTTCTAGGGAGATCAGGTAGAACATTATAAACATAACCCATCTAAGCATAGATCAGGTCATATTTTAACGCCATTTGGAGGGCAGCTTCTTTGGTTTGAGGAAAATGAAATCCGACATCTTTCTCGATAGGGGGCAAGAGAGATCTAAGGAACCATTCAATGTAGACACGGTCTTCGAAGGTAGGAGATTGACATAGGCTCTTTATTCTTTGCCATTCCTGGACATGATCGGATAGGCGGGTCATAGATGATTGACAAAAAGAAGTCAAAAGTTCGATACCAGTGTCATAATGAAGGGGAAGTTGGAAGTAAGATAAAAAAGCTCGGGCAAGAGTCGCAAAGGTGGTATGAGAGGAAGTGGGCTGATCAGCATACCACTTAGAAGATTCGCCTATAAGCGTGCATTGGAACAATCTAAGATGGATGGAATCATCAGTAATGGAATGGGATGAACACCACATGTGGAAATATCAGATATGGTTGTAGGGATCCTCTCCAGCAAGGCCTTCGAACTTGGGAATGTCAGAGGGGAGATTGGTTGGCATAGCAGGCCAACCAACATCGTGGCGGATAGGATCATTGATCAACTGATTGAAATCAGGGAGACTGAGGCTTGCCATGAAGGGGAGCAAGGGAGCAGTCGAGGTAGTTCCTATGGCGGTTCCACTAGTAACATTCCCAGCATTACGGCCAGGGATGCCGCTTGTGTGAGGCCCTGGACCAGACATGGCGAAGGTAACAAGGGGAGAACCAGAAGTAGGGGGAGAACCCAAAGAATCAGAAGAGGAGTCGGAGTGCAGACTCGGAGGGGGACTAACTCGATGACGGTGGGAAGGAGTAGGTCGACCAACCAGAAACTGAGGGTGAAGGCCAAGAAGTCTCTAGGATATACACCTTGGGGGTGCAATGATGACGACACAAAGGGAAGAAGAATAACCGCCAAGGGCAAGGAGGTGCAGAATCAAGTGATGTCAATGTCGAAACAAGGGCAGAGAAGTGCAGTGTAAATTGATTTTAAAGTCTTTTCTTGGCGGTGTTAACCAGGCTCTTCTTCACTTAGGGTCAGTGTGTGGCATGTGTTAATTTTAATTTTTAAACCCAGATGTTTTGAGAGTAAAAGAAAAAGTGTGTTGCGTAACTGAAAATAAATATGTAGAGAACAATAAATAAGGCTAAAATAACAAAAAAATAACAGCTAACAATGCATTGATCTAACCCAAGAAGGTGGGACTCTCAAAACTAGTCTAAAAGAGGAAAAAATATAGTTAAAACACACTAAAAAGGGGCCAATAGATATAAGGTCTGGAGGGAGAGGGATCTAAAGGAGAAATCTACTGAAAAGAGGTGAAGAAAACAACAAAGAGGCAAAGGCAAGGTTGCTGCAACAAAGGAGGAAATCAGCTAAAGGTAGAAGGGACAAGAAGGTGACCCTAAAGGCAAACCCAAACAAAACTATATGAGGTGATTTGAAAGGAAAAGTAGCTGATCTTCAAGGGATCTGAAGATGAAGTATCAGATCTGTAAAAGAAATCGTTGAAACTCTGAAAATTTAGACACTATATAGCAGCTAAAACTATTCCACAAAAAGTGGAGGGTACTGAAACCCTAGGGGGCTAGATTCCCACTTAGTTGAGTAAAACGAAGACGAATAGGTCCTGGGAGTGGAATAGAGGTCGGAAAACACGGCGAGGAGGTTCGGACAAAACCCGAGAAAACTTCAGAAAAATTCCAGAAAAAAGTCCAGGTCGCAGTTTTTGACCTGTTTTTCGCTCAGGTCACAGTTTTTGGGTTGTTTTCTGCTACCCAGGATGCAGTTTTTGGGCCAAAAAGTGCGACCTACACTTTCGGCACTCTCGGCGGCAGATTTCAGAAAAAAAATGTCGTCTCAGCTGCGGCTGATGTCTGTCACCTGCGCAATAAGGCCAGAAACACGCGGAAGTTATAAATTTTAATGTTTTAGGGTTTTATGTGAGAAAAACAACATAAAAATAGGAAAAATAAAAAGCTGAAAAGAAACCCTAGGGTCTGAAGTAGCTGGATATGCAGGAATATGAAAAACGACAGTAGTCGTAATTGAAAACTCGTGTGGAGTCGCCAGTTGTTAGTATGAATCTTTTGTTGAAGTGTACGAAAAAAGACCACTTTAGCTATGCATAACTTATAGCCCTAACATCAAATATGACTACCAATATCTTCAGATCTGCAGTTAGTTGATCAAGACAAGTGCTGCAAAAAACCAGATCTATGCATAAAGAGACATTAAGCAGTAAAAATAAGGTTTTGCTCCATACATCCAATAGACAAGACAAGAACAATATTTTTGAAAGAATTTTTGTATTAAGGGCACCTGGGAGGAAAACAAGAAGGTGTTTCCAATTATCCTCAATGGGATGGGTTCTTGGAAGTCCTCAGCACTTCAGATCTAGCATTTCTCTCTCCTGTTGGTGTAGAAAACCCAGACAAAGATAGAACTCAAAGGGAGCTCACACAGCAAATAATGGAAAATATGACAACGATAATGGCTCAAAGTCGGACCAAGAGTATAGATCTAGAGTGATCTAATGCAAAAAAAGGTGTCAAATGAAATCCAAGGCATGATTCAGAAAATAATGAGCTATTGGGTAGCAAACATACTCACCCAAAAGCACCCATAGCAACAAGGACTTTGCAGCCTTCTTGCCTCATCAACATGTGGATCTTGGAGCAACAACACAATGATGAACATGTAAAATGCCTCATCAACATAGTACAAGAAAGCTCCTCATACCACATCATGTGGGAGTCATTCCTCCTCCCAAGCCAAATTTCATGCATGAAATATACCTCCAACAGAAATGCATGTGGACATATGAGACATACTTCAAGCATAGGTGAATACATGGACATAAGATTTAACTTGTGATGTCCAACTCTCCCTCTAACAATCACATCATCCATGCTTCCTCTTCATATGATATACTAATGATGTACCAAGCATGAGATAAGAGAATGAGAATCTTTGGGTAGAGAACATGCTCACCCCCAAGCAACCAGTGTTTCCATGCCTCCTTATTCATCTCATGACCATTCCTCAAGGCATAGATCAGAAAAATAGGTACCTTTGGAGAGTGATAGGGGTATCCCAAAGGCAACCAGCGTAACCAAGCTTGTTGGTCCATATATGTCTGCAAGTGATCATGTGACCCCTTGCTCACCATCCTCATCCACTCACTCAAATATGGAAGTTGAGTGATGTTCTGCAAAATCATGGCATTCTCCATTTGCAGAATACCATCTCCTTGAACCCACTGAAGAACTTTGCATCTCATGAAATACTGAAATGCATCTTTCTTGAGATCTCTTAGTGAGACCTTCCTCTCATGTATGATCTTCCAAAACCAGTGAAGCTTTGGATCTGCAGCAATACCTCCAACATGCTCCAAGAATGATGAAGCCTCTTTGTCACAACCATTATGTGACAGCGCTGTGATATACCTTTGCTTCAAATCAACACTTTGATCTAACCCTTGGCTATGCATAGATATTAAATTAATATGTGCTGAAATATTTTGCATACCTTGGATCAACTGATATGTGGGAACCTCTTGACAGAACACAAGAGTTCCTCCATCTGGATCAATGATGCCTCCAACTGCTGGTAAGAATGATGGCCTCCTTTCTTCAAGTATACCAGTGCTAGAATATTTCTTCTCCTCCTCATGCATCTCCTGATTCATGCATGGGACCCCCATATGTTAATAACCCAAGACTACCTTGCAAAGATGCAAGTGCCTCTTCTCTAGATGCAAGCTTCTTAGCAGTAGATAGTGAAAATGGAGATCTCTTGCCCAAAGTGACAAGATTGACATTCTCCTTTGTTTCCTTGGGAGATGTCTCTTTGTAGCTCTTCTTTTTCCTCTTCTCTTCAAACCCCTTGAGATTTTCTTCAATACTCTTCAATGCTTGAAAAAGAAGCAATGAGATCTCATCTTCAGTCATTCTCTCTACCTTGTGATAATAGGAAGTGTATAGTTCTTCCTCTTCAACTTGAAACCCTTTAGGAGTTTCTTTGCATCTCTTGCCTTCATTGCTATACCCCTCACCTTCTTCAAAGAAATTGGGCATAGTGGATCTATGAGGAGATCTAGGATCCTTTGGTCTTCTACTTTGATGATAGGAAGTGCTAGGCCTTCCTTCTTCTTCTTGAAATCTCATGCAGCTCTTACTGCAACTTGCTTCTTCTCGAAACCCTCTAGGAGTCTCAGTGCTTCTTATTTCTCTCTTCTGATTCACCTCTTGGGAGAGGCCCTTCTTAGATCTAAAAAATGATGAGAATAATCTCATATGCTCCATAAAACTTTTTTCTACTTCTGCTCTTTGATTCAATGGTAGCTTGATCTCACAGGCTGTGCCAAAGATCATGCTCTGATACCACTGTAATGTTCCAAATGGGAAAAATAGGCTCAGTAGAGAATATCTTAGGATATTCCACTATGGAATCATAGAAATATGGAATTGCACCAATAAATCTAAACTAGAGATAGACTAGTAGGGAATTTACCGGATGCATCACCTTCACAAGGAAGGGTGAAATCTAAAGGCTTCTTGGCCTGTTCCAGATTCTATCTATAGAAGATTTGTGAAACAAAAAAAGTGTGGGAATGACACAATCATCTTAGAGTTTGATTCTCTTAGGAATATTACATCTACATATCTAAACAATGGATCCAAAAGAGAAGCAAAAACCAAACAAGGAAGAAGCGGGAAATTCCACTCTTAGGAAAATCTGCAATAGGCTCAAGGAGGGCACTGTATAAGAAAGCCACTCTAAAAATAATGTAGAACATGGCTGGGTTCCCTTATTTTAGGCTATGTGGGACCTCCATGCAGATTTTTAGAGAAAAAAAAGGGTTTAGAGGGCTTAAACATATCTCCCACAATCAACACTAGCTGAAAATCAGCTAAAGGAGAGAGTTGAATTAATAGAGAAACCCTCCTTCAAGAATTGCGCAGTTTCTATTGGGAGTAACTGTAAATCAGTAATTAAGCTCATATTACAGTATGGAAGAAATAAATCAGATCCATAATGAATTTCCTTTGTAGAAGAATTGAATTTACATGAAGCAAGAGCAAGAATCCTTTAGAAATTGTAGCAATAACACATGGAAAAGTTGCAGAAAGACTTGACAGCAGTTTATATGAGGAGCTTCAGATGATATAGGTTAAAACTCAGATCTACAAATGATAAATATCTGAAACATCAGATCCATACCAGATCTGGAAACTACTCAGCTTTCTCAACAAGATCCCCTTGGGGATTTATCAAAATATTGCATAATAGAGTGTAGATCTAGCCTTTAATACACTAAACTGCAGAAAAATTCAGAGATTTCAAAATATGGATTTCATTACATTATATATCAGATCTGAATAAGATCAGATCAGTAAGCTACTTTACAAATCCTCAAGATGAGAGGCAAGCCTCAATCACCTGAGATCCAGTACAATGAGAAATATAGACAGCATTGAAACAAGTACATGAAAATAATGCAGTTCATGGAAGGGACTGCGTAGTTGCTTGAATGAGCTGATACAACAGATAAAAATTACAGATCTGAAAGTGAAATGAGAGTGAGATCCTCTTTCGGGTGGTCACAAGACACCCTCCCTGAGATAAATCTCCTCTAAACAACTAGATCTTGTAGATCTAGTTCCCCCACTTGCTATAACTCACAAGCAGCTGCAAAACCCTCAACAATACCAGCGCTGCTATAGAGATGAAGCTTGGCCATAATCCCGGATAGTGGAGAGATGCATCACAATCTCCTCCAAAGAGCTACTCTATGGAAGGAGATGTAGAAGTTGAATAAGCGATATGTTATACATCGAGATTCTACGATCACACACTATTTTAACTTCATGCACAATACAAAATCTCTTCTACCATTGGTCATTAATTGCGGAAATAAAAACAATCGCATGCACACATTAAAACCATAAACATTCACACATATGAACACAGTATTTTATGGAAAAGCTTAAAGCTGAAAACCCCCAACTATCTGTATATTATATGTCATAGAGATCATGTAACAATCATTATACAAAGCTCCTCACAAAGCTCTCAGTACAATCTCCAATTGTTACACACTAATCAAGCCCGATCTAGAAAATCACATGCTCCAATCTCTGCCACCTGATAGCCTGCCTCTACTACGCAATCACTGCTGAAGAATGGATCTGAATGAACTTGAATTGGTATAGGATTTCTCACACAATCCTCATTGGCATCTCCAATCACTGTATGTTGCAAATCATGCAACACTATAGTCACAACTGATAGTCACACTGCTCTTTCACCTACCTCTTCACTGGTCTCCACTGAAACTGTCCATGCACTGTAGTTAACTGATGTATTCTTTAGTTGATTAATGAGTTAATAATTAGGGAATTAATTAATAATTAATTCACAACACTCTCACTAGTGTATCAATCAGTTAGACTAGATACAACTAGCTCAACTATGTTTAACTCAGTTAAACTGAACACAACTCCATCAACTACCTCAATAACTCCACCAAACTATGTCACATGAGTTCTAACTGAAGTATCCATGCAATAGCTCCACTTAACCCTCAGGAATAGCGTAATTCCTTCTGTCAGCTCCTGTGCCACATCTGTGCACTTAACTGAAGTGCTCCAAGAGAATAAGATAATGTTTATAGTCCGAATATTATTAAGAGCTAATAATATTCGACATATCTATTTTTAGACTGGCAATCTAAAAATAGATTCCGCCCAATATGTCTAAAAATAAAAGTCCATCTATTTTTCCAACTTGACCAACCATCCACAAATAGCATCCTGCAACTCATAGAATATGATCCACATGTCTAAAAATAGACTTTGCGCCAAAAATAGCCTGCGGGCCCACTTAGTGAAGGCGACTTCTTTCCACTAAGCTCATAATCTTGTTGCAATCTCAACACTCCCTCTCAACAAGATAAGGATTATCTGCCACCCCTATCCTGCCTCTGTGGTATTCAAATTTTCTCCCGGTGAGCGCCTTCGTCAAGATATCAGCATCCTGATCCTCCGTGGGAATGTATGAAAGTAACATGATCTTCCGCTGCACACAATCTCTGATATGATGATACCAGATGTCAATGTGTTTAGATCTATCATGAAATACTGGATTAACTGAGAGTTTGATGCAACTTTGATTATCACAATAAATCACAGTAGGATCTAAGTGTGAATAAAACAACCCGACCAGGGTCTTCCTCATCGATATAGCCTCGCATGTAGCCAAACTTGCCTGCCTCTACTCGGCCTCTGCTAAGTAGGTGCCATGGATCATTGATTCGGGTTGTACCAAGAAACTTTTGTCGACCCGATACTAAAAATCCCTCCAGATGTGCTCTTTCTATCCGTTGGGCTCCTTTCCCAATCTGCATTCGTGAAGCCACATAGCCTCACCTCATCCGATTGTCTGTACCATAATCCATATCCCGATGTGCCTCTGAGATATCTCAATACATGCTTGCCTGCCTTCCAAAAGAGCTTGGTAGGCTTAACCATAGCTTGTGAAAGCTGGTTAACAGCATAGCATATGTCGAGTCGTGTATTGGCCAAATACATAAGCGACCCCACCAACTGTCGATAAACAGTGGCATCCACTACCTTCGCCGAAGTAGCATCCTCCTTCCTCCATCCACCAGGAAGAGGAGTATCAACAGGCTTACAACCATGCATGTTGAACTTCTCCAGTATCTCCCGGGCATACTTGCCTTGAGAAACAAACAGTCCATCACTACACTGCCAAATTTCCAATCCCAGGAAATAATGAAGGAGGCCCAAGTCCTTCATCTCAAACTCTTTTGCAAGATCATCCTTGCATGAGAGTATCAACAGTTCATCACCCGTCAAAATCAACTCATCTACATAAAGGACAATGATCAACAACTTACCCTCCACCAAAATCTGGTATAGGTTCGAATCCGCCTCACTCTTGGAGAATCCAAGTCCGGTAAAATAACTGTTTATCCGTGTGTACCAAGCATGAGGTGCTTGTTTCAACCCATACAATGCTCTCTTGAGCCTGCACACATGTGACTCGTTGCTGAAGATCTCGAAACCTTCAGGCTGCTCTATGTACACCTCCTCCTCAATCACTCCATTGAGGAACGCAGTCTTCACATCCATTTGATGAATGTGCCACCCCATCTGCGCTGAGAGAGCAAGAATCGTCCGTATGGAAGAATACCTTGCGACAGGTGCAAAGGTTTCCTCATAATTGATCCCCTCAATCTGTGAGAAGCCTCGGGCAACAAATCTTGCCTTGTACTTCTCCACACTCCCGTCAGCTGCTTGCTTCACTTTGTAGATCCATCTCGAACCTACCACTGATTTCCCTTCCGACCTTGGGACAATCTCCCATGCACTGTTTCTGACAATCGAATCATACTCTTCCACCATGGCATCTACCCATGCGGGATCCTCCACAGCTTCCTCGAAAGAGGATGGCTCTGTCACGATACACTTGCTCATAAGAGCCATGTATCCAGTATACTGGTCAGGTGACTGTCTCTGTCTGCGCTGTGATGTAGGTGCTCTTACAACCTTCTCTGCATCTTGAGCCAGTCGCTCAGCTTCTGTAGTGCGCTTCCGCCCTCTGATGGTTGGTGTTGCATGAGTGGTCTCTTCCACTCCATGAACCTCATCTTGTGGCTGATCCACATCCTAAGACTCATCCTTAGGAACTAATAGCTCCTCATCTGCATGCAAGTGTGGCTCCCTCTCAAGCGAACACTTCATGGCTTTCTCCTCATGAAATTTGATATCCCGTCGCACAACAGTCTTGCGACTGTCTGGAAAATACACACGATAGTTGTGGGGTGTATTAGTGTACCCCACAAATATCCCAAACTCTGCAGTCGGCTCCAAATTCTTCCTGGCATCCTTAGTCACATGAATGTAAATAGGTGAACCAAAAATTCTCAAATGGGAAATATCAGGCCTCTTACCAGAAAATGCCTCCTCGGGTGTACTCAAGCCAAGTATCCTGTGAGGACAACGGTTCTGCACATATACTGCAGTATTGCATGCCTCAGCCCATAAGTGTATGGGAAGGCCCTGATCATGCAACATCACCCGTGTAGCACCCATGATCGTTATGTTCTTTCGCTTAGCAACCCCATCTATTGTGGGTTATGAGGTGCTATGAGCTCTCTTCGAATTCCTTCTGTGCTGCAAAAGTCCTTGAATTCGCCAGAGATGAATTCACCACCATTGTTGCTCCTAAGAGCCTTCACCTGCTTCCCCGATTCTTTCTCAACCAGTGCCTTGAACTCACAGAACTTTGAGTATGTCTCGCTCTTCTTTTGCATGAAGAAGATCCAGCACTTACGAGAAAAATCATCAACAAATATCACATAATACCTGTGCTTTGCTGTCGAAGCTGCTGAGAAAGGTCCACACACATCTGTGTGAATTCTCTCAAGGATCGTCGTGGCACGACTATCCTTCTCGTGAAAGGTGGCTTTCACAAATTTTCCCAAGGTACATCCCTTGCACTGATCTGACTGCGCAAGAGTACCCATAGGAAGCCCAGTAGAAATCTGCTGCAGTATCTTCAAAGCTCCATGGTGAAGGTGGCCCAATCTCCGGTGCCACAACTCGCCATCATCCCGGCTCACCACTCCTTCTGCCTTGCCTGCCATTGCTGCGCAGCCATCTACCTGTAATTGATAAAGGTTCTTAACTCGAACCCCTATCCTCCGGGTCTCACCAGTTGCCTTACTACGCAGGAAATCCTTTCCCTCACTAAAGACAACATCATATCCCTTGTCTTCTAACATGGCCACCGAGATCAGATTCTTCTTCAATCCTGGAACATGCATCACTTCCTTCAATACGAAGGGTTTACCAGACTCCCTCTCAAAGGAAATGGTATCGATACCGGTCGCACTGTATCTACCATCATCACCCATCTTGATGTGCACTCCAAGATCTTTCTCATCCAGATCAGTAAACAAATCTTTGTCTCCGGTCATGTGAAAAGACGCACCACTGTCAAGAAACCACACTGAACCCATCATACTTGAGACCAAGCATTTGATCAGCAAAAAATCTAGCTCAAAATGCGAGGCTAAGGCCTCTCCAGCTGCAGATCCAGCAACCTGCTTATTTTTCTTCTTCTGTGGACAATTAGTGGTGTAATGTCCGTGTTGGTGACAGTGAAAGCACTTCACCTTGGACAAGTCCTGCTTCTTTCCTTTTGCCTTTGGATTGAGAAGCATTCTTCTTGCTCTTCCCCTTCCTTGCTTTGGTAACCAAAGCACAATTTTTTTTCTGTACGAGTTCCTTGATGAAGATCGAGTCCACACAGTACTTCGCCCGATCTCCTCTTGCCTGGTCGGCTGATGATTCTATCACCATCTGTCAATTTCTCTCGACCGCAGACGAGAGTCCTGATAGGAATACCAACTCTTCGGAAGCCCAAGGAGAGCCAAGCTCACCAAGTCCTCATCATCTATAGTCACCCCCACACTTCCCATCTCATCCCTGCATTGGATGAACTTCGTGAGGTACTTGGGCATACTGTCGCCTTTCTCCATTTTTATGTTCTTGAGTTTATCCTTGAGCGCCAACTTCCTCTAGTCGCTCTTGCTTTGGAATAATTCTGTCAACGCTTTCCACATCAAGAATGGAGAAGCCTTACCATGAATGTTGGACACTATGTGATCCTTTACACCTTCCAATAGAATTCTTCGACACTTTGCTATCTTCTTTTGCCATGCGTCAAGTGCGGCAGCATCACTAGAAGCAGGTTTTGGAATTTCTGCATCTATGAACTCCTTCAACCCATTTTCATCCAGCACCGCCTCCATCCTATCCTTCCATGCAATATAATTTGAGCTGCCCTCAAGGGCATACTCCAATGGCAATCCGTTGAAAAACATCTCAACTTCGACACCAGAAAACACCTACTTTGCAAATTCGAATTCCACCGGCTCAAAACTCAACTGCTTCAATGCTTTGCAATTGCTCCAATGATAAATATCGCTCTGATACCATGTAGAAATTTGAATAACTGATATGTTATCCACCGAGATTCTCCTAATCACACACTATTTTAACTTCATGCACAATACAAAATCTCTTCTACCATTGATCATTAATTGCGGAAATAAAAACAATCGCATGCGCACATTAAAACCATTAAAAATCACACATATGAACACAATATTTTATT
Source organism: Pinus albicaulis (assembly GCA_034641835.2). Lineage (NCBI taxonomy): Eukaryota > Viridiplantae > Streptophyta > Pinopsida > Pinales > Pinaceae > Pinus > Pinus albicaulis. The sequence goes on along the minus strand of CM076570.1, from coordinate 36,939,811 downwards.
GGAAAGCTTAAAGCTGAAAAACCCCCAACTATCTATATATTATATGTCATAGAGATCATGTAACAATCATCATACAAATATCCTCACAAGCTCTTAGTACAATCTCCAATTGCTACACACTAATCAGGTCCGATCTAGAAAATCTCATGCTCCAATCTCTACCGCCTGCTAGCCTGCCTCTACTGTGCAATCACTGCTGAAGAATGCCTTTGAATGAACTCGAATTGGTAAAACCTTGCTCATGCAATCCTCATTGGCATCTCCAACCACTGTGTGTTGCAAATCATGCAACACTATAGTCACAACTGATAGTCACACTGCTCTTTCACCTACCTCTTCACTGGTCTCCACTGAAACTGTCCATGCACTGTAGTTAAATGATGTATTATTTAGTTGATTAATGAGTTAATAATTAGTGAATTAATTAATAATTAATCCACACCACTCTCACTAGTGTATCAATCAGTTAGACTAGATACAACTAGCTCAACTATGTTTAACTCAGTTAAACTGAACACAACTCCATCAACTACCTCAATAACTCCACCAAACTCTATCACATGAGTTCTAACTGAAGTATCCATGCGATAGCTCCACTTAACCCTCAGGAATAGTGTAATTCCTTCTGTCAGATCCTGTGCCACATCTGTGCACTTAACTGAAGTGCTCCAAGAGAATAAGATAATGTTTATAGTCCAAATATTATTAAGAGCTAATAATATTCGACATATCTATTTTTAGACTGGAAATCTAAAATTAGATTCAGCCCAGTATGTCTAAAAATAGAAGTCCATCTATTTTTTCTAACTTGACCAACCATCCACAAATAGCATCCTGCAACTCATAGAACATGATCCATATGTCTAAAAATAGACATAGTCTAAAAATAGACTTTGCGCCAAAAATAGCCTGCGGGCCCACTTAGTGAAGGCGAATTCTTTCCACTAAGCTCATCATCTTGTTACTTGATCTCAACGAGGAGAGTGGATTCCTAAACAGGAAATCCTCTTCCCTTAGGCTAAAAAGCCAAGAGACTATAGTTGTTGCAGCAACTTCTAAAATTCTTCAACAACTTTTGCTTGTTGCCTCTCCTTCTTTTTATAACATGAGAGCTTGCCAAAACCATAAACCACCTTCTTCAACTTATCCTCTTTCACACATGAGATCCTCTTCTAGAAGTACGTTGTACTTGATGGATAAGCTTCCCTCCAATCTGTGTTGTAGGTGGGGCCAAGGTTGACCCATGCAAATGAATTTCCCCTTTTTACACTTAGGGGTGTTTAATATAATAACCCATATTTATCCCCTTTCACATTGGGCATGTATTTATTCTCAACTTAGGAGTTTAATAAACCTCCTTCTCATATTTTATTCGTGAATAAAGAAAACTGAAAATAAAATGCAATATTCCCATTAGCTGCAAAAATTGGGAATATTAAAGAAGCCAAGTTTGTCGGAATAATAAATACTCACTTGAGAGCTACTAACATAATACTTAAAAATCAAGTGGAGGACTTAGAGCAGCAATTGAATTTGATTCATGATGAGTTAAAGAGCAGAGGCATTAAAATAACAGTGATAGAAGAGCCAATAGCTAAATCAAGTGAAAATGAAGAAGGGACCTCAAGAAAGCTGGATTGACTGTGTTTTTTCAGTTGATATGGTTTTTAAATGATGGAGACAGGTTTATTTTGAGTTTTTGGCATAACTACAATTTACACTTTGAAAATTTTTGACAAAACTGCACACTCAGCAATTTTGTAGCACAGACAATGTAAAAAAGCAGAAAAGCGCTACGAAACTGCTGTAGCAGCTTTTCTTGCTCATTTCCATCATATTTTGAAGGTAAAAGAATGAAACAAGAACTAAATTTGCTAGTGAGGATGTATTATAAGGTAATTAAGACTATCTTGGAGGAAAAAAGTCAAAATTTTGAAGAATAAAGGTTAAAATGGTAGCGCTATGAAAGGCGCTACGAAACTATTGTGTTTTCGTAGCGCAATGCATTACAACTCTTTTGAAGAATTTTGGAAATGGTTTTGGATAGCTGGAGCCTAGGGAGGAGTTTTGGGATGTGTTAAGTCAACTTCTAATAGATAAGGACCATGAAATGAAGAATACATGATGGTCATAATGTTCAAAGAATGCAGACCCTATGCCTAAAAAACAGGGGACTGTTTCCTATTTTGGTGGAGGTCAGCAATATGGTCATGAAGAGTTGAAGCTCATCATCCAGATTCAACCATGTGATGATACACATGGAAAATGATGTAATTTAAATGAGATAGGTTGTTATAGATAGTGATAAGGAGTTTGATTCCTATTTGTAATAGGACTGTTAAGTAGATTAGGTGTCTTTTTGTAAAAATTCCATGTCTTATGTTTATGCAAGGTGTCAAGAGTTAGAAATTCAATGTATCTAGCCTAAGAGGAGATCATATCATGTTGTAAATTTTATATTAAAGACCAAGAAGTCAAATTTGTCAAGGGTTGGACATTTTTGGCAAGACTATGCTTATTATAATTGACTGGTTTTCAACTAAGACATAGATTTTCTACTTAACGAACTTGAGATTCAGAAGGAGTTTTAGTGTGTTCCTATTATATTTTCATCTCTTTTATTATCCTATTGCAGTGGTGTTTATCTATATTACACAGAATTCATATTTTAGATGCTTTGACTTCCTATATAAATGAACTAACTATGTTTTTACAGTTTCATATGTGTTTATCTCTTGACTAAAACTCTTATATGCCTCAACTTCCATGTTAAGTAGATTCATTGGATTACTGAACTGTTTTGACTCCATAAGCCCAATGTGTACATACTGATATGATTCTTAAACTACATCTATCATTTATCTACTCATTGCCTAAATAGAGTTAGCCATCTATATTTTTATCCAAATCATTAACCCTTGAGAAAGCCCTCTCAGGTTGAGGAGGCTAAGCCTCAATCAAAAGATTGGTTAGAAATAGTTGCATGAGATTGATTTGATTAGCAGCCTATCAGATCTAATTTTGTGATAACATATTGTTTTCAGAAGGTTGCTATCACTCTATAGTCATCCAAAGATAGTGAAAAATACTAATGACTAATAGTGTCTTCGCTTGGGGAGGGCATCTCCTTTAGGAGGTGTCAAGAACCTCAGAGTCAGTCTTCTCGGATTTTTCAAATCGATTGCTTCACTTGTGTTTGCCATCGATATTTTAACTTTTTGATGACTAAATTCTAGCTGAGTTTTCTAGAAGCTAATCTCCATATGTCAATTTTTCATCTAGAAAAACCCCATAAACTTTTTTTTCCTTCCTACCTTTTCATTCTGCCCATGACGAGATGAAACCTCATTATCAAATCCTGCCAGCCTCAGCCGTATGGACATGTGATTCTAAAAAACATTCGAATGCCATTCAAACAACCTCCCCTAAGTTAGGAAGTGGCGCTTTAAGACATTTCACCCTTTGCAAACTATCCAAAGAGCAAAAAACCTCCATACATATAGACCAATCATAACAAACCTCCCACTCTTTGCTAATAAGGACCCGGGTCACGGCCCTAAGTCGGTGATAGATACACCCTTAAGTCTCAGCAATACATAGACCATAATCTCAAGCTGATTTTAGGTGTTTTACAGTGTTTGATGGATCTTTCAAGGACAGGAAACATACCAGCATCTCAGAAGACAATTTTTGGCACCACATGAGAATACAGCTGCTTCTCAATGTGATCTTGAGCCTGGGATGCAGCCATAGTGCAAAGAGTTTTTCATCAAGCTCTTGCGACCACATTCAAAGCCTAAAAGAATAGTGAAAGAAAAACAACACTGTCAAGAGGCTGTTGATATAACATGACTAAGAACCTCCTTCATTTATAAACAGAGGGTTTGAAGAACAAAGAAATCTTCTTCATCTATAAGCAGAGGGTTTGAAGCCCAAAGAAACCTCCTTCATCTATAAGTAGAGGGTTTGAAGACCAAAGAAACCTCCTTCATCTATAAGCAGAGGATTTTGAAAGCGCTTCCTTCATCTACAAGTAGAGGGCAAGGGGCCATGACTTCTTCACCAAAGCTAGAATGCCAAGCAGCAAAGGAGGAAAACCAAGAAAAGCTCAAAACTGCCCAAAAAGGGCGCCCGGCACCGAAAGTGAAGAAAGACACATCAGGACTTGGAATTTTGGCCCGAGCTTCTAGACATGTTCCTAAAAAGCCTTGAGGGACTTGCTCACCAAAATTGAGCAAATTTTGACATGTTTTTGTTTTTCGACATTTTTGGGCCTAATTGCATAAAATCATGGGCGCCGCCATTTCAGTTTGGAGCATCCTCGACTCTTGAGAGTGGTACCATTGGATATATTAAATTCAAGAGAATATACTCAGAAATTTTCAGAGAATTTGAAGTTGTTTTGGTCCCCCAAAGATACAAAAAACACTCACTTTTTCAACATGCTGCCCCGTCTATCAGCAAGGTTTATTTTCTGGTTTTTTACAGACAATCCTATTTTTGGAGGACTTTCGGGCATCGGATTGGAAAATTTTCACTTGTTCAAGAAATTAGACACTCATAGCTTTCCAACGAGCTATCATGAGCCCCATTTCGATATCGGGAAGGCTACCAAATGTTTCCGGCAAGTCAGGGGACCTTTTGCTGATATAAATTTTGAGTATTTTTGTAATTTTTGAACCTTCAAAAATTGCTTTTTCCAAATGTGCGTTTAGCTATTTTTGCACATGGAAAATGATGCAAAGTCAATTATTTTTCTTTTTTAAGCATTTTCTAGATATTTTATGAGATATTTTGTGCCTTAGGCTTTGCAAAGCCTCAAGGACAAGTTTAGATATTTATTAGATATTTTGTGCCTTGGGCTTTGCAAAGCCTCAAGGACAAGTTTAGATATTTATTTTGAACCAATGGCTAGCTAGTTTCCTTGGTTGGTTTTCCTCCTTCTTGGCCTATATATTCCAAGAGGATTCATTGTAATAGGAGGCTGAACTTGAGAAGAGAAGCAATATATGGTCATATGAGCTTTGGAAGAAAATACTTGTGTTATGCTTTTGGATTGCCTCTTGGATGTTCTTGGATGAATGATAAAGGATTGTTGATGGATTCCATGACTTGGTAGAATGGTATAGTGTCTCTTGCTTTGTTGTTTTCTTCTAGTTTTCATTCATGATACATGTTTCTTGCTTGCTATAGATCAGTAGAGAATAAATTTGAGATATGCCCATGGAGGCACCTCAAATTTCCTGAATCTTCATAGCTTTCATGTTTTCTTCTTCCTTAGTTGCACTAAAGAATTTTTAACTGCTCTTTAGTAATTTAAGGATATTGTTGCTAGTTTCATTCATAAGTTCTATGCATGTTAAGTAGGATGTATGGTGTGCCCTGCTTACCTATGGCTGTCCATAGTTCTATCCATGAAACTATCTCTTTGACTGATTAGATTATCATCTTGTTGAACCAAGGAGGCCTAGTTTCGATCTAGCCCTTTGTCTAAAACTTTGAAAGCTTGTTTGTCAAAGTGCCCAATAACTTAAAGACTGTGTTTAGGCGTTGCGGCATAGTTTTATGAGTTGTTAGTCTGTCTTATATATTTTCCCCAAAGTCTGATAGCCATTTCCCGAAGTTAGAGAGTTATACTCCTCTATGCATGGCTTGAATGTTTATTTCAGTGTATTGATTAGCTTGTAGTTACATTTTGCATGATTAATGGTTTGCCCTACCATGCTTATGTTTGTTATTAAACTGATTATGCTTGAAATCCCTTGTTACTCCCAAACTTGATGTCCATTTACTCCATTCTGCCCAAAGATCCTTTCTACCTTGAATCAAATCGGCCCTACAACAGCCTTGTATCATCATCTGATAGCTTCCTTGACCTTTTTGACCCCATAGCCCAGTTGATCTAACTTCTTGTTACCCATTTTATATCTTTGATCAGTTTTATCCCTCACAAACTTAAAAAACCAAAATAAAAAAAAACTCACTTCATAACTAGCCTAATATCAGAACACCATAAGCAAACACACTGATATCTTTTACATATAATAGAGAGAGCCCTCTCTGAGTCCAGGAAGGCTAGGTCCTTGGGCTCCAAAGCTTGGTTTGATGTTACATCGTCATTTGGCTCACCAATCGGCCAAATCACGGGACCCTAACATAATGGCGATCACGGTGGGACCTTGAGTCAAAACATCCTAGGTATCCCTTAGGAACTCTTAGATCTCAGTCAAACTTAGAAGAATAGAATCTGGTTGTCTCACCATCCTAGAAAAATGATGACTCAGCTGTAGGACACTCTTCCAAACCTTAGGATTACATAAAAACTCAAAAAACCCCAAAAACTCCCTTAGATTGGTTTTTGACAGTATTGGTGGTGGACCATACACATATACCTCAAAACAACTAAAAATCCACCTGGCGACTCCACTGGCCTCCAGTAGGCCTTACTACCTTGCTAAATTTTAGAATTCCATCCGATTTAGCCACCTCATCGCCAACCTAACATAATGGCGATCACGGTGGGACTCTGAGTGTTAAAATAACTTAGATTCCCTAATATTTCTAGCAGCCTTAAGAATACTATCTGATTGACTTATCCCACCGCTCACTGACATAGTAACGATCACGGTGGGACCTTCCGAGTTAGTGACAATCTAAGTACACCTTAGAATTCTCGAAGTCTCAATCAAACTTAGAAAACTTAAGTGTTGTTTGAAGAGTAGAAGCTAGCTTTTTCACCATCTTAGCAAAATGATGAGTTAGTAAAGGAAACTTTTCCAAACCTCGTAGGCACATAAAACTCAAAAAACCCCAAAAAAACTCCCTTAGATTGGTTTTTGTAAGTATTGGTGGTGGACCATACACACATATCTCAAAACAAACAAGTTCCACCTGGCGACTCCACTAGCCTCCAGTAGGCCTTACTATTTTATCGAACTCTAGGTTACTACCCGATCAACCTATCCCATCGCTCACTAACATAGCGGGAGATGGTGGGACATTGAGTACATGACAGTCTAGCAAACTCTTATAGACTCTTTAGTCCTTTAGATACTTAAACAAGCAAGTAGCCCGTATACCCATTTAGAGTAAACTCTTTTTGTTCTCATCACCCTAGCAAAGTGTTGAAACAAGTTTAGAATACTTTAATAAACCATAGGCTGCACATAAAACTCAGAAAAACCTTAAAAACATTTCCAGATTAGTTACTGGTGGTGGACCATAGCTACATCTCTACAAAAACAACCAAGTTCCACCTGGAGACTCCACAACTCCCAATAGACCTAAAGACTCCACTGGAGGAAGAACCTAAAACATGACTGGTCATCCTAGAAAGAAAAAGCACTCAGGCCTTAGTTGGATTCAAGAAATTATTGTCTTTATCTGTAACTATGTTCTATCCTACTTTGAGCCTGATCAAGAATACACCGATGAGATCTACATTGATCATTGGAAAGATCTCAAACCTCAAAAATCCAAGCCTCAAATCTCGGACCATGAGCAGGTTTGTACACCTATGCTTACCCCAGATTCACCTATGGAAAACCTAGCAAAACATGAGCCTCATGCTACCTTTCCCACTCTGGCTGAAACCTCAAACAGTCATGAACCTCTTTTTACACTACCTATATCCACAAAGGTCCCAGAAAGATACAAGCCTCTGGTTTTACCTCCCATCTTACAAGCCCTTCCTGCAAATCTTCAAAATAAATTACCCAGGTTTGATGGAGAAAGCTCCAAAGTCACCGTTGAAGAGCATGCCCGAAAACTTGAGGATTTACTTGACCTTTATGACATAGAAGAAGATGATGTGCGTATTATAATGTTTGCCTTATCATTACAAGGAAAAATTAAGAGTTGGTTTCAAGACCTTCCCGCTGCAAGCATTACCAATTTTCATCAGTTCGCTCAAATCTTCCTAGATAGGTGGTTGGTCGTGGGTAATAAAGTTCTCATCATAAAGGAGTACAATCAGTTAAAAAGACAACCAGGGGAAACAATACAAAACTTTTCAGCCAGGTTCAATAAAGTATACCATGCAATGCCTGCTAACCTAAAGCCACCCCTCGGATGTGTTCTCTTACATTACCCAGACTCTTTTGAACCAGAGATGGTTTTCCAGATAAAAAACAAAGATCCTTTGACCCTAGAAGAAATGCAAAGGATAGCAGTTGATGTAGAATTCAACATACTAAATAGAGAGGCACAACTAAGAACAATAGAGAAAGACAAAGCAAATCAAGAGACACTAGCATCTTCAGAGGAAAAGCTGAAAAAGTTGGTGTGTATGGTAGGAAAACTAGAGAAGTTACTTGATAGGAAAAAACACAAGGTTAACACTGCTTATTCAAACCAACCTACCCTTCTTCCTCGGGTTAAACACACTCAACTATCACAAGACAAGAGTTATAAACAAAATATGCCTAATGGGAAAGTTGCAAATAAAAACATAGAGGAATGCTCTAAAGAAGCTATCAGCCATTTTGAAATCACAGATTCTGAAATGGAAGAAGAATCAAAACCTTTAGGTTCTCTACCCTTATGCTTTAAATCATTCCCGACTTTGAAAGAAAATTTTCTCCCTAAAGATCCCTCAGCAGTTATTCAAGAAAACCCTGCTCAAGTTTACTCTCACCTAAATCAAGAATTGCTGATTGAAGAAGAATTCAAATCTGAGATAGAAGATAAATCAAAACCTATAGGGTCTCTACCTTTATGTTGGGAGTCATTTGAGTTCATAAAAGCAAACTGGCCCCCTAAGAATCTATCAGAAAAAACTCATGAATTACATGATAACTATCCTCAATATCACAAAGAATTGGTTGAAGATGAAAATAAGCAAGAAATGACAGAAAACCCACGGGATCTCTCTAAGGGCATAAGTGATGATTCATCATCTCTCATAAGTGAAGCCCCAAAAGACATTCATCTTTCAAATCAGATTTCCCAAGAGAAAGAAGATTATTTTAGAGAAATGAAAATGCCTCCCTTTCTAACTGAAGAGGAAATAGATCAACTTATAAACATACAAACAACCTCTGAAACTTCATATAACCAAAATTTTTCTGATCTTTCTCCTGTTAATCTTGCATGTCATAAATCAGAAAATAGATGTGTAGATCAATTTGAAGAAAAGCAATCTGATAGTCCAATGTGCATGGTTGATGACATTTCTTATGTTAATGATTCTCCAAGGTTTGATCAATATGTTGATGATTGTGATTTCCAAACAGAAACTAACTTTGCAGAACACTCATCTTTTGATTTTTGGGAGGAAGCTCAGTTTCATAAACTTGAGAAAAGTGAGCAGCCATTACAGGTCATCTATGACACTGATGAGGAGAGCCTTGAAAGTTTAGAAGTAAGTGAAGAGTCTCGGACTCTTTGCTCTACTTCACTTCAGTCCATTAGAGATAACATTCACATAATTGGAAATCAATAGTTTTTTAGCTTTGATGATAAGGTTGAGGAGGATGATGAAATCCTCGAGCAGGTTGTAAATGAGAAGCCTTTTCCTGAAATAGTAAAAGAAATCATTTTGGACATGGAATCTTCCTTAACTCCAGATTTGCAGCCACCAAGTTCCATTGAGTTACAAATTGCAGATGAAGAAGTAGAGGTTGATAAACACATGGGAGTTGTTACACTATCCTTTCAAGATACTTTATTGTCAAAGTGTATCCTTGCTCATCAACCTGATGACCTTCACACAATTTTCAGTCCACTTAATCAGAACACATCAGCTTGGAAAGAAAACTACACTGCAATACATGATGATTTTGACAGTTCGAGTGATCATGAAGAAGAGTTGCTTTACCAGGGGGGTCCCAAATATAGCCAAGTGGAAGAAAGAGTAGTCTTGAATGAATCCTATATCTCAAATCCTCTAGATCAGGTATTGTTCCAAGATCCATTTGTTGTTTTCCTTGAGAAGTCTGAAAGAGTAGTCTTGAATGAATCCTATATCTCAAAACCTCTAGATCAGGTATTATTCCAAGATCCATTTGTTATTTTCCTTGAGAAGTCTGAAAGAGTAGTGGTTTCTATCATGAACAAGTTGCTGCCAAGAATAAGAAAAAACTTAAGCACTACTGTCCAGAAACAAACCAAATGGGAGTGGCCTTTTCATTATTTCTGCATCATGAAAAAACTAAACCAAAATCACCCATGTAATCATCTACTTGACTGGTTACATTGGAAAGAAGAGTTCACCAAATGTGTATGTTGTGTATAGTTTAGGCTAGGATAGGTAAATAGTTAAAGCTAAGCCTTGTGAACATCTTTCCAGTTTTAGATGGTTTGAAGAAAAAGTGAAAAAGCAGAAAATACAAAAAATAGTAAAAAAGAAAAGAAAAAGAGGGCAGTTTCTAAAAAGCAATGGTAAAGCCCCATGTTCCAAAAAATAGTCCTTCGGAAAGCGAGCAAGTCTAAATGCCGCTACTAGTACTTCAATGTCTTGTTCAGCTATCTAGCCTAATCATAGCTGAACATGTTTAAATTTATTTGCTGATAAGTTAGTGAGTGAAAAAGATGGTCAACATTGTGTAAGATTGACTTATCACAGAGAGTAGATTAGGAAAAGATACTGGTTCCACATGCCTAAAACGAAACCAAAGAGAGAAGCGAGGGATGGAAAACACATTGTACATCTTAGCCCTGTTTTTCTAGATTTCCCTTTTGCAAAATAATATTTGTGTGCAGCTTGTCTTTTATGCCGCAAATGCGTGACAAATCAGACTGTCTAATCCTGATTTGATCATCTTTTAAATTTCCAGTTTTAGATTGTTTGAAGAAAAAGTGAAAAAGAAAAAAATACAAAAAACAGTAAAAAGTAGAAAAGAGGGCAGTTTCTAAAAAGCAATGGTAAAGCCCCGTACCCAAAAATAGTCATGCTGAAAGCGAGCAAGTCTAAATGCCGCTACTAGTACTCAAATGTCTTGTTCAGTTATCTAGCCTAATCATAGTTGAACATGTTTAAATTTAATTGCTGATAAGTTAGTGAGTGAAAAAGATGGTCAACATTGTGTAAGCTTGACTTATCAAAGAGAGTAGATTAGGAAAAGATACTGGTTCCACACGCCCAAAACAGAACCAAAGAGGGAAGCGGGGATGAAAAACAAATTGTGCATCTTAGCCCTGTTTTCCTAGTTTCCATTTTATGCAAAATAATATTTGTGTGCAGCTTGTCTTTTATGCCGCAAATGCATGACAAATCAGACTGTCTAATCCTGATTTGATCATCTTTTAAATTTCGTGTTTTAGATTAGAGAACAAAATCCTGTCAAACAGCTTAATCTTGATAGTTGATCTAGCGTAGGTAGAGTAATGAAGGAGTTCATCAGTTTAATCTGAACTCCCGGCAGATATAAGTGTAGAATTAGATAGGTTCATTTTGCAAAAATAAAAATATATATTCAAAAGGCTGCTAGTTCAAATGCGCCAAAAGGAAGAAAATCAAATGCACCAAAAGGAAGAAAAAATGTTAGGAAAGATAGTGGGGTAGGTAGAAATATCATTGATGCTAATCATGCTGTCACTTTTCAGAAGCAGCATCAAAGAAGGTTGAAATTTGCCCCAATGAGTAAGGCACTGGTAAGGCACTGGTCTTCATAAGCCAAAGATCTGAGATTCTGGACACCTCCTAAAAAGGAGCTGCCCTCCCCAAATGGAGCCACTGTTAGCCATCAGTATTTTTCACTTGTTGTTGATGACTAAATTCTAGCTGAGTTTTCTAGAAGTTGATCTCCATATGTCAATTTGTCATCTAGAAAACCCCCATAAACTTTTTGCCTTCCCACCTTTTCAGTCCGCCCATGACGAGATGAAACCTCATTATCAAATCCTACTTAACCTCAACCATGCTAGTTTGACCATCAGTTCTAAAGAAACAATCCAAATCTGTTCAAACAACTTCCCCTAAGTTAGGAAGTGGCGCTTTAAGACATTTCACCCTTTGCAAACTATCCAAGAGCCAAAAAACCTCCATCTGCTATAGACCAATCATAACAAACCTCCCACTCTGCTAATAAAGTTGGTCACAGCCCTAAGTCGCGCCACTGATACACCTTAAGTCTCAGAAATACATAGACCATAATCTCAAGCTGATTTTAGGTGTTTTAAAGTGTTTGATGGATCTTTCAAGGACAGGAAACATACCAGCATCTTAGAAGACAATTTTTGGCGCCACATGAGAAGACAGCTGCTTCTCAATGTGATCTTGAGCCTGGGATGCAGCTACAGTGCAAAGAGTTTTTCATCAAGCTCTTGTGACCACATTCGAAGCCTGAAAGAACAGTGAAAGAAAAACAACACTGTCAAGAGGCTGTTGATATGACATGACTAAGAACCTCCTTCATTTATAAGCAGAGGGTTTTGAAAGCACCTCCTTCATCTACAAGCAGAGGGCAAGGGGCCATGACTTCTTCACCAAAGCTAGAATGCCAAGCAACAAAGGAGGAAAACCAAGAAAAGCTCAAAACTGCCCAAAAAGGGCGCCCAACACCGAAAGTGAAGAAAGACACATTAGGACTTGGAATTTTGGCCCAATCTTCTAGACATGTTTCTAAAAAGCCTTGAGGGACTTGCTCACCAAAATTGAGCAAATTTTGATATGTTTTTGTTTTTCGACATTTTTGGGCCTAATTGCATAAAATCATGGGCGTCGCCATTTCAGTTTGGAGCATCCTCAACTCTTGAGAGTGGTACCATTGGATGTATTAAATTTAGGAGCATCTACTCAGAAATTTTCGGAGCATTTGAAGTTGTTTTGGTCCCCCAAAGATACAAAAAACACTCAATTTTTCAACATGCTGCCCCGTCTATCAGCAAGGTTTATTTTCTGGTTTTTTACACACAGTCCTAGTTTTGGAGGACTTCCAGGCATCAAATTGGGAAAATTTTAGTTTTTCTAGAAATTAGACACTCAGAGCTTTCCAACGCACTATCATGAGCCTCGTTTCGACATCGGGAAGGCTGCCAAATGTTGCCGGCAAGTCAGGGGACCTTTTTCTGATGTAAATTTTGAATATTTTTGTAAAATTTGAACCTTTAAAAATTGTTTTTTCCAAATGTGCGTTTAGCTATTTTTGCACATGGAAAATGATGCAAAGTCAATTATTTTTCCTTTTTTAGCATTTTCTAGATATTTTATGAGATATTTTGTGCCTTAGGCTTTGCAAAGCCTCAAGGACAAGTTTAGATATTTATTAGATATTTTGTGCCTTGGGCTTTGCAAAGCCTCAAGGACAAGTTTAGATATTTATTTTGAACCAATGGCTAGCTAGTTGCCTTGGTTGGTTTTCCTCCTCTTTGGCCTATATATTCCAAGAGGATTCATTGTAATAGAAGGCTGAACTTGAGAAGAGAAGCAATATATGGTCATATAAGCTTTGGAAGAAATACTTGTCTTATGCTTTTGGATTGCCTCTTGGATGCTCTTGGATGAATGAAGAAGGATTGTTGTTGGATTCCATGACTCGGTAGAATGGTATAGTGTCTCTTGCTTTGTTGTTGTCTTCTAGTTTTCATTCATGAATACATGTTTCTTGCTTGCTATAGATCAGTAGAGAACAAATTTGAGACATGCCCATGGAGGCACCTCAAATTTCATGTTTCTTCATAGCTTCTTTGTTTTCTTCTTCCTAAGTAACATTAAAGAATTCTTGACTGCTCTTTAATACTTAGGATATTTTCACTTGTTTCATTCATGGTTTTATACATGCTAAGTATGACTTACGGCACGCCCTTCTTACCTATGGCTAGCTATAGTTCCATCCATGAAATTTCTCTTTGACTGATTAGATTATCATCTTGTTGAACCAAGGAGACCTAGTCCGATCTAGCCCTTTGCCTAAAACTATGCGAATCTTGTTGTTCAAAGTGCCCAATGACTTGAAGTACTGTGTTTAGGCGTTCCGGCATAGTAAGTTAAGTTGTTTGTTTTCCTTAAGTGTTTTCCCTAAAGTCTGATAGCCATTTCCCAAAGTTAGAAGGTCTTATACTTCTATGCATGGCTTGAATGTTTGTTTCTATGTATTGATTAGTTTATAGTTACATTTTGCATGATTAATGGTTTTCCCTACCATGTTTATGTTATCTATTGAACCAGTGATGCTTGAAACTCTTTGTTGTTCACAAACTTGATGTCAATTTACTCCATTTTTCCCAAAGATCCTTTCTACCTTGAATCAAATCGGCCCTTCAACAGCCTTGTATCGTCATCTAATAGCTTTCTTGGCCTTTTGACCCCATAGCCCAGTTAATCTACATCTTGTTATCTATTTTATATCTTTGATCAGTTTCATCCCTCACAATTTAAAAAACCAAAAAAAACCAAAAAACATACTCCATAACTAGCCTAAAATCAGAACACGATAAGCAAACACATAGATATCCTTTATACATATAGAGAGAGCCCTCTCTGAGTCCAGGAAGGCTAGGTCCTTGGGCTCCAAAGCTTGGTTTGATGTTACATCGTCATTTGGCTCACCAATCGGCCAAATCACGGGACCCTAACATAATGGCGATCACGGTGGGACTCTGAGTGTTAAAATAACTTAGATTCCCTAATCTTTCCAGCAGCCTTAAGAATACTATCTGATTGACTTATCCCACCGCTCACTGACATAGTAACGATCACGGTGGGACCTTCCGAGTTAGTGACAATCTAAGTACACCTTAGAATTCTCGAAGTCTCAATCAAACTTAGAAAACTTAAGTGTTGTTTGAAGAGTAGAAGCTAGCTCTTTCACCATATTAGCAAAATGATGAGTCAGTTATAGGAAACTCTTCCAAACCTCGTAGGCACATAAAACTCAAAAAACCCAAAAAAAAAAACTCCCTTAGATTGGTTTTTGACAGTATTGGTGGTGGACCATACACATATACCTCAAAACAACTAAAAACCCACCTGGCGACTCCACTAGCCTCCAGTAGGCCTTACTATTTTACCGAACTCTAGATTACTATCTGATTGACCTATCCCATCGCTCACTAACATAGCGGGAGATGGTGGGACCACTGAGTACATGACAGTCTAGAAAAATCTTATATACTTTTTAGTCCTTTAGGTACTTAAACAAGAAAGCAGTCCATAGAATCATTTAGAGTAAACTTTGTTTGATATCGCCTCCCTAGCAAAGTGATGAAACAAGTTTAGAATACTTTAAACAAAACATAGGCTGCACATAAAACTCAGAAAAACCTTAAAAACATTTCCAGATTATTTACTGGTGGTGGACCATAGCTACATCTCTACAAAAACAACCAAGTTCCACCTGGCGACTCCACAACTCCCAATAGACCTAAAGACTCCACTGGAGGAAGAACCTAAAACATGACTGGTCATCCTAGAAAGAAAAAGCACTCAGGCCTTAGTTGGATTCAAGAAATTATTGTCTTTATCTGTAACTATGTTCTATCCTACTTTGAGACTAATCAGGAATACACCGATGAGATCTACATTGATCATTGGAAAGATCTCAAACCTCAAAAAGCTAAGCCTCAAATCTCAGACCATGAGCAGGCTTGTACACCTGTGCTTACCCCAGATTCACCTATGGAAAACCTAGCAAAACATGAGCCTCATGATACCTTTCCCACTCTGGCTGAAACCTCAAACAGTCACGAACCTATTTTTACACTACCTATATCCACAAAGGTCCCAGAAAGATACAAGCCTCTGGTTTTACCTCCCATCTTACAAGCCCTTCCTGCAAATCTTCAAAATAAATTACCCAGGTTTGATGGAGAAAGCTCCAAAGTCACTGCTGAAGAGCATGCCTGAAAACTTGAGGATTTAATTGACCTTTATGACATAGAAGAAGATGATGTGCGTATTAGAATGTTTGCCTTATCATTACAAGGAAAAATTAAGAGTTGGTTTCAAGACCTTCCCGCTGCAAGCATTACCAATTTTCATCAGTTCGCTCAAATCTTCTTAGATAGGTGGTTGGTCATGGGTAATAAAGTTCTCATCATAAAGGAGTACAATCAGTTAAAAAGACAACCAGGGGAAACAATACAAAACTTTTCAGCCAGGTTCAATAAAGTATACCATGCAATGCCTGCTAACCTAAAGCCACCCCTCGGATGTGTTCTCTTACACTACCCAGACTCTTTTGACCCAGAGATGGTTTTCCAGATAAAAAACAAAGATCCTTTGACCCTAGAAGAAATGCAAAGGATAGCAGTTGATGTAGAATTCAACATACTAAATAGGGAGGCACAACTAAGAACAATAGAGAAAGACAAAGAAAATCAAGAGACACTAGCATCTTCAGAGGAAAAGCTGAAAAAATTGGTGTGTATGGTAGGAAAACTAGAGCAGTTACTTGATAGGAAAAAACACAAGGTTAACACTACTTATTCAAACCAACCTACCCTTCTTCCTCAGCTTGAACACACTCAACTATCATAAGACAAGAGTTATAAACAAAATATGCCTAATGGGAAAGTTGCAAATAAAAACATAGAGGAATGCTCTAAAGAAGCTATCAGCCATTTTGAAATCACAGATTCTGAAATGGAAGAAGAATAAAAACATTTAGGTTCTCTACCCTTATGCTTTAAATCATTCCCGACATTGAAAGAAAAATTTCTCCCTAAAGATCTCTCAGCAGTTATTCAGGAAAACCCTGCTCAAGTTAACTCTCACCTAAATCAAGAAGAGCTAATTGAACAAGAATTCAAATATGAGAGAGAAGATAAATCAAAACCTGTAGGGTCTCTACCTTTATGTTGGGAGTCATTTGAGTTCATAAAATCAAACTGGCCCCCTAAGAATCTATCAGAAAAAACTCATGAATTACATGATAACTATCCTCAATATCACAAAGAATTGGTTGAAGATGAAAATAAGCAAGAAATGATAGAAAACACACAGGATCTCTCTAAGGGCATAAGTGATGATTTATCATCTCTCAAAGGTGAAGCCCAAAAAGAAATTCATCCTTCAAATCAGATTTCCCAAGAGAAAGAAGATTATTTTAGAGAAATGAAAATGCCTCCCTTTCTAATTGAAGAGGAAATAGATCAACTTATAAACATACAAACAACCTCTGAAACTTCATATAACCAAAATTTTTCTGATCTTTCTCCTGTTAATCTTGCATGTCATAAATCAGAAAATAGATGTGTAGATCAATTTGAAGAAAAGCAATCTAATAGTCCAATGTGCATGGTTGATAACATTTCTTATGTTAATGATTCTCCAAGGTTTGATCAATATGTTGATGATTGTGATTTCCAAACAGAAACTAACTTTGCAGAACACTCAGCTTTTGATTTTTGGGAGGAAACTCAGTTTCATAAACTTGAGAAAAGTGAGCAGCCATTACAGGTCATCTATGACACTGATGAGGAGAGCATTGAGATTTTAGAAGTAAGTGAAGAGTCTCGGACTCTTTGCTCTACTTCACTTCAGTCCATCAGAGATAACATTCACATAATTGGAAATCAACAGTTTTTTAGCTTTGATGATAAGGTTGAGGAGGATGATGAAATCCTCGAGCAGGTTGTAAATGAGTTTTTATAATTGTAATAAGACTAGCATAATCATTTTAGAGGATATGATTGTATAATATATGAGTAGATATATTTGTATTCTTAATTTTTGATTAAAATCCTCGCAAAACTGCGTTGTGCCTTTTCTGCATAATTTTTGAGTAGCAGTGTCTGGGGTTTTTGGTCATTTTCAGCTACACTAGTGTGGGAGGTCTGTTTACCACACCTAGTTTCATTTCTTTCTGATCTCCTCTTGGAATTAGATTCTAGATGGATATATCTATGGGATCCAAGTGATGGCTTTCATTTATATGGCACATATTTCTGAAATGTTATGATGCATTCTCATAATTCATTTCAGAATATCTTAAGATATTCCCAAAATCGGTTATTTTTCCCCTATCTTTGGATATTATAGTGGTATCAAAGTCAACTACCTGCATTAGACCAGGCCATTGTACTTTCAGGAGAGATGGACAAATTAAAAGACAAGGCCTCCATTATGAAGGAGAAAGGAAGACAAGCTTACAAAAGCTTCTTCCAAAATCTATGCAGAGCTTTCTTAATGAGAGCTACAGGGAATAGCAGGCTGAGATGGGATCTCCAAAGGAGTTTGATCTAGAGCTGAATCTAGATTTTCACATGGAGAATGTGAGCATGCAATACATACCATGACACACGCAAGAAATGCCCAGATCTATCTTGAGATGGATGAGAGGAGGGAGAATGCCTAAGAGGAGAACTCTTAGTGATTTTTTGCAGGAGTATGAATCTCAAACTGAGAGGTTTAGAGATAATACCAATTTCCAAGAGTTTTTCAAGATCCAGGTGGAGAAGAGAAAGCAGCAGGATGCAGAGAGATCTCTTCTATCTACTTTTACAGGGTCACCTACATGTTTAGTTGGAGCTTGGGTGAAGGAGCTGGACTCCTATTTACAGCAACACCACATTTCTGAAGATGAAACCATCAGAATTGCAGCGTTTCATTTCAAAGGTAAGGCCCATGCATGGTGGATTTTTGAACCTTGTTATTTGAAAAATGCAAACACTTCCTCTTATGCAAGATTCATTGAAACATTGGTGGGAAGGTTTGATGGGAAACTTCCTAAGACACATGAGTAAGAACAAATTGAGAGAACAAAAACCTTGCATGTGATGGAGGAGACTCCACTTCAGAAAACCATGGGAGAAGCTGAAATCTTGCATTACACATTGTTAGAGGCAAGACCTCTAGTTCATATTCCTAAACAACAGGGCATGGGGATCTCTTTTTCACAAGAGGATCCAATTGTTGAGATGTTTACCATACACATTGATGAAGATGAGGGAAACAACGATGTCACATCTAGAGCACATCCAGTACCTCATGCAGAGGGAGGAGGAGCACATGCGCCAACAAGAGAGATTCTTGTATCCTTGCAAGAAGTTCCCCAGGATCTCAAACATAGAGGTCGAAGCACAATTAGTGAACAACATGATTGTGAAGCATTGCAGATGAAAGGCTAAGGTAGGGAGGAAGGGCAACATCATTTGATGAGAGGCACACACCCTTCTCTATTTCAGAGAGCTAATGC
Source organism: Pinus albicaulis (assembly GCA_034641835.2). Taxonomy (NCBI): domain Eukaryota; kingdom Viridiplantae; phylum Streptophyta; class Pinopsida; order Pinales; family Pinaceae; genus Pinus; species Pinus albicaulis. Next base: position 36,920,735 of record CM076570.1, on the reverse strand, counting down.
AAAGAGGAGGCAGAATGCATTGCACTATGAAGGCAAGGGAAAGGTTGGCCAACCATATGTACAGTACACTCTTGACATTGATGTCTCACTACATGGAGGCATTCCACTTGGGAGGCCACCAAATCTAGCATTGATGAAAGACATCTTGTCTTTGGATTCACCACTCTTGGATTTTGGAGAGGTGAAGGGTTTGGAGGAGAACTTTGACATGGGGGATGTCAAAGTAGCAGGCACCAGCATGAGGAGAGCTTCACATGCCAGATCACCAATGCTGTCCCTTAGGAGGATTGATCCTTATTGGAGATCTCAGCTCTTAGTAGAGTACTCCAAGGATCTTGGTGCATGCATGATTCTCGATGACCCAGATAGAGATGATGAGTATATGGTGGATGATATGGTAATCTATTCACATGGCAGAGTCTTCTTGACTAGAGCTTCTAGTCTCAAGGAGAAGTTGCTACTTCCAGCACATGAGGAGTTCCTTTCCATGCATTATGATGCATACCTTTCTTTGGCAGAGGAGTTCACTTGGGAGGGCATCCAACATGATATATTTCAGCATATGGAGAGATGCATAGCCTGGATGGTGATAGGTAGGAGGTCACAACCAGTTCCCTACTCATTGGAGGTGAGGGAAAGATTCCAGTTGAGCCATTTCAACTCAAGATCTCAAGTACATGATGGAGGAGGTATAATTTCACATTTTGTATTATAATTCTTTTCCTTGTTTGAGTAGCATGAAGTATCAAGAAGAATTATCTCTTCTTTCATATTGTATGATGATGTACTTGAAACTACTTGTAGCATTGATTTTGGCTACCTTATTGGTGGTTTGTGGGGGAAGCCACATGATTCTTGGTGTGCACCATTGACACCACATTGTATCTTCAAGTTTCCATCTTATGAGATGACTGTGGCAGCAAAAAAGTGGCTGGGTAAGCACTTGTTAATATATGTTTTGACGCAGGCCAAGGATGCACTGCGCTAGTTCCATTGGTGGGACTATGGACCACTCTCCGGTTGTCATATGGCAGCTTGTTTTTCATTAATACTTTGCTTCCATGTCTTTTGTTTGATATTTTTATATTCATGGGGAGCATTGTTTGGGAAGTGATAAAGGTATTAGAGATGCCATTGGGAGTGTTGATCATTAATTAACATGAGTCATTTTTTAAGTAACCCTTGAGAAGCCATGTATCGAATGTTATGATAGAGGGTGAAACATTTCAGGGATGGTTAAAGAGAAACGATGTAAGACAAGTCACATGCCTAAAAACCGAAGCATATGTACGAAAAGGGTCCAAACATAAAGTGAAAGGGCAAAGGTAATACAAAAAGGCAAAGGTATGGTGTAAAGGACGCAAAACGAAATTATTAAAAGGCTTGTCGCTTTCATAATATGCACATGAGGGAACTCTTCGTATGGGAAATTCTGAGGGGGTCAAGGAGCGGAAGGGGGAAGACACCCATACCCCTGCGGAATTACGGTGACGTGCCATGGGGTAGACCCCAGGTAAGGGTGATGTGGCAGAGCGAAGTGCGGGTAAGTGTGATGTGGCAGAGTGAAGCGCGAGCCCTAGAGGTCTGTATGCTGTGTGTTTCACCAATTTTATGAAGAATATGTTCCGAAGACCGTGTGGTTTACGCGACAGAGGGGTAAGGTAAGTCTCTAGGTGAGCTGGTACTGAGGCCCGTACCAGTATTAAACCCGGCACGCGGTGTTTACCTACTTCCAGTTGACACCCAATCCCTATACACCGCGTGCTCCACTGTCAGTGTCCTTACGACACTCACCCCGCTTACTTCACCTCTCCGCCTTTTACCTCAAAACTCTCGGTCTTAGATAACGGTCCTCCCATATTTTACTACAGTGAAATTTATAGGTTTTCCAACTACGATATAAACTAAGTGGGAGCTAGTGCAAGGTCAAGTCAGTGTCCTTACGACACTCACCCCGCTTACTTCACCTCTCCGCCTTTTACCTCTGAAATCTCAGTCTTAGATAACGGTCCTCTCGTATTTTACTGCAGTGAAATTTACAAGTTTTCCAGCTACGGTATAAACTAAGTGGTAGCTAGTGCCCGGTCTACCCAGTCACTGTCAGTACCCCTGCGTCATTTTCCTGAGAAAATTTCCCACTATAAAGGTATTCCGTTCCTCATATTCCCTCTGCTTTCCTTTTGTTTTTAAAAATTTTGTATGTGAATCATGGGAAAGGGCACCCCCAAGAAAACTGAACCAGAGACACCTCAGGTCCATGAAACCAGAAACCCTCCCGGGTTCGAGCCCTTCATTGACCTGCAAGTCAAAATCTGTGATCCCTAATACCCTTTTCCCATCAGCAGCATAAAACCCGAGCTTTTTAGGCGACATGTCGAGAATAGGGATCAATATCGGGTGGTTGTATCAGGTTTATATAATCAGATTACCCCCCAGTCTACCCGGTGGTCGAGTTTATTTGCTGGCTCAGAGATGCCTACGATGAGCGTCGAGGCATGTTTACCTCTACTCAGGGGAATAATATTTTCTCTCTTTCTCTCGACATCATCAGGCAAGCCCTCCGCTTTCCCACCAGCGCCAGCTATACTAGTTTCGATGAAATAGCTTTAACCTCCCAATTCACTAAATTTCCATGGGAGCAACAAGAAGACTTCATATCCTCTATAACCAGCAACCAAGCTACATCTCTTCCTTCTGTAGAGCCTTTCCCGTTGAGTCTGTTCAAAGAAGAAGTGTAGCCCATCCTTGCCCTCATTGCAGGTCTTCTAGGTGTAGGCGGTTTGGAGGAAGTTTCCATGGCATGTGTTTATTTCTTGCGGTTAATGTCTCAAACGGGGGTAGTTCTGGATATCCCTGGTTTCTTGGCTGCTAACATTCAGACCCAGTTCCAAGAGCTTTTGAAAACTGGTCAATTTTGCTTTTGTTCGATGCTCTTCTACCTCTTCTTATATCAACATGTTGATAAGTTCGAGGGTTCGGGTTTAGATAGGGTATACGAGGTAAATTCTCAACCCCGACCAGTTTTCGACTAGAAATTTGTAATACGCCAATTACCAAATGGGGTGGGTTATTCTAGGTTTCTAAACGAGTTCATGCCTGTTGTCTACACTATCATCCATGACTCACCCCCGCCCAGCGTTTTTCCTTAAATGAAAAGCTGGCTACAAGCTAGTAAAACCCAGAGCACTGGGGATTGGTATCTATTTGAAAATTACACTGAGATTCGGGTCTATGGAGCCGAGGCCCCCCCTTACCAGCTGCTTGTGTTTCCTGCTCGACGAGTTTACGCTCTGGAGTATATTCAACAGACTCTCAAATCTGACCAACTCCACTTTGTCCCCGCTAAGAAGGGTTTCATCCTGAAACTCCCTATCACTATTGGCCCGTTTGTTGTAAATTCAAGGCACGTCCTTCCTGTTGTTGAGAAGCTATTGCAAGGCATGAATTTAAGACAGGGGAAGACTTGGGCCTATGATCCCCGGGGGATTATCTCTAACAGAAGAAGGAGGAACAAGTCTACTCCTTATACACATGAGTCGAGACCGTTTATAGAGTGGAGGGCTAACCTTGAAACTTGGCCTTTGATTCTGCAGATGGAGACAGATTCATCTGCCACAGGGGAAGAAGGAGCAGCCAAAAGAGGCTAAGAATAAGAAGTGGGACCCTCAGGAACAAGTTCCCCCCTTCGTAAAAAGCAGAAAACAGTCTCAAGCGAGGCAGAGGTCATAGGGGAAGAACAGTTGCTTGAGCCATTTGTACCATACGGCCAACCGGACAGAAGAAAAGCAGGGCTCAAAGTGCTGAGAGATAGTATCACCTCCTCCGACTACTCTGAGGTCTCACAGGCCATTGGCGATAATGCTTCACCAATTGTAATTGAAAGGAGTCTAAAAAACATAGCGATTAGGGACAAGTACAAGGCCGAGCTGGAAGGTTACGTGGAAAAATATCATACCAGGGTTTCAGCTTCCATGAATGTGGACACAGAACACCTGGTATTGTCTATGGCTGAGGCCATCTTGGATCCTAATGCAGGTACCACTAGTTACAGGGTGCTTGAGTATGCAATTAACATGGCCAAGGTATCGGCCCTTGACAAATGCAACCTGTTCCAGGTGGTTGGTGACATGCTAAAGGATGAGGTAATGAGGCTCACCATCACACTGAAGAAGCTAGAGACTAAGCATGCACAGGTAAGGGCGACCCTAAAAAATGAACAAGAAAATTCCTGCGCCCAGGCGAATCAAATACGCGGCCTCCTGGAGTTGATCAAAGGAAAGGAAACTGGAGACTCCAACCCGCAGCGCTATGTGATAGAGAAATTGCATAAGGAGGTTGCGTAATTGAAACGCAAGGTTAGCATACTGGCATCCCACCATGTTCAGACGGCTAAATTGGCACAGGCGGAGAAGGAAAAAGAAGACTTGGCTGACTCACTGGCGAAGGAGAAAGAGGAAAAAGAAAAAATGGTAGAGACAATAACTATTCTTCAGGGCAGGCTGACGGAGCTATAAACGACCTGCGACACGCATAGTTGTGTGCCAAATACCACTCCACCGGAGACTAGTTTGTTGTCTGAGCAGCTAACCATAGCAAATGCCGCGAATGTTGTACTAGAAAAGCAAGCTGCCACTGCGAGGCTGAGAATCACTGAGTTGGAAACCTCCTTGGCTGAGAATAACAGAAAGATAAAGACATTACAAAAGGAAAAATCTGACCAGCAGAAGACCATCACTGACCTCAATAATCGCCTAAAGGGTGATATCACCCTCAGGGATGCGAGAAGGATAATTTGGTCAGAGATCATCTCGGCACTGACAGAGTAGTGGGGTTTCCTGAAAATGATTGGGGAAACCAAATATTCTGTACTCTATCTCAACAGGAAATTTTAGGAGGCAGATCTCAACTTTTCCAGCAGAGCCTTGCACTCTAGAAGTTATATTTCTTTCTTGAAGGAGTTGGAATCTGATGAGGTGGATAAGCATGGCATACCAAGTCGATTCAGGGAGGCCTTTTAATGCCAAAAAATCATCGACAAGGAGGCGGCCCGCGTTATAGCTTCTAGAGCTCTACAATAGGTGGCAGCAAAAGTGGATCGGTTCGATACAGTTTGGGCCTAGATCATGCCAGCTGGACTTCCATCTTGCTAGGACCCAACCACTCCTTCCATGCTACGGCTGTTAAAAGAATATAAAACACGTCTCCAGGAAGAAAGAGACCGAACGGACATCTTGTCAGATAAAACCGCTCGGTTAAAAGCTGAGACAACTGTTTCATCGCTCCGCCAAGAATTCGTTCTCCTTCATCTGATAAAACACAAGATCCCCACCGAGGTAGGTTTCAACACCCTCACAGAGGCCTATATCAAGGTGGAAGGATTCGCAACGATGCCTGAACCTTCAGCGGACAGCCAGCAAAGATGCACTCAGTTCGCCAGCCAGATCGCCAGCTCGTCAGCAAATGTTCCACCACCAGTGTCACCGACTACCTCAAACCCTTCTCATCAGTGAAATACTGTCAAATCATGATTCGGCCCTAGTGGCCTTTTTAATTTTTACTTTAGTTAATTACTTTTAAGTTTCAAGTGGAATTTATGTTCCACTCCAGCATTTTACTTTTCTACCAAGACTGTTGTTTAATTATTTTGCTTCAAAACGGCCGAGTACCTAACTGCAAATGATGAGATGCCTCTATTCCTCATCATAAAATTTTGGTTATTTTGATAAAGACCTCTAACTAATTTTTGGCATGCGAGGAAGATATTTTTCCCAAAAATATCTTCCCGCTCATGTACTGAGGCCTCTATATAAGCAAGATCTGAAGAGAAAAACAGGTTCCATATTTTCGAAAGAATTTTGCTGTGTAAGAATTTTTGTATGCTTGTTGTGGAAATCTCAATAGAAATGTGAAGAGCCCGTTGGGTCTCAACGAGGAGAAGTTTTACTTTATGTGAGGATTCTGGTCTTAATGTTTTTATAGTCTGTGACTCTGCCTTATGTGATATTGTTTCATTGTTCATTTCACTGTCTCCACTTTCCTTATATCATGTTCTGGAATGCTAGTGGCTCACTAGCTCTGATATAAATTTATTGCTATTGATACTTATACTTAACTAGTCTAGGCACTTTAAATATGGCTCAGGCATGGTATGTTGTTTCACTTTTCACTTCACTCATGTTTCCTCTATATTAAATACTGTGGGATGTTATTCTTTCAAAACTGTTGACATGTATGGATTATTATCTTTTTAAGCCCATCTCATGTTTAAATATGTTTATGGAATTTCATTTCATTAGTGGTTGGTATTCCTCCTTTACTTTCTGCGCAACAAACATCGTTGATTTTTAAATCTTTGTAAAGCATTTTAGAAACCAGCCCTCCCTACAGAAAGTTGTCTTTGAGTTGTCTGAAGCATCTATATTGAGGATTCACTCCTTGCCTCTGTAGCGTCTTTTCGTTATGCTGAGTCTCTGAGTAGTCTGGTTCCATCTATATTGTAATTCCTTGTAAAAGTTGAAGTAGTAAAGAGCCTCATGTTGATAATAGTCCTGAAATATAATTTATGCTCCTTACTACATAAGATGTCCTAGGCACTGGTCTTTCACAACTCAAGGCTGTCTCTAGGAATGACAACATCTTTTTGGCGCCGTTCCCGAGGACTCGAAGTTGAGAGAAATTAAAATCCTTGGGCCTCGACAAAACCTATTCACTCTTCAATTAGGTGAGCATGGAGAGTTGAGAGCTGTATATCCCTCACCTTGGCGAATCCACATTCATTTATCAGGTGAATTTACTTGCAGTCCTGGCTTCTCGTAAGCCACATCTGAGGTCAGATACATCTCATCCAAAGACACCTTCTGTGTCTGACCCAGAAAATATCCTACATAGAAGGAGTTGGAGGGAAAGACAGTCTGTTCATACTGAGATCCCTGAATTCTCCCTAGAATATTTTCCGTCCTCCTCCTCTCAAGTTGCCCAAGTGCAAGGTCCCGACTCCACTGTGGGAGAGACCGATTATTACTCAGATAGTCCACCCCGGGGAGGTGTCCGAATCCAAGAAGAAGCACAGTCAAGAGATACCACATATTATTCTTTCCACCCAACCCCTGAAGTTGAAGAGGTTAAAGAGGTCACTGAAGTATCTGTTGTTCACAGCCCGTTATTCCCATCAACTCCTCAAGCTTCTGTCCAGTACATTCCCATCATTATTCATACTTCACTTCCACCTCCTCCTCCTCCTTTTACACCTCAGATCCTTGCACTACCTCCACCTCCTCCAATGGCCAATGTCCCTGGCTTCCTTTTGAATAAATATGCCCCTCTGGTGTTACCTCAAGTGCTAAATGACATGCCACAGGACTATTTAAAGATCTTGCCCCGATTCAATGGGGAAAATGAGATCGAAGCTCAAAAAAATATTGAGTTTTTCTGCTCTTTCGCAAAGAATTTTAATATGAAACACCTTGACGTAGTCCTAATACTGTTTGTGCAATCTCTGGATGGTGAAGCCAGAGAATGGTTCAAGACACTAGGAGACCGTTCCATCACCACATGGGAAGGAATGGAGAATACTTTCCTCAGAAAATGGGGAGAAAAGAAAGACCATGGACATTGTCTTACAGAGTTTAACACACTCAAGAGAAGACATGATGAAGGAGTGTCAAAATTTATCAGGAGGTTTAACAAGTTGTATCTAAGCCTCCCTGCCGATATGAAACCTCACCAGACTGCTGCCAAGGTTGTTTTCGTGGCCGCTTTTGACTCTGAATTTGGTTTCTCTCTGAGAGAAAGAAAGCTAGCCACCCTGGATGATGCATAGACAGATGCACTGGAGCTAGAAGAAAATTTTTCCTCTACTGGAAAATCCAAGGGAAAAACTGAACAGGATACTAGAAGAAGGGGAAAAGAAGAGGTATCCACCTCGAGCCAAGATAGAGATTCAACTTATGACAAGATCGAGGAGATGAACAAGATGATTAAGAACCTTTGAAGTAAGCTGGTTAAACTTGAAATGGAGGCCAAGAATTCACCCCCTAAGAATTTCCAAAATGCTCCAAATAGGGGATACAATCCTCAATATAGGAAGCCACCCTTGCAGATACTGCAAAGGGAATGGAAGGAGCAGCTAGACCAAGCACCACATCCTCTATACTTGGAAGGTAAAATGGATGGTCTTGTCGAAGACACCACCTACGAGCAGGAGGAAACATACCTTGCCTTCTCAAACAATGATGAAGTTGAATGCCCCCTACATGAAAGTGACGAGGGAGAGATGCCGGCACACGCAGAAGAAAAAGCTAATGAAATCACCGAGGATCCGGAGATCGATGATTACTGCAAGCAGTTCATCAATTTCATGCAAGCTCATTTTAACAGAAGATATGATCTCAAATCTTCTAGGAAGAGAAATCGCACTCAGGATCAAGAGGAGGACACACCTCCAAAAGAAGCACCTGCTCAGAAGGAGGCGACGGCTCAAAGAACCCTAGACAAAGGTAAGAGACCTCTTGATCAATCTTTACAGTCTGATGATCCAATTCCTTCATCTTCACAAGCAGCTGCACTCCCTAGTGTCAAGCCCATCACAAAGGAAGTCAAACCTCCCCTCCAAAGCAAAGACTCAAAAGATAAAGAAGCAAAAGAAGTGTCAGTAGATAGGTCCTCCTTTGCCTTCAATTTACAAAAAGAACTTGAAAAGGTAAAAATCCCAGTTCCCTTGACTGAATTGTTAAAACAGCCTGCATATCAGTCCCAAGTCACATCCTTCATGCTTCCCCCAGAAGTAATACATATTCCAGACAGTCTGAACCTCCAAGAAGAAAGGCCTATGGTGGTTTTCGGTCCACATGTTGAGGAGTTAGATGCTGCCACTCCCCCATTTTATGTGTTTTTAGTAATACATGACCTGCTGCTACATAACTGTATGTTAGATTCGGGAGCCTCTCATAACCTACTGCCCCTCTCGGTCATGAAACAACTAGGACTACAAATCACTCGTCCATACAAGGACCTTTATTCATTTGACTCCAAGAGAGTTAAATGCCTGGGCATGATCAAGGATCTGGTGGTCAATTTGGCCCAGATCCCAGCAAAAAGTGTATTAATGGACATCATGGTGGCTGACATCCCAGCTCTCTTTGGCATGCTACTGTCAAGATCTTAGGGAACCAAAATTGGAGGATCAATCAAGCTGGACCTGACCTATGCCACTATCCCTGTCTTTGGAGGCCAGGAGAGGAGGCTGTATCGGGAAACTAGATTTGTCAAGAGAGTTACCAAGGCAGATGACTCAGTCAATTCTCCAGTTTATAGTAGAGAAGGAGATTTCTCATGTTTGATGCTGGAGGAAGATCAAGAATATGCTCATGAACCATCATTCTACCATATCAAGACTGAGCATTCAATTCAGGGTCATGAAGCAGAAATCTGGACACTTCATTTTGATGGAGAAAAATCCAGAGAAGGTAATGGAGCTGGAGTGTTATTGATTTCTCCTACAGGCCAATGGGTCCCTCTGTTTTTCAAGCTGGAGTTTGAGGCCACCAATAATGTGGCTGAGTATGAAGCACTCTTGTTGGGGCTGCAGACAGCCAGGAGCATGAACATACAAAGTCTGAAGGTTCTGGGGGATTCAGAACTAGTGGTCAGACAAGTGAAGAATCAGTGCCAGGCCAAACATCCTAGGCTAAGGGCTTATAGGAATGAAGTATGGGATTTGGTTGAAAATTTCTTTCTAGCATTCAATATTCAGTTAATGCCTCAGGAACAGAATAGGATGGCAGATTCCCTTGCAGTGGCTGCATTTCTTTCCATCCACCTCAGAACCCTCTCTTGAGATACAAAATTGAGGTAAGGTATCGGCCTTCAATCCCAGACAACATCAAACATTGGCAGGTGTTTGAGGATGAAGAACAGGTGAAAATATTCCTGGAAACAGTTGGGGAATTTTCCAACATGGAGATTGATACTTGTGAAGAAGAAGAGGTTGAAAACACTTCAGGAGATAAATGGGAGGAGAAGATGACTGGTCACAAAGTTCTGCAGCTAAAAGGGAATGTCATTCCCCGAGGACTAGTGCCCTTAGAGAGGTTGTTTAACAAGAATGACGTCCCCTTGTAGCCAAACAAAGTTGTGGAGGAGAATCAGGTAGAAGACCTCAATCTTGGCATTGAGGCTGACCCCAAAATCGTGAAGTTGTCCAAGAAGGTCCTGGAGGAATATAAAGAGCTTTACCAAAAACTATTCCAGTCATATAGAGATGTGTTTGCATGGTCTTATCAGGACCTAAAAAATTTCGATATCAGCATCATGCAACATAAGATCCCTATGAAGATAGATACTAAACCACATAAACAGAAGCTTAGACAGAGAAATCCCTTGCTGCTTCCCTCTATCGAAAAAGAAATTAAGAAACTGTTGAAGGCCAAAATCATTGTACCATTGAGATATTCTGAGTGGGTGGCAAAATTAGTCCCTGTAAGGAAGAAGAATGGAGAAATAAGGCTATGTGTTGATTTTAGGAATTTAAACAGAGCGTCCTTAAAGGATAATTATCCACTGCCCAAGATGGATCACATCCTGCAGAAAGTGGTAGGAGCTTCTTAGATGTCAATGATGGATGGATTCTCTGGGTACAATCAAGTGGCTGTTCTACCAGAAGATCAGAAGAAGATTGCCTTTACCACTCCATGGGGGATGTTTATGTATGCCAGAATGCCTTTTGGGTTGATTAATGCAGGGACGACTTTTCAGAGGGCCATGGATATTGCTTTTGTTGGGGAACAAGATAAGTTCGTGGTGGTATATCTGGATGACATTACTATGTTTTCAAAAGATGATGTAGAGCACATTTAACACTTGCGCAGAACTTTCAAGAAATGCAAACAGTATGGCCTCTCCCTCAACCCACAGAAGTCTTTGTTTGCACTGGAAGAGGGCAAGCTTTTGGGACATATTGTAACCAAAGACGGGGTAAAGATAGATCCTAAGAGAGTAGAAGTTATAAATGGTATTTCCCTTCCCATAAATAAAAATGAGGTGCAGGTGTTCCTAGGGCGCATTAACTTTCTGAGGAGATTTATCCCTAACTATGCTGAGATAGTTAGACATATAACTGACATGCTGATGAAGGATAACGAGGTAAAGTGGTCACAAGAATCCCGAGAGGCCTTTTCTAGGATAAAAAATGCCTTTGCTGAAGCCCCTGTGCTAGCTGGACCAGATTATGCCAAACCTTTTATGATCTTTTCCTTTGCATCACCTCACACAGTAGCAGGAGTTTCATTGCAGAAAAATGAAGAAGGATATGAACAGCCTATAGCCTTCTTTAGTCAGGTGCTCCGTGATGCTGAGCTGAAATATAACATATTAGAAAAGCAGGCCTACGCTATGGTGAAGTCTCTTAAAGCATTTCGTATGTATGTCTTGCAGTCTCATATCACTGCGTTTGTGCCTACAGAAGCTGTAAAATATATTCTTATCCAGGGAGATAGCGAAGGAAAAAGAGGGAAATGGATTGCCAAAATACAAGAGGATGAACTAGACATCCGCCCTACCAAACTGATCAAGGGACAAGGTTTAGCCAAAATCCTATCCGAATCAAACTGTTAGGCTCTGGGCATCAATTTGTCCATGATAAAAAATGAGGATTCTGCGATGAAGGAAGAGTCACAGGGAGTAGAGATAGCTTCTCAGAAGACACATATGAAGTACCTCATCAGCCCATGGTACAAAGAGATAGTGGAATATCTTCTAACACTCAGCTGCCCGCCTAGCTATGACAAAGTTAAATACATAACACTGAGGTTGAGGTCACAAAAGTACGTTGTTGCTAACGGTTGGCTGTACTGGTGAGACCCCTCAGGCATCCTACTCCTGTGTCTCACAGAAGAAGAGGTAGAGAGTATAATGGCTGAGTTTCATGAAGGAATCTATGGGGGTCATTACAGTTGGAGGGCTACTGCTCACAAAATCCTGAAGGCTAGTTTCTTCTGGCCCAAAATATTTGGAGATGTGTTTGCCAGGGTTAGAGCTTGTGAGAAATGTCAGAGGTTTGCTGAAAGACAGAAGTTAGCACCTATGCCCATGATCCCGATTCATGTGGATGACCCATTTCAGCAATGGGGAATAGACTTTATAGGAGAAATACACCCACCCTCAAGTGGACAGCATAAATGGATATTAACGGCCACAGATTATTTCACAAAGTGGGTGGAAGCTATACCTTCCAGGAATGCAACAGATGCCGTGTTAATAAAATTTATGGAAGAAAATATCATATCCAGATTTGGCTGCCCTGCTAAGATTATGACCGACAACACACAGGCCTTTAAATTCACAAAGTTTGTCAACTTATGCCAACAGTATAATATTGCACTAGGTCACTCTACGACCTATTACCCATAAGGAAACGGCCTGGCAGAGTCCTCAAATAAAACTCTGGTCCGAGCACTGAAGAAGGCTATCAATGAGAATCAGAAAAATTGGGATTCCCAGCTGAAATTCGCTCTATGGGACAACCGGATTACCAGCAAGAGGGCAACCGGGAAGTCCCCATATGAATTAGTATATGGGAGAGCAGCAGTTTTTCCTGTGTAGCTTGCTTTACCAGTATCTCGATTCATGCAAGAAAGCCAAGAAGAACCTGATGATGTGACCAGGAGAATCAATCAGCTGGTGGAGTTAGAAGAAACACGGAACCAGGTAAATCAAAAGTTAATTGAATATCAAGAGAAAATGAAGGATCTTTTCGATCAACATGCCAAGGACAGGAAGTTGCAGATTGGAGATCTAGTGCTCAGATGGGATATTCGAGGAGCTGAAAAGGGGAAACATGGTAAATTTGACCTGGAGGGTCTTCGGCCCTTAAAATTGTGGAACAAGGGGGGAAAAACACTTTCAGGTTGGAAAATTTACAGAGAGATTTGCTTGATGCCCCTATAAACGGTCAGTTCCTCAAACCTTACTTCCAGTTTTGATTCAGGCCGAGAGAGCCTGATGTATCATATTGTATATTAGTTTTTGTTTTCATCTTTGTTTGATTAATATGTGTGTCGTGATGAATCATGAAGAGGAAAATTAAAAGGATGAAGAGTGGTGTCCACACAAAAGTTAAACAGGTGGTCTGCGAAGTTCTCGACATGCTCATGGATGAACGTGCCATCCCTAGGTGGAGCCAATGTTGATCATTAGTTAACATCAGTTAATTTTTAAGGTAACCCTTGAGTAGTCATGTATCGAATGTATGACGGGTGGTGAAACATTGAAAGGATGGTTGAAGAGAAACAATGACAAGACAGGTCACGTGCCCAAAAACGAAGCATATGTTCGGAAAGGGTTCGAAGATAAAACAAAAAGGAAAAGGTATAAAGAAAAAAGGCAAAGAATGTAAAACAAAAAATATCACAAGGCTTGCCACTGTCGTAATGTGCACGTAGAGGAACTCTTCGTATGTGAAATTCTGAGGGGGTCAAGGAGTGGAAGGGGGAAGAGACCCATACCCCCGCGGAATTATTGTGACATAGCACGGGGTGGACCCAGGGTAAGGGTGATGTGGCAGTATGAAGCGCGAGCCCTAGAGGTCTGTACACTATACATTTCACCAGTTCTATGAGGAATAGGTTTCAAGAACCATGTTATCTATGCGGCAGAAAGGTAAGGTAGGTCTATAGGTGAGCTGGTACCGAGACCCGTACCAGTATTAAACCTAGCACGCGGTGTTCACCAACTTCCAATTAACGCCCAATCCCTATGCGCCGTGTGCCCCACTATTAATGTCCTTACGACACTCGCCCCACTTACTTCACCTCTCCACCTTTTACCTCAGAACTCTCAGTCTTATATAACGGTCCTCTCGTATTTTACTATACTAAAATTTATAGGTTTTCAAGCTATGGTATAAAATAAGTGGAAGCTAGTGCCAGGTCTACCCAGTCACTGTCAGTACCCCCACGTCATTTTCCCGAGCTGATTTTCCCACTGCACAGGTATTCCGTCCCTTATTTTCCCTCTGCTTTCCTTTTGTTTTTAAAAGTTTTTAATGTCAGTCATGGGGAAAGGCACTCCCAAGAAAACCGAACCAGAGACCCCTCAAGTCCGTGAAACCAGAAACCCTCCCGAGTTCGATCCTTTCACTGACCTACAAGCCGAAATCTATGATCCTCAATACCCTTTTCCCATCAGCAGCGTAAAACCTGAGCTTTTTAGACGACATGTCAAGAATAGGGATCGATATCGGGTGGTTGTATCAGGTTTATATCACCAGATTACACCCCCAGTTTACCCAGTGATTGAGTTTATTTGCTAGCTCAGAGATGCCTATGATGAGCGTTGAGGCACGTTTACCTTGGCTCAGGGCAATAAGATTTTTTCTCTTTCTCCCGACATCATCAGGCAAGCCCTCTGCTTTCCCACCAGCACCAGCTATACCAGTTTCGATGAAATAGCTTTAACCTCCCAGTTCACTAAATTGCCATGGGAGCATCATGAAGACTTCATTTCCTCTATAACCAGCAACTAGGCTACGTCTCTTCCTTCTGTAGAGCCTTTCCTGTTGAGTCTGTTCAAAGGAGAAGTGCAGCCCATCCTTGCCCTCATCGCAGGTCTTCTAGGTGTAGGCGGTTTGGAGGAAGTTTCCATGGCATGTGTTTATTTCTTGCGGTTAGTGTCTCAAACGGGGATAGTTCTGGATAACCCTGGTTTCTTGGCTGCTAACATTCAGACCTAGTTCCAAGAGCTTTCAGAAACTGGTCACTTCCGCTTTTGTTCGATGGTCTTCTAAGTCTTCTTATATTAGCATGCTGATAAGTTCGAGGGTTTGGGTTTAGATAGGGTATACAAGGTAAATTCTCAACCCCGACCAGTTTTCGACTGGAACTTTGCAATATGCCAATTACCAAATGGGGTGGGTTATTCCAGGTTTCTAAACGATTTCATGCCTGTTGTCTACACTATCATCCATGACTCACCCCCGCCCATCGTTTTTCCTGAAATGAAAATCTGGCTACAAGCTAGTAAAACCCAGAGCACTAGGGATTGGTATCTATTTGAAAATTACACTGAGATTCGGTTCTATGGAGCTGAGGCCCCCCCTTACCAGCTACCTGTGTTTCCTGCTCGACGAGTTTACGTTCTGGTGTATATTCGACAGACTCTCAAATCTAACCAACTCCACTTTGTCCCCACTAAGAAGGGTTTCATCCTGAAACTCCCTATCCCTATTGGCCCATTTGTTGTAAATTCAAGGCACGCCCTTCCTGTTGTTGAGAAGCTGTTGCATGGCATGAATTTAAGATAGGGGAAGACTTGGGCCTATGATCCCCGGGGGATTATCTCTAACAGAAGGAGGAGGAACAAGTCTACTCCTTATACACATGAGTCGAGACCGTTTATAGAGTGGAGGGTTAACCTTGGAACTTGGCCTTTTATCTCGCAGATGGAGACAGATTCATCTTCCACAGGGGAAGAAGGAGCAGCCAAAAGAGGCCAATAATAAGAAGTGGGACCCTCAGGAACAAGTTCCCCCCTCCGCAAAAAGCAGAAAACAGTCTCAAGTGAGGCAGAGGTCATAGGGGAAGAACAGTTGCTTGAGCCATTTGTACCATACGACCAACCGGACGGAAGAAAAGCGGGGCTCAAAGTGCTGAGAGATAGTATCACCTCCTCTGACTACTCTGAGGTCTCACAGGCCATTGGCGATAATGCTTCACCAATTGTAATTGAAAGGATTTTAAAAAATAGAGCAATTAGGGACAAGTACAAGGCCAAGTTGGAAGGTTACGTGGAAAAATATCATACCAGGGTTTCAGCTTCCATGAATGTTGACACAGAACACCTGGTATTTTCTATGGCTGAGGCCATCTTGGATCCTAATGTAGGTACCACTAGTTACAGGGTGCTTGAGTATGCAATTGACATGGCCAAGGTACTAGCCTTGACAAACAAACTTGTTCCAGTGGTTGGCACACCAAGGATGAGGTAATGAGGCTCATCATCACACCTCAAGAAGCCGGAGACTAAGTAATGCTGTTAGCCCCCATGAAATTTTCACAAGGAAAATAGGGGCTGGGTTGAGTTGAGTCTTCAAGGAATGCATTTCCTCTGAAAACACAGTCTCCTTGAAGCCTCTTTTTGTCTTTTATCCTTTGATAAAATCCCCTCTGCTGGTTCCTCTTTTAAAGCCTCTCTGCTATGTGAAGAAATGCCCAAAGGCCCCCTTTTCCCTCTTATTTCATCCCCCAAAGCCTTTATTTTCTCTCCCCTTTATTCCCCCTTCTTTCCCCATTTACCCTCCAAATCCCCTAAAATCCCCTTTAATTTCTTTCCCTACCCTTTGTTTAGCCCTTTTCCCCATTTTTCCCTCTATCGTTCCCCTCCTTCACCTTCAAAATCCATTGAAAGGGGCTAAAAACCCACTCTCCGACCTTATTCTAAGGCCTAGCCCCTTCCCCTTAACCACTTCCCCACATACGCCCTTACCCAAGACCAAGCGCTTAAGCCTTGGGGGCCAATCGCAATCGGAAGCCGAGCGGGTGCGTATTTCCTTTGTTTACAACGTTAAGTCCTCGATCTGTTCCGCACCGTTGATCTGCTTCGATCGAACGGCTGAGCGTTAATCGCAAACCCCCCGCTCATCGCAATCGCAACATTCATGCTGTCACCCCCGATTGATCGCAAGTCTTTCCGCCGATCCCCCGATTGCATCCCCACCGTCCGTTCCCTTCCAGATCCGACGGATGGCGCTTAATCGCACCAGCGCTTCGATCGCGATCGCAAGTCCTTCCATCTCCCTCCCGATTCAATCTTGACCGTTGATCTGTCCCGCCAATCTAACGGCCAACGCTTAATCGCAAACCCATTCCCGATCGCAATCGCAAAGCCCAATGGTGCCCCCCCGATTGAGATCCCCCGATTACATCCTAGCCGTCCATCTATTGCGTGATCCAATGGCTATCGCACAATCGCATCGTCATCTCGCCACCCCTCTTCTCTCCCTCCGATTGAATCCGAACCGTTGATCTGATCCCCGATCGGACGGTCAGCGCTCAATCGCATCCCGACCTCCGATCGCAATCGCATGCTCTTCCCTCCGTCCTCCGATTTAATCCCGACCGTTCATCCTCCCGCAGATCAACGGTCCTGCGCCAATCGCACCTGCTCCTCCGATTTTTGTCCCCACCGTTGATCTCCCCGCCAGATCGGACGGTTAGCGCTCAATCGCTTCTCCCCCTCTGATCGCAATCGCAAGTCTTCTCCGTGCCCCTCCGATTGTGATGGTGCGATTAGATCCCTGCCGTCCATTTCCCGTGCAAATCCACGGCTCAGGTTTAATCGCCCTCCGCCTCCGCTGGGTCCCACTCTTACATTCGTCTCCATCGCATGTCATGCATTTTGTTTGTTTTTGTTCGTTTCATGTATTGCTACGCTGACCAACCTCCGCCGTTGATCTTTGTTCCCAGACCAAGATCTAACGGTATGCGCTGCATACCATCACCAAACTCCATTGTTCATAAGTTTTCACCCCTCCATTTGCATCTCCGCTGTTTTCACCATTCCGCCTCCATTCCTCCGCCTCTGCAATATTTCTCTGCCACCACCGCTCGGTTTTACAGTCTCTTTCCACTGTGCGGAATAGTACAGAGATGGCCAGTTCAGCATTGCCAGCGACCAGCAGAAGGAACTCAAAGGGGGTTGGTGCCTGTTATTAATGAAATTAAATGTTTTGCCCCGTATTCAAAGGACCAGGGCGCAGTGGAGAGCTGTGCAACAGTGGTATCGTGGTGCATGGGCGTTTCTGGAGTGAACACCTTCCCTGGTGTCTCCCTATCTCATAGAGCCACAAGAAAAGATTAATTAACATTTGTCAGAATCATTTAGGACGATCGGTAATGATTGAGTATGGAGAGCCTCGCCGAATCTTTCATCCGATTCATTTATTCAGTGGCGGCTACAGGCTCAAAGCACCGAAGGACTTCAAAACATCAAGGGTGATTTCAGCGACGGAGATACTCCAAAACGATCTACAGTACACACAATGTGCATTTTGCCATTAAAGCGGTGGCAAGGCAAACTACTTCCACATGGAGTGCTCTTAATGGTCATTCAATGTTCATCTAGAGCTTTCTCTCTTCTCCTATAAAGATCCCTGAGAACATAATGTAAAGGTTGTTGTTGCCTTGCTGGGCATCTGCTGTTAGAGGGATTCATTCGACTGTTAGAACAGTCTTGGGAGGGAGTAGCAGAGTAGTTGTATGTAATAGGCTAGGAGGAGAAAGTCTGGACTGTAACAGCCATTGAGCTTATTGTACATGACTGGTTTTGCGTCAATTAATCAAAGCACATTTCACAGGATCCTGGTCTATTACTATTGGTGATGTGTTTCTTACTCTGTTTATTACATTTTCACATTGTTTCATGTTCTTCTGGGATTGCATCAGAATAATGGTATAGGATTCACCCTTGTTAGGTGCCCTATGTTGTCTGCTCTCCTTGCCATCAATGTTTTCTGCTCTATGTGCTATCTAAGAACTGGTTTCAGTTGATTTAACCAGTGCAGCGGATGTTATTGCCTGTTGGCTGATGTATGAATTAGTTGGAGCTGCTCTTAGATGTTTCTTTGTAATCTTATCTCTGTTTTCCCTTGGAGTTGCTAAAGCAGACCTGGAGTTAAATGACCTCTGTTCTGATCTATAAGCAGCCCCGTTGTCTCTTTGAGAGCTGCCTTTGAGTATGTCCAAGCAGGTCTGGAGTTAAATGACCTCTGACCTGATCTATAGACAGAAATTTGGTTGCTTTCCTTCTTTCACTTTCCTCCTTAATGTTCCATTCCATCATCTACCTAAAAGATCCTTTAGTGTAGATTGCCCTTTGAAATCCTTGGCTAGTGGATGCAAGTAATTTCCTTTCATGACTCCATAGCCCAATGGATGGCACTATCTTGGCTCATTCTCCCTACTGAAACATCCTGCTATTTTGTTCCTTTCCTCCCACTGCTTTCTCAGCCTATGATCTCCTAACCAACCCTCCAACCAAATTATTTAAACCCCCCTCTGTGCTTCATAACTAGCCTAATATCTCAATTCGAGCTTTAAAGACAAATAATTCTTTGATCTATTTGGAGAGATCCCTCTCCGGGTCCAGGAGGGCTAGATCCTAGGGCCCCAAAGTGGTTCTGATGTTGTCTCATCTTTTGGTCTTGCCAATCTGGCCAAAACATGGGAACCCCAACATAATGGCGACTCCGCTGGGGAACGAATCTGAGAGTCAAGAACCGCTGATAGTAGTCTTTTTCCCATTGTCGTCACCAACATAATGGCGACTCCGCTGGGGAACGGACCACTTTGCCTTTAGATTGGCTTCTCATTGCTGATGGTGGACAACATTCTGCTTCGAACAGTCAAATTCCTCCACCTGGCGACTCCACACTCCCTATGATCCAAAGACCTGATGACTCCACTGGTGAAGGACACTGAACTGGTTGAGAAGAGGCAATAGCCTTATTTGCATAAGAATGAATCCAAGCATGGACAAGGATGCAAAGTATAATGCTTTGTATAAAAAAGTATGCAGAATAACATAAGTGCTTGGCAAAATGCTGGAGACGCACATGGCCAATATGAATACAGATGATGATTATTTAGAGCAGGCCATGTCGTCTTCAGAACAAGAACAAACTCAAGATCTAGAAGATGAGCAGGACCTATATGATGCTCAAGAATCTGTAGAAGATGAAGAGGAAAGTGATCAGAAATTGCCTGATTGCTTACCTATGCCTTGTGTTACGCTGACCAGAGAATATCAGGACCTATTAGCAAAGGCTGATAGGGAAAGCTGCCTTGAGGAAGCAGACGACTACATGGAAGAGGCAGAATCTGATGAGGAAGAAGAGGTTCAAGAAGACATCTCGCCTCCTAGTCAGCTAATGCAAGAGAGAGAGGATTGCTGCTCTTCTGTCCATGATGAAAGGGAAACCCCTGTTTTGACAGAAGAAGAGATTGATTGAATATTGAATTAGCAACCCACCCCAGAAATATTCTATAGAACACACGCTCCTGCTCAGCCATTTTATGAGTTTGATGATTCTGAATCAGAAGACTCCTCTGTGGATCAGAATGAAGAAAGACCCACTGCGCGCCCAGAACGGTGGACTTGGTCAGGTCCGCCTATCTATGACACTGATGGGGAAAGTTATGAAAGCATCAGTGATGAGTGTCATGAGATCGGACGCCAGCAGTCTTTCCTTTCAGAAAATGAGGAGGAAAGCAAAGAAGAGTTTCTTGAGAAGAGTGAAAGCAAAGAGCTTTCTCTTGAAAAGGAGGAAGTAATGGAACAAGCCCCTGCTCAAGAACACATGGATCTTTTCACGGAGCCCTGCACCTTAGAGCAAAACATATCAGAGCTCCAAGAGGACTCAGCTGCAATATACGATGATTCCTCCAGTTCAGAAGATGAGGGAGATCCTCTCTCTCAAGAGAGTCCTCTTCTGGATCCAGTGGAAGAAGAAGAGATCATGGTCGAAGCCAACCTGCCAGACATTCATAGCCAGGTATCTTTTCATGATCCTTATGCACATTTCCTGCATATATTTGAAGAATGATCAAAGGTCTTGCTCAGCAGCATGTTGCAGACAGGAAGCAAATTTTTCAAAGCTGCTGTTATTGAACAAAAAGAGTGGGAGCTGCCCTGCCTATCCAGCATGCTCAAGGAGTTGAGCAAGAAGGACCAGTCATGGGATCACTTGAAGGACTGGTTACATTGGAAGACCATGTTTTTAAGCTAGATTGTAAATATTCCAGTTAGAGTAGGGTAGGTAGGAATCTCAATAAAGCTCAGCCTATGAGCAGGTAGATTAGTTGTTTAAATTTCTGTCTTAGAAGGTAGAGAAGAAACCTGCTAGACAGTCTAATCTTAGCAGGTAGTAGGGTAGATAGAGAAACATATGAGACCAACAGTCTAATCTGGTCTCATGGAGTAATAAGGGTAGAAGTAGAATAGGTTTATTTTTTCCTGTTTGTAAAAATTAATGATGTAAAGGGTCTGCAAGTCCAAATGCACCCAAGAAGAAAAAATGTTAGGACTATAGTGTGGGTAGGTAGTTGTTTGGGAGAATTGTTTCTGCTGATATGTTGTCTTCATAGCTTGTGGCAGCAGATCAAAGAAAGAAAAGGATGGTTCAAGCAGCAGGCATCTGGCCTAGACCAAGAGATCATTTTCTGGTTTCTTGGCTCCTTCAAGAAGAAGCCATCCCCATGTGGAGCCATTGTTAGCCCCCCTATGAAATTTTTGACAAGCAAATAGGGGGCTAATTTGTTTTTGAGCCTTCAAGGAATGCATTTCCTCTGAAACACAGTCTCCTTGAAGCCTCTTCGTGTCTTTTATCCTTTGATCAAATCCCCTCTGCTGGTTCCCCTTTTAAAGCCTCTCTGTTATGTGAAGAAATGCCCAAAGGCCTCCTTTCCCCTTTATTTTTCCCTCACTTAGCCTCCTTTTATTCCCCTTTGTCTCCCCTTCTATTTCCCTTCTTACCTTTCAATTCCCCCTAAAATCCCCTTTAATTTCCTCCCCTAACCTTTGTTGGTTTCTTCTCCCCTTTATTCCTCTATCGTTCCTCTCCAAACCCCTTAAAATCCATTAAAAGGGGCTAAAAACCCACTTTCCGACTTTATTCTAAGGCCTAGCCCCTTCCCCTTAACCACTTGCCCACATACGCCCTTACCCAAGACCAAGCGCTTAAGCCTTGGGGGCCAATCGCAATCAGGACCGTCGGGCGGGTGCAATCCTTCGTAAATATCAAAAACCCCCGATGTGATTCGATTATAACGTTAAGTCCCCGCTCCAATTTGAACCGTTGATCCGCTTAGATCCGACGGTTGTCCGCTAATCGCAAACCCCCCGTCAATCGCAATCGGAACATTCAAGTGACACCCCCCGATTGATCGCAAGTCTTTCGCCTGCCCCTCCGATTTTTGTCCCCACCGTTGATCTCCCCGCCGATCCGATGGCCCTCCACCAATCGCATGTTTTATGTTGCGGCCCCCGATTGCACTCTCCCTCCGATTGAGCACGCACCGTTGATCTGTCGGTTGGATCGGACGGTCATCGCCTAATCGCTCCTCCATTTCCAATCGCAATCGGAGGTTTGTTGTGTGCCGCCCCGATTGAGATCTCCCGATTACATCGCAGCCGCCCATTCCCTTCCAAACCCGACGGTCAGCGCCTAATCGCTCCATGCCTCCGATCGCTGATCGCAAGTCTTTATGTCTCCGCCCCGATTAAATCGTAGCCGTCCATCTCCCTGCTGATCCTATGGCTCAGCGCTAATCGCATGCTCTTCCCTCCGTCCTCCGATTTAATCTCAACCGTTCATCCTTTCGCAGATCCGACGGCCATCGCACTCCCATTTCCTCCGATCGCAAGCCTTCCCCGCTGTCTCCCGATTCAATCCTGTCCGTCCATCTGTTTCATGATCTGACAGTTATCACTTAATCGCACCACCCCTCTAATCGCAATCGGAACTTTTTGAATATGTGTTGCGATTGACGATCGCTCCGACCTCCGATTGCGATGGTGCGATTAGATCCCCGCCGTCCGTTTCCCGTGCAAATCCACGGCTCAGGTTTAATCGCCCTCCGCCTCCGCTGGGTCCCACTCTTACATTCGTCTCCGTCGCATGTCATGCATTTTATTGTTTTTGTTTGTTTCATGTATTGCTACGCCGGCCAACCTCCGTCGTTGATCTTTGTTCCCAGACCAAGATCTAATGGTCTGCGCTGCATACCATCACCAAACTCCATTGTTCATAAGTTTTCACCCCTCCGTTTGCATCTCCATTGTTTTCACCATTCCGCCGCCATTCCGCCTCCATTCCTCCACCTCTGCAGCGTTTCTCCGCCACCACCGCCCGGTTTTACAGTCTCTTTCCACTGTGCGGAATAGTACAGAGATGGCCAGTTCAGCATTGCCAGCGACCAGCAGAAGGAACTCAAAGGGGGTTGGTGCCTGTTATTAATGAAATTAAATGTTTTGCCCCGTATTCAAAGGACCAGGGCGCAACTGAAGACTAATGCACACACAAAAAGTCTTATCTGTGTGAATTCCAGCAGAGCGTTTTCTCCAGGACAGCCACCTTCCTACAGCGCCTCCATATCTCCTCAAGCCCTGAAAAGATTAATTGCGCTGTCCGAAATCCATTTAGGACAGTCAGGCAGCAGTTATGAGGTATGGAGAGCCTCGCAGATCTTTCATCCAATTCATTTATTCCAGAATGGCAGCACAGAGCTCCAAGCACCAGAAAGGACTTCAAAGAAACATCCGAGGTCGATTTCGGCCTGACAGAGATCTCCAAAGCAGTCTACAAAGTACACACAGCGCTGCATTTTTCCATTAAGCGGTATGGGCGTAAACACTTCCGCCGATTCTTTCTTAATGAGATCAATTCAATTTTCATCTACCTCTGTTTTCTCTCTTCTCCTATAAAGATCCCCGAGAACATAATGTAAAGGTTGTTGTTGCCTTGTTGGGCATCTGCTGTTAGAGGGATTCATTCGACTGTTAGAACAGTCTTGGGAGGGAGTAGCAGAGTAGTTGTATGTAATAGGCTGGGAGGAGAAAGTCTGGACTGTAACAGCCACTGAGCTTATTGTACATGACTGGTTTTGCGTCAATTAATCAAAGCACATTTCACAGGATCCTGGTCTATTACTATTGGTGATGTGTTTCTTACTCTGTTTATTACATTTTCACATTGTTTCATTTTCTTCTGGGCTTGCATCAGAATAATGGTATAGGATTCACCCTTGTTAGGTGCCCTATGATGTCTTCTCTCCTTGCCATCAATGTTTTCTGCTTTATGTGCTATCTAAGAACTGGTTTCAGTTGATTTAACCAGTGCAGCGGATGTTATTGCCTGCTGGCTGATGTATGAATTAGTTGGAGCTGCTCTTAGATGTTTCTTTGTAATCTTATCTCTGTTTTCCCTTGGAGTTGCTAAAGCAGACCTGGAGTTAAATGACCTCTGGTCTGATCTATAAGCAGCCCCGTTGTCTCTTTGAGAGCTGCCTTTGAGTATGTCCAAGCAGGTCTAGAGTTAAATGACCTCTGACCTAATCTATAGACAGAAATTTAGTTTCTTTCCTTCTTTCACTTTCCTCCTTAATGTTCCATTCCACCATCTGCCTAAAAGATCCTTTAGTGTAGATGACTTGCCCTTTGAAAGCCTTGGCTAGTGGATGCAAGTAATTTCCTTTCATGACTCCATAGCCCAATGGATGGCACTGTCTTGGCTCATTCTCCCTGCTGAAACATCCTGCTGTTTTGTTCCTTTCCTCCCACTGCTTTCTCAGCCTATGATCTCCTAACCAACCCAGCAACCCTCCAACCAAATTATTTAAACCCCCCTCTGTGCTTCATAACTAGCCTAATATCTCAATTCGAGCTTTAAAGACAAATCATTCTTTGATCTATTTGGAGAGATCCCTCTCCGAGTCCAGGAGGGCTAGATCCTAGGGCCCCAAAGTGGTTCTGATGTTGTCTCATATTTTGGTCTTGCCAATCTGGCCAAAACATGGGAACCCCAACACTGCCTATGTCATATCACTGCACTATGACATGAATACATGATGAGACTATGGTGAATCACTTGGTTACATAAGAAGACATGGAATACCTCATGATGACGTGGAAATAATATAAAGGCATTGTTGGAGCCATAAAAATGAAGAATACCTAATGACCTCTTGCTGTCCCAATCACTTTCTACACATAAAAATTCAAGGAAAGTTATAAAGAATTTTTTTTTTTGCTATATTAGAGGTATAATTTCACTATGAAACCTACACTACCTTTTAGAGCACAATTTTAGCTTTCTAACGAGCTCTTACTTGGCCAGAAACTCCAAGCGGTTTGGGAGATATGAAATTTTCAAGTTAAGGAAATAATTTTGTCCTTGAGCCGACCTGTGCTAGCCTACACATGTTGGCCTACCTCCAGAAAGACGCATCCTTTCATCTTGACGTCAAACTCATATAAAAAGGTGGCTCAGACTATTCATTTGACCAACGAATTTCAGTGAAAAACATCTCAGAAGACAAGGAACAACAACCAAGGTCAAGGAAGATTTTTAAATCACTGTTTTGGGCCAAAAATATTTCTGTTTAGGGTTAAAACATCTTGAGGACAGTCACAGTTCGGTGGATAGCTTGGTGTAACATCTCATAAATTGGGAAATTGCAGTGTGGACTGGTTAAGGTTTTAGTGGGTATACTTTACCTCTTCTAGAAGCTCGAAAAAATGCTACAATATCACAGAACTTTCCTTAAACTTTATAACGGTCACTTGTGGTAAAACTAGGCAGCAGACCTGTGATCTTTAGAGCTCAAAAAAACCTGAAGTGACTCTATGGGAGGCTTTGATTCGTTTAAAGTAAGAACCTGTGGACAGTGACACTTGAGCTTGTGATCAAGCTCATACTTGCTGCCTTTTGTAAGAGGCTCGGATTAGGCATTTCAAGACTTAGAAAGTTTTGTGTTTCCTTAGACTTGGACTAATAAACAGTCATTTAAAACGAGATTGGAATAACATCAACAATAACTTAGGATTTCAATACTAGAAGGACTGGTTGGGTAAATTCTTTAAGGACATAATTGGCTTATATTGGCTCGGACTTCTTAACCAAAATTACATTGCAAGTGCTTTAACTTATCCTCAGATCTGTGTTTTGGACCTACTATAGGTACAATATTTCAGACTATTTCAGTTCATCATCAAACTTATGGTTTGGACCTTTTTGCTGCAGACTTGGTCAACCTTAGGACCTGTCATAAGTTTGAGTTAGTGTACTAATCTAAGGACTATGGAACAATAGTGTCCCTCAAATAGACTTCAATTTGTGGAGTCCTCATATTTTGTGCTATGGTTCAGCTATAAATAACAATCATAAGCTTGGGTTAAGTGGTGAGATAGACTATGATTGCTGCATTATTATCTTCAGATCTTCAGTGAAGAGGTAATTCACAACACCAAGGATATACCAGCAATTTGAAGGTCCAATGTTTCATCGTGTGAAGAAACTGTGGTGGCAACATCAAGATCAGTGGTGGAGACATATATCAAAAGTCAAGCACAAGTTGTTGTTAGAACATAAGAAGAAGTTGAACATTGCTTTGGTTTTGAAGACATTCCTTGAAGATCGCGAAGATTAGTTTATGAAGCAGACTTGGTGCATCATAGTGAAGAATATTGAAGACACCTTGGAGTACCTTGAAGACATCTTGAAGAGATTGTGGAGAAATACCTTGTTGGGCCCTTGTGAGAAGATTTTGAAAAATCCCTTGAAGAGACTAAGAGAAGGTGTATAAATAGGGTTTCTCATTGAAGACGCATTGAATATTTGTGATCATTGGAGACCATGATATCATCATGAGGTGACTTGGAGAAATTGTTTGGGTAACATGAAGAGTTGTGGAGACACCTTCGTGAGTAGATAAGGTTGTCATTGATGATGTGACATGGAGACTAAGTGAAGGTATTGCTGAAGATTTTCAGGGCTCGTTGAAGAAGTTATTTGGAGCTGTGAATAATAACCAAACTTATTTTGACGATGTGAAGCTGAGGGTTGGATCCCAGGAGGTTGGAGCCTCATAGTGACAAGGTCAATGCCTTGGAATATAGGTTTGGAGCCCTAGAGGATTGGATTCCTCAAGAAACTAGGTTGGAGACTATACCAGAGATAGGGTTGGAGCCCTAGAGGTTGGTGCCTCAAATTGACAAGGTTGGAGCCCTGGAAAGACCAAGGCGGTGCTTGGCACAATACAGGTTGGAGCCTGGAATATTGGAGTCTTCATCTAGGGTTGGAGCCCTATATCATTATTGTACTTTACTTATTGTAAAGAATAAATTAATAAAAGTATCTATTCCATCATTGTTCATTTTGTGTTCTAAATATAATTGATCTAACTGGTAAAATTAACAATTGAAAATAAATACGGATTCACCCCACTCTGAGTATTTCCAACAATTGGTATCAGATCCAGTACCTTCACTCAAAGCCTAATAGCTTAAAGGTTGACCATTAGAACACAAATGGCAAAGCCAAGGAAGAAAGTCTTCAATCCTCATAAAGATGTGTCTTCCTCAACCACCGAAATTGAAGTCAATCAATTTGTGAAGGCTCCATTGTTCAATGGAAATTTTGATATATGGGAGGAAAGAATGAGGAATTTGTTGAAGACTCAAGGAATTGAAGTTTGGAAATCAGTGATTACTAATGACACGATGGGCGAAGAATCCAAGGAGTACAATCCAAGAGCAATGAAGGAAATTTTTAATGGGTTACTAAATTATGTGAAGGCCAATTTTGAAAAATGTTCGTCAACAAAGGTCATATGGGACAAACTTCATGATCTTCACTCAAAAGGGGTATTGAAAATGATATCTAGTCAAGAAGATGATGGAAAAAAATAAATAAGTCCATAATCCATCAAGGAAGCTGTAGATAAGGGAGATGACAACAAGGCTAAAGAAGACCTAGAAGATGAAGAGAAAAAAGAAGACTTTGAAGAATATCTCCTAAATAAACGTATGGATTCCATGGAAGAGATTAACAATTTGAAAAAGGAAAATTAGGAACTTAAGAAGAAATCACAAGGTGGTAACCAAGACAAGACAAGGAAGGAAGTTGACTTTGTCAATCTTCAAGTACAAGAAAGAGATGAGGAGCTTTCCAAAATTAAAGAGGAATTTCATCAAAACAAAAGAAAGCACCATGAATAAGTCATATCTATGACAAATCAATTGGATAAGGCAAATAAAAGGGAAGAAACTTTGTCAATCCACCTTCAACAAAGACTTAAGAGCTTGAAAAATATTGAAGCAGAGATTGGTCAATACAAGGAAGAAGTCTCTTCTCTTAGATCTCAACTAGAAGAAGCAAGGAAACAAGCACAAGGAGCCGAGAAGGTGTTGGAAACTTTGGCATTCATAGAGGGACAAGTTGATGAGCAGAAAAGGAAAGAAACACCATGAGATGCCAACTAGAAGAAAAGGATGAAGAAATCTTCAAACTAAAATTAGACATCAACCTTCTCAAGGCCCAATCATGTGAAGCAACCAAGATGAAGGAATAAATGGAGATCAATCTATCAAAGAAGGATGAAGAATGCAAGAAAATGGAAGAAGAAATTGTTGTCCTTAAAAAGGAAGTTGATCATCTGAACAAAATCCTAAAGAGCTCCCAAACCCTAGATGACATTTTGAGTCATCAAAGATCTCCTCTTGATAAATCGGGTCTTGGTTATGCAGGTGAATCTTCAAACAAGAATGATGCAATCCATAATGCTTAAAACAACAAGTATGTGAAGAAGCCAGGAATAAATGATACTCCCAGTTCCAGCAAAGGCAAGAGTCAAGATGACATTAGAAGAAACCCTACTCCAAGGATAGTTACAGATGATGGCAAGAATACAAAAGGCAATGAATATCATCAAAGAATTCCAAGCAAAGAAGACTTCAAAATTACTTCAAGGAACTCTTCATCTCCCAGGTACCAAAGTATATTTCTTGGATATTGCTATTCTTGTAAAAAATGTTCGCACATGGCAAAATATTGTATGGCATATCACAAAGACAAATACAATGGTCCCCGTCAATCTCCTAGAATCAATCTTGCAAGAATAAGTCATGATTTATTATTCATGAACAAGATAGAGTGCTGCAATTGCCATAACATTGGACATATGGCACGTGATTGTAATTGACTTGGTCCCCTGCACATGCTAAAACCATGCCAGAGAAGAAAGTTACACAAGTATGGAAAAGGAAACAAGTTGAATCCGGAAATCTCTTGAACATTCCAACCAACAACACATGTTGTTGACTTGATAAGTCATCCTTGATATTCCAGGTGTTTGATGACGAGACTCTACCTGAAAGGAGATCATGCATACAGTTAGGAGGAGCTTTGTATTTCTTGAGTATTCTTGTAGAAAGTGATCCGTGAGTGGGCTCTATGAAATCCTTGATGAGTTATACATGGAAAATCTTGATACATCATCTCTCGGAAGTAAATCCATTGAAGAAAAACTTGATATTATGATGATTCCTTCCACTTTATCACACAAGGTGATAAATCCTTCATGAGCTAAAGGAATTTGTGCAGACAGGGGGAGATGGTTCATCACATGAAGAAATGAGCTAAAACATCTATCATGAACCACATTCCCAGGAAGAACACCATGACAAGGGGAGCAGCATGAAGCAGGATAATAGGGGGAGTTCTTGGGCACCCCATTTTCCATTGATGTCAAAGGGGGAGAGAATATTGGAAGGGAAATAATATTGTCATGAATGAAAAAGGGGGATATTGTTAATCAAGGTTGTCATTTATGTCAATATGGCATTGAGCGAGATGTCAATATTCTTGAGATGCTTGGTTCCAAATGACGATGTCATGACTCTTGGTTGACTAGGATACCATCAATGAAGAATTCAAACCACTAATGAAGGAAGCCCTAAGAAGTACTTGATCTAATGTTGCCTGCACTTGATGATCTAGGCCTTAATCTTTGATGACATATGGAGAACTTTCCTAATGATGAAGTTGCCTATGTCATATCACTGCACTATGACATGAATACATGATGAGGATATGATGAATCACTTGGTGACATAAGAATACATTTAATACCGCATGATGACGTGGAAATAATATAAAGGCATTGTTGGATCCATAACAATGAAGAAGACCTAATGACCTCTTGTTGTCCCAATCACTTTCTCTACATAAAAATTCAAGGACAATTATAAAGAAAAATAATTTTTTCTATCTTAGAGGCATAATTTCACTATGACACCTACACTACCTTTTAGAGCATAATCTTAGCTTTCTAACGAGCTCTTACTTGGCTAGAAACTCCAATTAGCGGTTTGGGAGATATGAATTTTTCAAGTTAAGGAAATAATTTTGTCCTTGAGCCGACCTGTGCTAGCCTACACATGTCATCCTACCTCCATAAAGACGCATAATTTCATCTTGACGTCAAACTCATATAAAAAGGAGGCTAGGACTGTTCATTTTACTAAGTAATTTCAGTGAAAAACATCTCAGAAGACAAGGAACAACAACCAAGGTCGAGGAGGATTTTTTAATCACTGTTTTGGGCCAAAAATATTTCTGTTTAGGGCTAAAACATCTTGAGTACAGTCACATTTTGGTGGACATATTGGTTTAACATCTCATAAATCAGGAAATTGCAGTGTGGACTAGTTAAGGTTTTAGTGGGTATACTTTAGCTCTTCTAGAAGCTCGAAAAAAGGCTACAATATCACATAACTTTCCGTAAACTTTATAATGGTCACCTATGGTAAAACTAGGCAGTAGACTTGTGATATTTAGAGCTCAGAAAAACCTGAAGTGACTCTATGGGAGGCTCAGATTTGTTTAAAGGCTGAACCTGTGGACAGTGACACTTGAACCTGTGATCAAACTCGGACTTGCTACCTTTTGTAAGAGGCTCAGATCAGGCATTTCAAGACTTAG
Source organism: Pinus albicaulis (assembly GCA_034641835.2). Lineage (NCBI taxonomy): Eukaryota > Viridiplantae > Streptophyta > Pinopsida > Pinales > Pinaceae > Pinus > Pinus albicaulis. The sequence continues at coordinate 36,890,206 of CM076570.1, read as the reverse complement.
AAAGTTCTATGTTTCCTTAGACTTGGACTAATAAACAGTCATTTAAAACAAGCTTGGAATAACCTCAAAAATAACTTCAAATTACAATAATAGAAGGACTAGTTGGGTAAATTCTTTAAGGACATAATTGGCTTATAGTGGCTCAGAATTCTTAACCAAAATTACATTGCAAGTGCTTTAACTTATCCTCAGATCTGTGTTTTGGACCTACTATAGGTACAATATTTCAAATTATTTCAGTTCATCATCAAACTTATGGTTTGGACCTTTTTGCTTCAGACTTGGTCAACCCTAGGACCTGTCATAAGTTTGAGTTAGTGCAGTAATCTAAGGACCGTGGAACAGTATTGTCCCTCAGATAGACTTCAATTTGTGGAGTCCTCATATTTTGTGCTATGGTTCAGCTATAAAGAACAGTCATAAGCTTGGGCTAAGTGGTGAGCTAGACTTTGATTGCTGCATTATTATCTTCAGATCTTCAGTGAAGAGGTAATTCACAACACCAAGGATAGACCAGCAATTTGAAGGTCCAATGTTTCATTGTGTGAAGCAAATGTGGTGGCAAAATCAATATCAGTGGTGGAGACATATATCAAAAGTCAAGAACAAGTTGTTTTTAGAACATAAGAAGAAGTTGAACAGTTCTTTGGGTTTGAAGACATTCCTTGAAGATCGTGAATATTAGTTTCTGAAGCAAACTTGGTGCATCATAATGAAGAATATTGAAGACATCTTGGAGAACCTTGAAGACATCTTGAAGAGATTGTGGAGAAATACCTTTTTGGGCCCTTGTGAGAAGATTTTGAGAAATCTCTTGAAGAGATTAAGAGCAGGTGTATAACTAGGGTTGCTCATTAAAGACGGATTGAATATTTGTGATCATTGGAGATCATGATATCATCATGAGGTGACTTGGAGAAATTTTTTGTGTAACATGAAGAGTTGTGGAGACACCTTCGTGAGTAGATAAGGTTGTCATTGATGATGTGACATGGAGACTAAGTGAAAGCATTGCTGAAGATTGTGAGGGCTCGTTGAAGAATTTATTTGGAGCTGTGAATAATAACCAAACTTATTTTGATGATGTGAAGCTGAGGGTTGGATCCCAAGATGTTGGAGCCTCATAGTGACAAGGCCGGTGCCTTGGAAGATAGGGTTGGAGCCCTAGAGGATTGGATTCCTCAAGAAACTAGGTTGGAGCCTGTACCAGAGATAGTATTGGAGCCCTAGAGGTTGGTGCCTCAAATTGACAAGGTTGGACCCTTGGAAAGACCAAGTCGATGCTTGGCACAATACAAGTTGGAACCTGGAATATTGGAGTCTTCATCTAGGGTTGGATCCCTATATCATTATTGTAATTTACTTAATTTAAAGAAGAAATTAATAAAAGTATATATTCCATCATTTTTCATTTTTTGTTCTAAATATAATTGATCTAACTGGTAAAATTAACAATTGAAAAGAAACACTGATTCACCCCCCTCTCAGTATTTCCAACAATTGGTATCAGAGCCAGTACCTTCACTCAAAGCCTAACAGCTTGAAGGTTGATCATTAGAACACAAATGGAAAAGCCAATGAAGAAAGACTCCAATCCTCCTAAAGATGTGTCTTCCTCAACCATCGAAATTGAAGTCAATCAATTTGCGAAGGCTCCATTGTTCAATGGAAATTTTGATATATGGGAGGAAAGAATGAGGAATTTATTGAAGACTGAAGAAATTGGATTTTGGAAATCATCGATTACTAATGACACAATGGATGAAGAATCCAAGGAGTATAATACAAGTGCAATGAAGGCAATTTTTAATGGGTTACCAAATTCTGTGAAGGCCAATTTTGAAAAAAATTTGTCAGCAAAATTCATATGGGACAAACTTCATGATCTTCACTCAAAAGGGGCTTTCACAATGATATATAGTCAAGAAGATGATGGAAAACAAGAAATAAGTCCAGAATCCATCAAGGAAGCTAAAGATAAGAGAGATGACAACAAGGCTAAAGAAGACCTAGAAGATGAAGAGAACAAAGAAGACTTCGAAGAATATCTCCTGAATAAAATTATGGCTTCCATGGAAGAGATTAACAATTTGAAATAGGAAAATGAGGAACTTAAGAAGAAAGCACAAGATGGTAACCAAGACAAGATAAGGAAGGAAGTTGACTTTGTCAAGCTTCAAGTATAAGAAAGAGATGAGGAGCTTCCCAAACTTAAAGATGAATTTCATCAAAACAAAAGAAAGCAACATGGAGAAGTCATATCTATGAAATATCAATTGGATAAGGCAAAGAAAATGGAAGAAACTTTTTCAAGCCACCTTGAACAAAGACTTAAGAGCTTGAACAATCTTGAAGCAGAGATTGGTCAATACAAGGAAGAAGTCTCTTCTCTTAGATCTCAACTAGAAGAAGAAAGGAAACAAGCACAAGGAGCCGAGAAGGTGATGGAAACTTTGGCATTCATAGAAGTACAAGTTGATGGAGCAGAAAAGGAAAGAAACAACATGAGATGCCAACTAGAAGAAAAGGATGAAGAAATCTTCAAACTAAAATTAGAAATCAATCTTCTCAAGGCCCAATCATGTGAAGCAACCAAGATGAAGGAAGAAATGGAGATCAATCTATCAAATAAGGATGAAGAATGAAATAAAATGAAAGAATAAATTGATATCCTTAAAAAGGATGTTGATCATCTTAACAAAATCCAAAATGTTCCCAAACCCTAGATGACATCTTGATTCATCAAAGATCTCCTCTTGATCAATCGGGTCTTGGTTATGCAGGTGAATCTTCAAAAAATAATGATGTAATCCCTAATGCTTCAAACAACAAGGATGTGAGGAAGAAAGGAAGAAATGATACTCCCAGTTCCATCAAAGGCAAGAGTCAAGATGACATTAGAAGAAACCCTACTCCAAGGATAGTTACAGATGATGGCAAGAATACAAAAGGCAATGAATATCATCGAAGAATTCCAAGGAAAAAAGACTTCAAATGTACTTCAAGGAACTCTTCATCTCCCATGTACCAAAGTATATCTCTTGGATATTGCTATTCTTGTACAAACTTTGGCCACATGGCAAAAGATTGTAGGGCATATCACAAAGACAAATACAATGGTCCTCATCAATCTCCTAGAAGCAATCTTGCAAGAAGAAGTCATGATTTCTTATTCATGAACAAGATAGAGTGCTTCAATTTCCATAACATTGGACATATGGCATGTGATTGTAAATTGACTTGGGCCCCTACACATGTTAGAACCATGCCAGAGAAGAAAGTTACACAAGTATGGAAAAGGAAATAAGTTGAATCCGGAAATCTCTTGAACATTCCAGCCAACAACACATGTTGTTGACTTGATAAGTCATCCTTGATATTCCATGTGTTTGATGACGAGACTCTGCCTGAAAGGATACCATGCATATAGTTAGGGGGAGCTTTGTGTTTCTTGAGTATTCTTGCAGAAAGTGGTCCATGAGTGGGCCCTATGAAATCCTTTATGAGTTATACATGGACAATCTTGATAAATCATCTCTCGGAAGTAACTCCGTTGAAGAAAAACTTGATATTATGATGATGCCTTCTACTTGATCACATAAGGCGAGCAATCCTTCATGAGCTAAAGGAATTTGTGCAGACATGGGAAGATGGTTCATCACATGAAGAAATGTAAACACATCTATCTTGAACCACATTTCTAGGAAGAACACCATTACGAGGGGAGAAGCATGAAGCAGGATGATAGGGGGAGTTCTTGGTGTTGAGAATTTGTATGGCAAGTGATTAACTCAAATTCTCTTCTTGATAATTACTTGTGAGCTTGCTTATGTATTCTTATTTTACTTAGTTAATCTTTCATCAAGTCAATTATCAAAGCACTAGTCAAATGTAGAGACAAAATAGTTTTCACTTATAACTGAACATCTTGATATGTAGTTAGGAAGCTAAATCTCTGATTTACCTTCGTCACTTTCTACTAACTTTAGATCACTGTTTTGACAAGTTCTTTCCTTAGATACTTTACAACCATAGATGTTCTTACTGTACTCTTTCTGCACCTTCAGTCATTGTACCTTCAGTCATCGTGTACCTTCAGTCATCATCATCATACCTTCAGTAAATTATACTTCAAGCTGTACTGAAATTGTCCTTATGTCCGCAGGCTTTTAGATGTTATATAACCTCAGATAGATACACACTAGCTGCTCCCTTTTCCACACTATCAACCTCAGTCTTGTCCACAAAATCAACGTTGTCCTATTTAGTTTCTATCCACAATTTCAACTCTGTTCACTTCATATTCTTTCCACAATTTCACATCAGATTCTATCTGCTGTCAAACTCATACAGATCCGTATATACTTCTGTTCTTAGACCACACCGTTATTTCTTCAGGAATACACAATTTCCCTTGGAATATTCACACTAACTCAGAGTTCGATTCACAAATTTGTGTATCATAACTGAACCGCAGTGTGGAGTTATATATATAAGACTTGGATAGCTTATAAGCTGACTTCATAACCTTAACTTAGGCTGACATGTAGATGGTTTCTTTGGCATATTAGTTCACATATTTTTCAAGATAGTTGCGCCATTTATGAGCTTGTCTTCCAACACCTTTTGAAGGGGATTTCCATTTGATCTGGATCCTTCATGACTTTGACACTTAGTCCTTTTTATACTTAGAAGATAGGAACCTAATAGACATCAAGAAAAATTCTATCTACATTAAATATTTCCTCATGACACCCATGAGACAAGAACACATTTTTATTACCATTGTCTTCTTCTTTTCATAGTTACATAGTTAGCATGAAGACCGACCTAGTTACATTTCACAACACTTCCTCTTAACTAGGGAGGTATTCATATAGTTACATTATCATTTCCAAACTAAATAATTTTGTAAGAAAAATCGGATTGGTAATCACATCTGTATAGCATCATATCAACCAGCATTGTACTAGTGCAAGGCCTTGACTAACAACCCCATCTCTTCAACGAGAAAATGGGCTTCAATGTTGGCGAGACACATGACTTACAGACACCTTCGTCGTTTTCTCTCCAAGGTACATACTCCACCTGGGTGTTCCCAAAGTATGACCTTCCTGGACTATTCTTCTCTTGGGTAGCTAGCCCTCAAATAATATCGGTCCCCGACTACTCTTATCTTGAATGCCCGATCACATTCTCAAAGAGTATCGAATGTGAGATGATTACCAATCCTCCATTCTGTCTTCCCAAGACCAGAATGATGTGTCTATCTCTCCCTCCTAGGGATAACCTATTCCACAAGGGAATGTACTCATTCTTATACAAAGAATGTACCTAAGCTCATCCTTAGGAATTACCAAGTATCTTCCAAGTAAGAAACTTAACATCAGGCTCCCTCTTAACCAAGGACCTCCAGCAACAATGGTGAGACACCCAGCTTCTCATGAAGAATTCTTGTCCTTGATGTCATGGATTTTAGTATTGAGGAATCTCCATCTTTTAGCTTCATAGGGCACATATCATCCATCACTTCCATCCTGAGTCTTGTCACCTATCAAAGTGATTCACTAGACTTCCTTATCTGGTCCACTATTGTGCCATGCTGCTTTCCTTCAAATCATCTCTCAAGATCATACATCCTTTCTCATGATTAGCATCCCTACACAAATTCATCCAGATAAACATTTACATATGAACCCTTTTAAAACAAAAGTTACCTCAGTGATGATCTTTCACCATGACATCTTCCTGTAAGCATCGGCATCCTTCATACATATTGACACATCTCCTAATGATATGTTTTTCCAAGGGTCTTTTCCTCTACCAGAATTCCGTCAGAGTCTACATATCTCTCCAGGAGATCTCCTAGTCATATATTCTTGGCCTCTGGATGATAACTACCTCTTGACATGGTTGCATTTCATGATCTCTTCCTCTCTACACATTCTTGATTCCCAGGAACGTACAAATTTCCTAGTTTATCATTCATATACAACCACCTCATATTCCATGAGGGCATATTATGTTGATTTCATCTGTCTGTGCATTGAAATATACTCCTCCATAGATCATACTTCTAAATTCAAAATTTCATTACCTGCAACCACTTGAGATGACTTCAAAACATCCAATGTCAGCATATAAATATATACATACCTGTTGCACTAAAAATTGTCACCTTGACATTCTGCTATATGTATGAGCTCATTATGACTCATACTTTCCTCCTTTACAAGTCTAAAACATCAGTTCCTCATGTCAAGCCTTAAAAATAAGAGAAAATCTCTCAAAGTCTCTAAAACTCTGGTATCGCACTTTCTCTTTGTCTTACCTGCGGTCCCGCACCTAATGGTCATGTATCATGCATACCTGGCCGCAATTTCTATGTGTTAAGAGTGCAGACCCTTGTAAAAGATTAAAAAGACATAAGTAAACTCAAAAATCTCACTTTCATTCATTTCTAGAAGCCTCTAGAAGGAATCTTGCGGTGGCAGAACCGCTCTTTTCAGGTTCATGTATCCCATGCCTTAAGGAGCTAACCCCTTGATGTGAAAAGCTTATCCCTTTGAAGGAGGACTCTATCCCTTCATAGTTGGAACTGTAACCTCATATTTTGCACTATAAAAAGAGGCCTTGGGCAGCCTCAAAGGGAGCTCAAGCTTTAGTGTTATTTGAGGTAAAGTGTTGTTGGAACTTCGACTCCTTTAGCTGAGATTTTATGAGGAAAGATTACATACATGTATGTATCTCAGTTGGAAGAGTGCAAGACCTGTCAGAGTAGAATAAATTCCTGCTTCAGACCCTGGAAGGACCTGTTCAACATCAAGGCTGAAAAGGTTGTAAGGTTCTTCTACTATTTCAAAGTTAATACAAATGAGTTTGTTTTTCTCAACAAATTGTCATTTGATTGTTTATTTTATGGATTCCTTGATCACCATAATAGATATGATTTATGAATATATGCTATGCAGGTGCTATTTGATGTTGGTTTGTTTTTTATTGCAAATCTTCGAAGCATAACTCTTCAGGCGACTGAAGGACGACTACTACAAACAAGCATTGGATCGAGGTAGGATCGTAACACCTTTGTAGCATTTACTTATAAATTGCTATATATCTAGAGAAAGATAGATTTAATTATCTGTTTGTTGCTAGACTATCTTCTGATACTAGGGAGATCAATCTTGTCCACAAGATCGATTTATCTGACCAACAAACTGGCGACTCCACTGGGGACTGATTTTGGATTTTTGGTTTTCCGTTGTTTTGACCTGAGAAAATGATTTTTTCTGGTTTTTTATTGATGTATACTCGCTTGGGTAGCTTAGGTTTATTTTTCTTTGAAAATTTTTGAAGTCTTTTGTGTTTTTCTTAAACTTTTCTGGGGACTGCACTTTATCTTCACACACAGTGCGGGCATCTTCGCACTTTCCTGAAGTAACTAGTGCAGGACCGCACCTGTTGCTTCTGGGGCCTGTGGACCCTGTTAAAATTTTTGAAATACTTCAGATTTCTTCTCCCAGTTTAAGTTAGATTTGATTTAGGACTCTTATTCTCTACCCAGATCTGTATTTTTCCTGTCAAAAACTTCTTGTAAGTGAGTTCCAATAGTATTTTTGTTTTGAGTGATTTTCTAGAAGTTTTGCATACTTGGAGTGGTTTTCATTTTGTCTCTGTAGTGACTCAAAGATCAAAAGCTTGAAATACCTTAGATCACACTGGTTTATTTTTGTCTTCTTGATGAGTCTGACTTGGTTGTGAAATCCATCCTTTTTTAGGAATAGATCTAGTTTTCTCTTTGCAAATCTTTAAACAAACTTTGTTATAAGTTCTGAATTTCATTTTTACAAAAGAAAACATATCTGAATGTTTTTTGGTTTGTTTTTTATTCTGGGAAAATGAATCCTTAGTTTACTGAACAACTAAGCAAAAAATTCTCAAAAGAAAATTGAAGCTTTTATTCAATTAGATTTTAGAAGTTTTTAGATTTCAAAATTAGTTTTTCATAGTTTTGAATGCTTTTCTAGAACTTGTAGATCTCTTTTGAAAGAAAAGTTGTTTTTTGTAGTTTCGAGTTTTGAAAGTGAAAGGGATTTATTGTGAGCATTGATTGTTTCTCTCGTTTTTAGTTCTTATTGAAAAGCAAAAATATTTTCTTTTCATTTATTATTCATGTTCAAAGAAAGAATTGTCTCTTAAGAAATTGCATTTCTCGAACTCTTTCTATAGCTATACTTCATTGAAAGAAAAACGAATTGATTATCATTTTAGGTGCATTTTTTAGTGTGTTTGGAAGTCGAGTCTTCACACCATCAAATTTTCATTTCCATACCTATTGAATTAAAGAAAAGCCCATAAAAACTACACTTAATTAAAATTAATCTAGCAACTTTTTCTATTTCTAGGGCTCTTATCACCAATATAGCTTAGGCTAGTATCTTGGAGTAGGGAGTAATTAACTCTCCAAGGTAGTAAAAACAAACAAGTAGATAAATCTTGTGGTAGGAAATAAATCCAATTGTAATTGGTACATTCTGGGAAGCTTCTCTTAAAGGATTTAATTACGAGATCATGTCTGAACCTTTGAGACAATCAATTATGTTTCATTGGGAAAGGTAGAATATCTGCGTGCATTACAAACGGTAAACCTCGAATTAACCATTGTCGAGGAGCCTGGGGTCACTTGTTGGTAAACCTCAGATTGACCATGTCGAGGAGCCTTCAAGGGGATTGAGCTTTCTTACTATGCCCTTGCGCGTAGAATTGGATCGTAGATTGTTCCCCCAGCTATATTTATTGTTGTTGGTAACCTTAGTGTCCATAAACTTAAGATTATTTCCTAAGGTGACGGTGAAGGAAAGATCTCACTGTACCTGGAGCAGACGTTGACTAGACTCACTTGGACTCTCTGGGGGGTTCTCTTCACTCGAGATGGTTTTGTGAAGAAACTTGTGCCATTCTGTTTCATTAAGCAGGTTGTCAGGGTAACTGTTCCAACTACCCTTTCTGTATTAAAATTCTACTAAGTTGGATTTCATCACCAACTAGTGTTTTTAGTATGGGAAGTTACTGTTTGTGTGTGGTTTGAACTCTTAGATTTTTTAGGCGTGTGATTCAGCTGGTTGTTCCTTTAGAGACTTTAGGTGTTTTTATTGAAATTTTCTTTGTTTGTGTGTGGTTAATTAATATTCAATCATTGCAGAATTACCGAGACAGTCTCAGAGACTTCAAGGGAAGCCCCCTGAGTATACATCAAGTCAACTTGAAGGGTTACGAGCTCTAGTATCACCTAGTGACAGTAGAATTAGATCAAAAGAAGCCGGAAGTTCATCTATAGTTGTTCATCCTGATCATCAAATACCAACAACAGAGCATATTCAAGAGCCAATTTCAATTTCCAAAGTTACTGGAAGTATTTCTCCTTCCATTGAATTGGCTAAAGAACCTGAAATTTCTGAGCCTGACACTAAACCTGTTGTTTTGGAACCATCTTCAGGGTTTGTTACTCAAACTTCTAGTGATCCTGGTTTACCTGGGGTAAGAAATATCATTATTGAAAATCTTCCTTCTGACCTCATATTTATTGAAGAACTTGTCGGTCCAAACGAAGATGTAACTCTTCCCGAAAACCTACAGACTTTGAATCTTAGGGAGCATGAATCAATATTCTATAGTCCTTTTAGAAGTGACGCTTGGTATTTATCATTGATATATTTTTTAGAAAATCCAGGTCTTAGTTTTTCACCACCTCGAATTCCTTTTCATCCTAAACCTAGAGGTTATTATCATTCATCCATCATGTCAGGAGAGTCATCTATGTTTTCCCAATCACCGAAAGCATTTTTACACGGTGGTCCTTCTGTTTCTTCGAGGTACCAGGCACTCTCTGGTACTTTCATAGGAGCAGCTTCTTGACCGATTGAACAAGTGTTATCATCTAGTATTAATGGAGCTAAAACTGAAACATTAAACGCAGAGCAAATCTTTATGATGTCTGATAATATCCCAAATCCTCAACCTCAAGGTAGTCAGTTACTTCCTGGGGGGAAACCTCAAGGTAGTCAGTTACCGCCTGGGGGGCAACATCAAGGCAGTCTGTTACCGCCTTGGGGGCAACCTCAATGTATTCAGTTACTGCCTGGGGGGCAACCTAAAGGTAGTCAGTTATCGCCTGGGGGAAACTTCAAGGTAATTTTATGCTAGGACAAACTGTAGGACAATATTATTTTGGAGAACAACCTCAAGGACAGTACATACCCCAGGGTTATCAACCTCAAGGACAATACATACCCCAAGGTCAACCCCAGACTCAGTATATTCCTCAGGGTCCTTATCAACCCCAGATTCAGTACGCACCTCAGGGTTATCAACCTCAAGGTCAGTAACCAACTCAAGGTTTCCAACCACCTTCTGGTCAATCATTTGTACAAGGAGCTAGAAATTTACCATTTAATTATCAACCCTACGCTCAACCAGGCTATGGTCTTTAATATGCACAACCTTCTACAGTACAATACCTCGGAATGAACATGGTGTGGAATCCATCTCAAATTCAACAGACTACGCAACCTAATGTGTAGTTACCATATCAACCTGGACAGCCTTTGGTTTCTGGTCAAACCAAACAACCTTTCCAGCCTACTATTCAAGTCCCTGCACCTAATTCTGTTCAGCAACTTGGGCCTAGTATACCTCAGACTCCGCCTCAAACTGCTGCAACTACTGCAACATTTGTTCAACCTACAACACCTGTTTCTGGAGTCTCTGTAGCTCTGGTTTCTTCTATCCCTGCATCCGTGCAAATTCCTCAAGTCTCTGCCCCAGTCAGGACCTACAGTTCAGACTTTGGTCCATATGCCTACAGGACAAGCTGGTACAAGTAAGATTGCTACAAGTCAACTGTAATTCACATATCAACCATGTCAGGGACAGTATCAATTCGGTCTCGTTGCAAAAAACCCAGTTTATCAGTATCAACCGTATCCTGGCTATACTTATCAACAGCCTCAACAACCCCAGTTTGGTCCAGTTAATCCTGGTTTTTCGGGAGGTTATACCATTCCTAATGCAAATCCGATTTCGGGTTATCCTGGATATCCTCCTCGCAGAACTAGTCTCATTACTCAAGGTTTTCGTGACCCTAACCATCAGTTACCATTTATTACAACTTTGGATTTACCTGATTTGTCACGCCTTACGAACGATCTGATTTACTATCTTCCGTATTGGCTGCCAATGCCTAATAAGTTGCCCGGCGATATACCAAAATTTGAGGGTAAATCAGGAGAGAATCCATCAAATCACATTATGACTTATCACCTCTGCTGTGCGTCTAATTTGATAATTGATGATTCAATTTGGTTACGCCTTTTTCAACGAACTCTTATTGGTCTTGTTGCCAAATGGTACATTGAGTTACCACGAGGCTCTTTTAATAATTTCAATCAGTTAGCAACTGCTTTCTTAACTCATTTTCAGTTGCCTGTCAGATACGACAATGGCACAGAACTATTGACTTTACTAAAACAATCCACGTCCACGTATATTTTTGATCATATTCATGACTGGCGACGTAGGAGGCGTTTAGTGAAAGTTTTCATTCCGGATCAAATTTTGGCAGAATGGTTTATTAAATTATTATTACCCAAAATCATTGAAGATGTAGCTAAGGGAGGAGTTGTTACTGAAGAGAAAGTCATTACTCAGGCTCAGTACCTCGACCTTGTTTATACACAGTCAGGTACTTTACATGAAAAAATTCCTGATCCTCCAAAACACAGTCAAATAACTGTAGCTCCTTCAGGGTCTCATGCCACTAATGGTATTATTGGTTCAGTTAGTACTAAAAGCAAGAAGATATCTTCAATGAATTCTTCCCCTATAATAACTTTACCTGATTCCCCGAAAGGAGATTCTTCCGCTGAACTTTCTGCCGACATCCATGCCGTAGAGTCATCTACGACCAAATCTAAATCTAACAGTAAAAAGAAGGGGAAGAATAAAAACAAACAAAATTCAAAAGATACAACAGATAAAAATGAATCTACTGATGAAAAACACAAACCTCGCTATCCTTGTTTCATTTGCGACGAGGATCATTTTACCAAAGAATGCCCACATCGAGCAGAGGTTTCAAAATTCGTCAAAGGTTATCAAACGCATGCTGTCTTGAAGGATCCTTTTCCTACTCAAGATAGTAAGATGATTGGTTCTTCCTCGAACGCCTTAGAAGAACCTATTCTGATGATGTCTCATGTCAGGATTGTGACGCGATCACAAGATTATGGTAGTAAAAATCCTGACGGTGGTAAAGAAGAAGAATCTTCTAATTCAAACACATCAACTACACCTCCTCCTATTTATGATCCGCTACATATCGAGAAACACACCTCAGACTTACTAATCAAACCGCCTACTAAAGGTGTACTTCGTAAATTAGCTTGCAATCCACATGCGAGAGCTACTCAGAATTACAACAATGTTGAGGACTTAGCTATTTCCCCTTCAGCAACGTCGGCTTTGGAAGTGCTACAATCATGCCCAGCACAGTGTAAATTACTATTGTCTGCCATAGGAGCTGTCGATATTCAGGATTCGAACCTAATAATATTCAATTTAGAGAATAGTACACCCTGCCTACCCCATCAAATGGCTTTCCAGATTCCAGTCTTATTCAAAAATAGACCTTGCTATCGTACTGTTATTGATGAAGGGGTTCTACGTGTATTACGTCGATCCGGTGTTGGAAATCGCTTGGTTCTCCCACACTCAATCAATCTCTGACAATTCTAAAAGCTTTTTATGGTCGATGGTTCCATACTTTTGGTATTTTTCAGAATTTACCTATAGAGGTAGAAGGAAAAACCGTAAATCTGAATGTGGAAGTGGTTGATGCCCCTCTAGATTACAGCCTTCTCTTGGGTCGCAGTTGGTCTTATGCTATGACTATTGTTGTTTCACCGGTCTTTCGGCTTATCAAGTTTCCACATAAAGGAAATATCGTTACAATAGACTAGCTGACTTATTTTTCATCCGATCCAACCTCTACAGATAGTATTCAGCACATCGGTAAAACGGCTATCCCTTACAAGGATGTTGGTGTAGGTTTGATTAAAGATTCTGGTTTACTGGGAAATTTTTCCTTTCCTGCTCCCAACGTATCGCCTCCTATTGAAAATATTCATATGATTTCATCAAATACTGTTACTTTTGATGATCCTTGGATCATACCTTCTAATTCCGAGGTGGATTCATTTGATGGCACGATGCCTTTGAGTGCCTTTGAAATTTCATATCAGGCTATACAGTCGTTTTCTGATCCTTCTTCAACCGAAAATGATCCAATGAATGTGATCCATGAGGAATCACTTTCTATATCTAGCTCATCTACAACCACATTTCCTAATCTTATTCACACTGATGAACATATTCGTGAACTCTTGTCTGTTGATGATTTACCATGGGAAGATCTACATCACCGATCTTCATTTTCACCTGAGCTTGATTATTTTGAAAATTATTTCTCTTTTATTTTTACTACTGATTATGTCAAAGAACCACAGAATCCATTGCAACATTCTGATTCTGAGTTAAATTTGGAAAATATCTCTTGAACAGTTCCTATTGACATTTTAGTTAAGCCAGGAATATTTGAAAACATTAATATAGGTGCTTCCTGTACGGACGATGAAATCCAAACTTATAAAGCCCTTTTTCAATAATTTCGTAACGTGTTTTCCTGGTCATATGAAGAAATGCCAGGAATCGATCCGTTAATTGTTTTCCTTGAAATTAAGACTTACCCAGATGCTAAACCTATCTGACAACATTTACATAAAATACATCCGAGAAAAGCTTTTGTTATCAAAGCCGAAGTTGAGAAATTACTTCGTGCAGGTTTCATTTATCCAATTCCTTTAACTGATTGGGTATCGAATATTGTTCCTGTCAACAAAAAACAGGGAACGATAAGAATATGTATCGACTATAGGGATATTAATCGAGCTTGTCCTAAAGACAATTATCCAACTCCTTATATCAATCAAATTATTGATGATTGTGCCACTAGTGAAATGTTCTCCTTTATGGATAGTTTTTCCGGTTACAATCAAATCAACATACTCCCTGTTGATCAACCTAAAAAAACTTTCATTTGTCTGTGGGGAACATTTTAAAATTTCAAACTACCCTTTGGATTGAAGAATGTTGGGGCAACTTTTCAAAGGGCTATGTCTTACACATTTCATGACATCAAGCACATTTTGTAGCCTTATCTCGATGATTTACCTGCCCATTCATCGCGTAGAGTCAATCATCTCACTCATTTACGAGCTATATTTAAGAGATGTAGGCATTATTGAATTCAGCTAAATCCACACAAATGTGTTTTCTATGTAGAATTGGGTTGCTTATTGGGATTTTTCATTTCAAAAGCAGGCATTTGTGTCGATCCTTCAGAGGTGGAAGCTATCGTCAATCTACCTCCTCCTTCGACTCTTCGCCAACTCCAAAGTTTGCAAGGAAAAGAAAACTTTTTACGTCGTTTCATTCCTAACTATGCCGAGTTAACAAAGGGTTTTACCAGGTTGTTAAAACAGAACGTTCCATTATTTTGGGATCAGATCACTGATCGATCTTTTGATGCACTCAAACACGCATTGACCCATGCATCGTTATTACATCCTCCCAATTACAGCCAGGATTATTTTTTGGGATGGTTTTAGTTTAGGAAGATGAATTCAACAATGAACATGTGATTTACTATCTTAGTTGAAATTTGCATATGACAAAGATAAAATATTTGCATGTGGAGAAATTGGCCTTGGCAGTTGTCCAAGTTGTCCAAATATTTCCTTATTACATCTTATTACGCAAAACCACAGTGATTTCCGACTGTAACCCCATGATGTATATCTTGACCAAAAAATTTCTAGGGGGAAATTATTCCAAATGGATAGTTATCCTGCAGGAATTTGACTTGGAATTTGAAAAATCCAAGGGAAAGAAGTCCTTGGTTTTAGCTGAACTAATGTGTGATTTCCCGTCTAGTAATACTGAAACTGTGGCGGAGTAGCCCATTGTGGACGACTCCTTGTTTCTTATCAGTACTCTTGATCATTGGTATGGGGATATTATTGTTTATCTCCAAACCCAATCTTTTCAGCCTAAAATCTCACGATCTCAGTGACAGAAATACGTTTCCAATCCAAACAATACAATATTATTGGTGATACACTCTATCGTCATGGAGCGGATTTTGTTTTCTGACATTGTCTTACTCATGAAGAAGCTAAGAAGGTTCTGAATGACTGTCATTCTGGAGCATGTGGTGGTCATATGTCTGGGTATGCCACAACCCAAAATATATTGCGCGTTGGTTATTTCTGGCCGTACTTATTCAAATATTGTATCTATGCAATCCAGAAATGCCACAATTGTCAGGTCTTTGATCGTAAAATATATGCATCACCCGCTCCTCTTCACCCTATAATTGTTGTCAGACCTTTCGTAAAGTGGGGTATTGACTTTATTACATGTAACCCTCACTCGGCTGGGGGGCATGTGTATATTATCCTAGCGGTATATTATTTTACTAAGTGGGCCGAGGCGATGCCTACATTTTCGGCAGACGGCAAGATTGTTGCAAATTTCGTGTTCAATCATATAATTGCTAGATTCGGTGTTCCTCAAGCTATCATTACGGATCATGGAAGCAATTTTCGAAATATCATGATGACTGAACTGACAGATCAACTTGGCCTGCGCCACGATATTTCTACTCCATATTACCCGCAGGTTAATGGTCTAGTTGAAGCTATCAATAAAGTTTTAGTCACTATGATTAAACAAATCATTGGTATTCATAAGTCAAATTGGCATACCATGCTATTTTCAGCACTTTGGGCATATTAGACCTCAGTAAAAACATCAATTGGTTTCACTCCTTTTCAACTGGTTTACGGTTTGGAAGCTGTGTTATCTATTGATGCGAAATTCTGTCATTAAAATTAGCCATAGAATTACTCCCATCTACTTTTGAAGAAGAGAAACATTTTTTGTACTTAGCTCAGCTATATGAGAATCGACGCACTGCCATGTTAGAAAATGAGACTCATGCAAAACGAATGAAAGCTCAGTATGATAGAAATGTTACACCTCACAAATTTTCAGAAGGAGACCTAGTTTTAGTATACGATCAAGCAAACGAAAAGCTAGGGGCTGGAAAATTTGTGCCTATGTGGCATGGTCCTTACATTGTTAAGAGAAAGCTAGCAAAAGGGGCCTATGAACTGATATATTTTGATGGAGTCTCTTTAGATAAACCCATAAATGGGCTCTATCTGAAGAGATATTATGCTTAAATTCTGAGTGGAGATTTTTGTTAGATTATTTTTTTTACTGTTGGTGTGTCTTAGATTAAGGAAAGCGTGCCTAGTTTATAGTGTGTTATTATCACTATTCCTGCTTATCTGGGTTTTTACTCTTGACATTGTAGATGTCGACGTCTCTTCAAACATACATTTGTTTTGCTGATGGTGCTTGTCGTAGTACACGAAAAATTTCTTCCGCAGCTTGGGTTATCTATTCACCCTCTGATGAGTTAGTATCCATGCATGGGGTAAGCCTTGGTTAAATAATGAATAACATTGCAAAGTATAGTGCAGTGATTGAGTTATTATCTGAATCCATATCGTTTGGAATTCGGAGTTTGATTTTTAGGTTGGATTCTGAACTCATTGTATTACAGCTTAACAGGGTTTATGCCATTAGAAATCCGGTATTATTACGGTTATTTTTGAGATTTACTGTCTCTTGGAGACATTAATTTCATGTTAGGTCCCTATGTACTAGTATAGCCCCTTATTATTGTTTAGTATAAACCCCTTGTTGTTATTATTGTACCCTTGTAACCCCCATTTTGTTATTATTGTGCCCTTAAATTATTATTGTTAGGTCGGCTAGGATTACATTGTGGCCACTAGGATTACATTATGGCCCCATGAGCTCCTATATATAGAAGGAGGTTTTTTTGTGAATTGTATCATCCAAGAATTGTTCATTTTATGTAATGTATTGGAGGTTGCCCCCTCGAAGTGGCTCATTTCTAAGGCGTTTATATCTCTTTTCTTCTCTTTTTGAGTTGGTTACACAACATTTGGTATCAGAGCTTTGGATTCTAGGGTTTCGCTGCTCCAAACAGGTCATCGTGGAATTGAATATCAACATATTCTAAGACATTTAAATACATTAGCAGATGCAATTGCTTCTAGTATGATAAATAGACATTTGCAATAATCAAAAAAGTAAATTACACAACATTCAATAACATGTTACACAAGACAGCCGGTAATAATGATATATCATAGCATAGAAGTGTGTTTCAAAATATACATCGTCTTCGATCATAGGTTGAAAAACACCTTATGATCGGCAAAAATGATAATACAAAAATTCAAAAATGTTATGAGTCTACAAAATCGATCATCCTATCCCTGGTGATGATCACGATAAGAAACCACTGCTCGGGCTACCCTACACAGGAACCTCCTAAAAGGTCTTGGAACCCCAATCTCATATCTCTATAACCTAAGTGGAATATCATCTATATCAGTCTCTGGAATATCTAGTGTCAAGCGCTCTAGATGATGCTCCAAGTCAGTCAGGATCTCTGTTGATTGGCCATGTGGGGTTGGTGCTTCTGTAGCTGGGTGTCTCCTCTCATAAGGCTGGAGAGCGGCTGGTCTTCGCGGGCCCACATCTGCATCTAAACTTTTGATTATTAGTTTTGGACGATTTAAAATACACAAAAATTAGAACTTAGAAAATGTTTAAAATGGTTTTTACCTAAATCATCCCATTGTTCTCCTGCTGGAAGAGCCATGTTTCAGTCACCGCGGAAGTCCATCTTGGCGTATGGAAAGTCCTCAATCACAAAAAGTTGGTTGTTCAACCAACGAAAATATGCAGGCGGAAATCGAACAACCTCTATGCCCTCAATGTGACGGGCCATCAAAGCTGCCCATCGAACCATACGAGGTTCCTGAACTCTGCCTGGATCGACTGGAATGAGCTGCGGAGCCAATAAGGGAATCCTCTCCAAATAAAATGAAACCACAATGGATCCATAACCAAAGTTGTTTAACTTTCCATTTTTTTCTCTGATCAGTTGGCCTTTCACATTGGCCAATACTTCATCGCACCAGTTGAATATGGTGCCTTGGAAACAATCTACCGAAATCCACATCTGGGACCCAGTAGCCACATGCAATGTTGCACTCACGCACAGTCTAGTAACAGTGAATGCAATAAATTTGAGCTCAGGTCGGATGATAGTTTTAATATCAATCCGTTTATCCTTGGGGTCTTCTCGATCATCACAAAACTCTAGTCGAAGACTAGCGACAGACTGGCCACCTGGCCTAGTCCCAAACAGAGATATTTGTTCACCCCTCTTGGACAAACCAGTCAAAAAATATATATCCTCTGGCTCAATTTCGAGCCGGTGGCCGCCAATAACAAAACACTGGTCCTGAGTATTCCATTTGTTTACTAGCCATGTTAGGAGGTCTACTTGGGCCCTCATGCCCTATATGGCCCAGAACTTGTACAACCTGCATGCTCTCAATGCCTGCATTTTGGGCATATGATTCATTGCAGCATCATATACATCCTTGTGCTCGCGTTTTTGCCAAGTAAGCATTTTGAATGTCCTACAATACACAAAAAGACATATTAGAACAAACTTGTTTAAAAAAATTTGGGCGGAAATTAAGAAATTTAAGTTTTAAAATCCATTACGCAGGGTCCACACCCGTTGCTCATACACAGTGCGTAGAAACGCACGGGAGCTGTGTAATAGGTTCGAACCCACGAATTTTTCCTTGTAGGAAAAACTCAGGGTCCACAGGGCCTGCATGTTGCGCCTGCAGACCCCCACGAGCAATTTTTTTAACCTATTTTTCCCTTAAAGATGAAATTTAAATCCTAAAAAAAAATTGTAAACAGATGAAATGCAAGTTAAGGAGGACTTAGATTACCTGGAGCTGATGGTTCTTGATTCCGACAGACAGATTTTCCAGAATATTCACAGGAAATTTTTTACCCAAAAGCTCTTACTTTTCACTCTGAACTCAAATGGTAAACATGAAATTAGAAAAGCCCTTTTTATAATTTTTTCGAATAAATGAATTTTTAATTTGTTTATTTTTCACTTTAAAAAGGTAATTTTTGAAAACATTTTTATTTATCTTAAACAGGTATGTGTAATGTTTCGAGTTTTTGTGCAGAAAATTGGATTTTTCGGGAAAATTGATCATTTTTCAACGAAGAGCATACTTTTATCACTTTTTTCGGACTCTTTCAAAAACTTACAAAAAAAGCGAAAACTTGGAGTCCTCTTTTAAGCCCTTTTCAGACTCTTGAAAATTGAAAAGATTTCCGAGCACTTGATTATTCGAACTTGTTAAAATAAATGAATGATCATCCTTTCAATATAAGTTTACCCCTTTTACGGACTGAAATGGACTATTTACGAAAAAGGTATACGTTGACTACTTACGGTCAATAGAGTTCTCTCCCGCATTATTTTATCCTTTTTCGTGCTCGAGAGACTAAATTTACGAAAAATTACACCCATGGATTTTTCTTAAGTTTTTCTTCTGACTCCCTAAAATTGAAAAACACCAAGTTTCTCCTATGCTGGACTCGTTAAAATTTAACAGTAAAGGACATGTTCAATTTTTTAAACAGGAATGAACCACTCCTTCTTACGGTTCGAATCTAAAACTAAGTTGGACTCATCCGAAGGATGAGCTTATAAACAAGAAAATGTTATCCTCCTCAAGCTTGTCAAAAATAAAGAGGTACTTTCCATAAATGGTGGGGGAAAAGAGAGAAAAAACGAACTTGTTTGTTACATTTTGATTATTCGAAAATCCATTAACCACTCTTGAACACGACAATTTTGTTCACCTGGGTTGGGAAAATCCTTTGCCTAACAGTTAATCAAACCATATTGAAAGTCTTCAGCTGGTTTCTAGGTATTAGCTTTGGGTCAATTGTCACCAAGACATATGCAGTGTCGTTATGTGTTCAAGAGGATAGTTCAAACAAACCACTCATCTGCAAAATATTTGTCTTCCATTTTGACCATCCCTGATTCAGTCCTTGCCAATATATTTCTTCAAAACTTGATCTATGATTTTGTGTTTTGGGCTTGCCTATGACGGATCACTTTCTATCGACGATAGCTCATTATCTAGGAAGTTGACCTAGAAATCGTCAGTACCTTGGAATATGCATGCCTAAATTGCGGGTTTCTCGCCTTCGATGGTAGGTTGCATCATTGACCTTCGATCGAATGATTCCGTGACATGTTCGACTTCAGCTCATTCATTCACATTTCATGGATTGTACTGAGTACTTTGAGGGCCATTTAAATTACTGGTGGTTACTCTCACACTTGTTAATAGTTCACATTATTGACTGGTAATCAAGTGGTTTCTACCATGTTCGACTTCGACACATTCATTCACATGGATAGAATCGTACTAGTTCAAGAAGCAGAAATCAAGACCCTGGATCTAGTTTCTACCATCCAGGATGCAAGGAATTTTGTTATTCATTTATACAGTGGACTATTCATAAACAGATGGTTGCGTCCATACTATGTCTACACATGTCTATACTGTTGATGTATTAAAAAATCATTCTTGTATCAGAACAGTTTAAGTCATTTTTCTAGTTAGTTTTGATCTGAGTATGGGAATGCCTACCTCAGCGATGATATGTCTACATATATATATTTTTCATTGAATGTTTTTACAGGTTCCGACTGGGGTGTCCACAGGATGATCCTTGAAATGATAAAGTACTTCACTCTTCATACATGACAGACTCTATCTTCATTTATTACAAACTTCACACTTTAGGGGACAATCTGTTGCACTAAAAATTGTCACCTTGACATTCTGGTATCTATATGAGCTCATTATCACTCATACTTTCCTCCTTTGCAAGTCTAAAACATCATTTCCTCATGTCAAGCCTTAAAAATAAGAGAAAAGCTCTCAAAGACTCTAAAACTCTGGTATCACACTTTCTCTTTTTCTTACCTGCGGTCCCGCACCTAATGGTCATGTCTCATGCGTACCTGACCGCACTTTCTATGTGTTAAGAGTGCGAACCCCTGTAAAAGATTAAAAAGGTGCAAGTAAACTCAAAAATCTCACTTTCGGTCATTTCTAGAAGCCTCTGGAATGAATCTTGAGGTGGCAGAACCGCTCTTTTCAGTTTCATGTATCCCATGCCTTAAGGAGCTAACCCCTTGATGTGAGGAGATTATCCTTTTGAAGGAGGACTCTATCCCTTCATAGTTGGAACTGTAACCTCATCTTTTGCACTATAAAAAGAGGCCTTGGGCAGCCTCAAAGGGAGTTCAATCTTTAGTGTTATTTGAGGTAAAGTGTTGTTGGAACTTAGACTCCTTTAGCTGAGATTTTATGAGGAAATATTACATACCTGTATGTATCTCGGTTGGAAGAGTGCAAGATCTGTCAGAGTAGAGGAAATTCCTGCTTCGGACCCCGAAAGGACCTATTCAACATCAAGGCTGAAAAGGTTGTAAGGTTCTTCTACTATTTCAAAGTTAATACAAATAAGTTTTTTTTTCTCAATAAGTTGTCATTTGATTGTTTATTTTATGGATTCCTTGATCACTGTAATATATATGATTTATGAATATATGCTATGCAGGTGCTATTTGATGTTGGTTTTTTTGTGATTGCAGATCTTCGAAGGACAACTCTTCGGGCGAATAAAGGACGACTACTACAAACAAGAATTGGATCGAGGTAGGATCGTAACACCTTTGTAGCATTTACTTATAAATCGTTATATATCTAGAGAAAGATAGAGTTAATTGTCTGTTTGTTGCTAGTCTATATTCTGATACTAGGGAGATCGATCTTGTCTGCAAGATCGATTTATCCAGCCAACAATACCTCATACCTTTTTCCCTTGAGTCATCCTGTAGCAGTTTCTCAAGAATTAAGAGCTTCATTCCCTTGGCCTGCTTCATCAATATGTCATCACATCCCAGAAATATGTTTCCATGATGACCCTTGCTCTTGATGGTTGCTTTACATTAGTAATGTTTGTCAGAGAGGTTTTTCCCGGAGCTGATTCACCAGAAACTCCTGCCATGCTTAGATCAAGATGCTACATTTCTTCCTATTTTCTTGTAATGTCCATAAGTCTCTCACTTAAACTTTCCCTTTTCTTCTGTGAATTTTTTAGTCTTTTATCCTCCAACATTTTTTCCCTTGATTTTCTTTTTCCATCTTGCATGGAAACCACAAGTTGAGTGAGGTAATTTTCTTGTCTATTTGTTATGTTGTTCATATTGTCATCTTTTCTAGATCTCACAGTTGAGATCTTATGAGTATATCCCTTCATTCTTTTGATAATTTGATTTAGTGTAAATCTGGTCTAAGTGACATAACCTTTCTTTCTTCAAGGACTGTTATTATTCTTCTCATGCAAGGAATCTTGGTAACCCAACCAGCATATAAGTCTCCCTGCAAAACCAAGTCATTTAACCACATTAGATTATATAATGAAAGATACTTACTTGATAAGTGAAGATAAAGTCTTCTTTTCTGCACCCTATTGCACTAGTCCTAGGAAAGCTTGGTTCCTATTTTTTAGGCAATATGCTTCCTTGACTAAGTCTAAGATCCTTTATAGTGATGCTTGTTTTCGCACTTCTGCTTCAGATTTGATTTCTTCTCTTCAGCACTGATTTGCACTGACTTGCACCATAACAAGAGAACTTGGTCTCTATTCGTATTCTTCCTTCTTTGACCTTGTCCACTTTTTACAATATCATAATGATACCTTTATATATGGTTATGTTCTCATACTATAACATAGTTCCCTTTTAACCAGACTTCCTACGCATCACATTGCAATCATGAGCTTGCACTGTAAGTTAGCATATACCACAGAATCATGTGCCCAAACCTTAGCTTATACACTATATATATAACATCTTTCTAACATCTTCAATGCACGGCTCTCTCTATTCTTAATTGCACTTGTATTACAGTCCTTAAGTTTACACCTGAGATCCGTATTAAACAACAGAGTTGGTTTCTTTCCTCGCATATAATTACTTCCTCGCTTCCTTGTCCTTTGAACGCAACCTTAACTAGTACTTCAACGCAGTCATATCTGTCTACATCTTATCCGCAAATTTCAGACTTAACCAATGTTGAGAATTTTTATCACTAAAAATTGCATCGAACTTATTTCAATGTCTGCATTGTCTTACTACCAATTCACCTGAAGTTTCCAAGGACGTTCGAACTCTGTGCACTTGTATCTTTAAATTCCCTTTCTCTTTTTTTCGCACCATAGCTCCGAAACCATGTTGAGAATCTGTATGGAAAGTGGTTAACTCAAATTCTCTTCTTGATAATTACTTGTGAGTTTGCTTATGTATTCTTATTTTACTTAGTTAATCTTTCATCAAGTCAATTATCAAAGCACTAGTCAACTGTAGAGACAAAATAGTTTTCACTTGTAACTGAACATCTTGATATGTGGTTAGGAAGGTAAATCTATGATTTACCTTCCTCACTTTCTACTAACTTTAGATCACTGTTTTGACAAGTTATTTCCTTAGATACTTTACAAACATAGATGTTATTACCGTACTCTTTCTGCACCTTCAGTCATTGTACCTTCAATCATCGTGTACCTTCAGTCATCATTGAACCTTCAATCATCATCATCGTACCTTCAGTAAATTATACTTCAAGATGTACTGCACTTGTCCTTATGTCCACAGCCTTTTAGATGTTATATAACCTCAGATAGATATGCACTAGCTACTCCCTTTGCCACACTATCAACCTCAGTCTTGTCCACAAATTCAACATTGTCTTATTCAATTTTTATCCTTAATTTCAACTTTATTCACTTCAGATTCTTTCCGCAATTTCACCTCACTCAGATAGATTCATATATACTTCTGTTCTTAGACCACATCGTTATTTCTTCAGGAATATGCAATTTCCCTTGGAATATCTGCACTAACTCAGAGTTCGATTCACAAATCTGTGTATCATAACTGAACCGCAGTGTGGACTTATATATATAAGACTTGGATAACATATAGGTCGACTTCATAACCTACATGTAGATGGTTTCTTTGGCATATTAGTTCACATATTTTTCAAGATAGTTGAAGGATGTTTCCTCCATTTATGAGCTTGTCTTCCAACACCTTTTGGAGGGTTTTTCCATCTGATCTAGATCCTTCATGACTTTGACACTTAGTCCTTTTTACACTTAGAAGACATGAATCTAATAGACATCAAGGAGAAGTCTATATACATAAAATATTTGCTCATGAAACCCATGAGACAAAAATGAATTTTTATTACCATTGTCTTCTTCTTTTCATAGTTACATAGTTAGCATGAAGACCGACCTAGTTACATTTCACAACACTTGGGGACCCCATTTGCCATTGATGTCAAAGTGGGAGAGAATATTGGAAGGGCAAGAATATTTCCATCAATGAAAAAGGGGGAGATTGTTAATCAAGGTTTTCATTGATGTCAATATGGCATTGACCGAGATGTCAATTTTCTTGAGATGCTTGGTTCCAGATGATGATGTCATGACTCTTGGTTGACTAGGATACCATAAATGAAGAATTCAAACCACTAATTAAGGAATCCCTAAGAAGTACTTGATCTAATGTTGCATTCACTTGATGATCTAGGCCTTAATCTTTGATGACATATCGAGAAATTTCCTAATGATGAAGTTGCCTATGTCATATCACTGCACTATGACATGAATACATGATGAGGCTATGATGAATCACTTGGTGACATAAGAAGACATGGAATACTTCATGATGATGTGGAAATAATATAAAGGCATTGTTGGAGCCATAACAATGAAGAAGACCTAATGACCTCTTGTTGTCCCAATCACTTTCTGCACATAAAAATTCAAGGACAGTTATAAAGAAAAATAATTTTTTCTATCTTAGAGGCAGAATTTCACTATGAAACCTACACTACCTTTTAGAGTATAATTTTATCTTTCTAACGAGCTATTACTTGGTCGGAAACTCCAAGCGGTTTGGGAGATATGAATTTTTCAAGTTAAGGAAATAATTTTGTCCTTGAACCGACCTGTGCTAGCCTACACATGTCAGCCTACCTCCAGAAAGACGCATCCTTTCATCATGACGTCAATCTCATATAAAAAGGAGGCTCAGACTGTTCATTTGACCAAGGAATTTTGGTGAAAAACATCTCAGAAGACAAGGAACAACAACCAAGGTCGAGGAGGATTTTTAAATCATTGTTTTGGGCCAAAAAGGTTTCTGTTTAGGGTTAAAACATCTTGAGGAGAGTCACAGCTCGGTGGACAGCTTGGTTTAACATCTCATAAATATGGAAATTGCAGTGTGGACTAGTTAAGGTTTTAGTGAGTATAATTTATCTCTTCTAGAAGCTCGGAAAAAGGCTACAAGATCACAGAACTTTCCTTAAACTTTATAATAGTCACATGTGGTAAAACTAGGCAACAAACCTGTGATCTTTAAAGCTCAGACAAACCTAAAGTGACTCTATGGGGGGCTCGGATCCATTTAAAGGCTGAACCTGTGGACAGTGACACTTGAACCTGTGATCAATCTCGGACTTGCTGCCTTTTTTAAGAGGCTCAGATCAGGCAGTTCAAGACTTAGAAATTTTTGTGTTTCCAAAGACTTGGAATAATAAACAGTCATTTAAAACGAGTTTGGAATAACCTCAAAAATAAATTCGGATTACAATACTCGAAGGACTGGTTGGGTAAATTATTTGAGGACATAATTGGCTTATATTGGCTCATACTTCTTAACCAGAATTACATTGCAAGTGCTTTAACTTATCCTCAGATTTGTGTTTTGGACCTACTATAGGTACAATATTTCAGACTATTTCAATTCATCATCAAACTTTTGGACCTTTTTTCTTCAAACTTGGTCAACCTTAGGACCTACCTTAAGTTTGAATTAGTGCAGTAATCTAGGGATTGTGGAACAGTATTGTCCCTCATATAGACTTCAATTTTTGGAGTCCTCAGATTTTGTGCTATGGTTTAGGTATAAATAACAGTCATAAGCTTGGGTTAAGTGGCAAGCTAGACTATGATTGATGCATTATTATCTTCAGATCTTAGGTGAAGAGGTAATTCACAACACCAAGGATAGACTAGCAATTTGAATGTCCAGTGTTTCATTGTGTGAAGCAATTGTGGTGGAAACATCAAGATCAGTGGTGAAGACCTATATTGAAATTCAAGCACAAGTTGTTTTTAGAACAGAAGAAGAAGTTGAACAGTGATTTGGGTTTAAAGACATTCCTTGAAGATCGTGAAGATTAGTTTCTGAAGCAAACTTGGTGCAGCATAGTGAAGAAACTTGAAGACATCTTGGAGTACCTTGAAGACATCTTGAAGAGATTGTGGAGAAATAACTTGTTGGGCCCTTGTGAGAAGGTCTTGAAAAATCTCTTGAAGAGACTAAGAGCAGGTGTAGAACTAGGGTTTTTCATTGAAGATGCATTGAATATTTGTGATCATTAGAGACCATGATATCATCATGAGGTGACTTGGAGAAATTTTTTGGGTAACATGAAGAGGTTTGGAGACACCTTCATGAGTAGATAAGGTTGGCATTAATGATGTGACATGGATACTAAGTGAAGGCATTTTTGAAGACTTTCAGGGCTCGTTGAAGAAGTTATTGGGAGCCGTGCAGAATAACCAAACATATTTTTATGATGTGAAGCTGAGGGTTATATCCCAAGAGGTTGGAGCCTCATAGTGACAAGGTCGGTGCCTTGGAAGATAGGGTTGGAGCCCTAGAGGATTGGATTCCTCAATAAACTAGGTTAGAACCTGTACCAGAGATAAGGTTGAAGCCCTAGAGGTTGGTGCCTCAAATTGACAAGGTTAGAACCTTGGAAAGACCAAGTCGGGGCTTAGCACAATACAAGTTGGAGCCTTGAATATTGGATTCTTCATCTAGGGTTGGAGCCCTATATCATTATTGTACTTTACTTATTTTAAAGATGAAATTAATAAAAGTATCTATTCCATCATTGTTCATTTTTTGTTCTAAATATAATTGATCTAACTGGTAAAATTAACAATTGAAAATAAATACTGATTCACAACCCTCTCAGTATTTCCAACAATGGCAACCTACTTTATAAAGGTGTCAATGTTATGGTAACAAGATTATTATTTAGGTTAGTACATATGCGACAAGTGATATAGAAAAAGGAATTTCAAGTTCAGAGATAGAGGAATGATAAATATAAAGTTTGAGAAAGTATACATGGGTCTTGTAAAGAAAGGTTGCATACATACGCAGGTATGGTGAAGAGAAGTTGTGTAAATATTCCACGCCATGGTAGTTGTAATATTAGGGGTATTTACCATGGTATGGGCCCATAGTAATGAGAATGAAAATGGATATTTGATCCCATCAAAGAATACCATTTGAATTACTAAGGGATTTTCCTAAGGTATTGGCTAAGGCTAATGCTATATAAGGAGATGGAGATCAAACTTTTATGTGTGATAGTTTTGTGTTATATTTGAGTGATTTGATTTGAAACATGTGTGCACCAAGGAGCATGGAGGAGGCTAAGATCTGATAGATCTGAAAATATAGTGAAGACTATTAAATATGGTTGCTTGATCTATATATGATTATTGCTAACAATGATATATTTGCAGTGATAATGATACTCTTACATGAATGTGTGATGCTAAGGTTTATAAAGTATGTTTTGTGGTAGAAACAAAGGTATTATTCATTGATTATATATATGTAAATTGATTTACCTCTGAGAGGTCACGTATATATGCAGATCTTCTTCTGGGTAGTCATGTAAACATTCTACGAAAGTTCAGAATTTGTACACGGGTGTTAAGAAAGGGAAGCATGTACATACATGAATGTGCTCTGTAAAAGTTGCATAAACATGATAGAATGGGTTTTTTATGGTATTTGATTAGTTATATTAAGTTTTATGTTGTCTTTTGATGATTTCTCTCTCATAATAATGTGTGTTTTACAGTGTTGGTCAGGTTGATTTGGTTATGAAATGAAATTTTGATTAATGATGATGCTAGTGTATGTTGACATGTATTTGATTTAGTGATATGTGATGGATTCAACATAATATTAAATGATTTATTCAGTGTTATAGTGATTATTATTCAATTATCATTTATTTTAGATATGTATGTGGGTCTTCTTCAATAAAAGCGCATACATACGTGGGTATGTTGCAGAGTGGTGGCATATACATTTTGACATATGTTGATCAGTGCTTGCAGTGATAGCATCTGGGTTCTATGATGAAAATTATATGGTATGAATGGTTGTTCATTTATTCATTGGTACAGTAATTGGGTAAGTTGATTCAATGATTGATTTC
Source organism: Pinus albicaulis (assembly GCA_034641835.2). Taxonomy (NCBI): domain Eukaryota; kingdom Viridiplantae; phylum Streptophyta; class Pinopsida; order Pinales; family Pinaceae; genus Pinus; species Pinus albicaulis. The sequence goes on along the minus strand of CM076570.1, from coordinate 36,861,683 downwards.
AAAATTTTTATTTGATGTTGGGTTTTAATGTTTGAAGTGAATCTAGTTTGAAACATTTTGTAAAGTGCTCCGCAAAGAGATGAGGATAGAAATCTTCAGAAAGGGGGTTGTAGCTTCCTTCCAGTAGGAGCTAGCAAACAAGAGAAGGTTGTAGCCTTCTCTAGGTAGGAGCCTGCGTACAAGTTAGAGTTTGCACTAGTACAAGATTGTAATAAAATTTTCTTTTAATAAAAGAAGAAGACAGAGACAACAGCAGCGGTGGTTTTCTCTCACATTGATTTTCCACCTAAAATTTTGGTGTTCATGTGTATTGATATGGATTTTTTATTTTAATGATCTATATACTTCTTAATTACTCATGATTATTGATTAATTGATGAATAATAAAGTAACGATGCACTGATTAATGTTGAACAGATGATGAAATTGATTATCAGATAATTTATCTAGATATACGTGGGTTTATTTAATAACAATTGTGTACATACACTATATTATTTTATATCAGTAGCGTACACAAATGAGAATAAGAAATTGAAATTTTTAAGTGTGCAAAATAATGATTCACCCCCACCCCATTGTTTTTCCTAAAAATTGGTATTAGAGAAGGTCCTTCAGAATAAGTTTAATCGCTTGAAGGAAGACTCATCAAGATGAGAAATCAAGAGGGAGTATATTCTATCCAGCCACCATTTTTTAATGGAACGAACTTGGTTTTATAGAAATTCAGAATGAGAGCGTATCTTCAATCAATTGGATTTTATGTTTGGGCAATCGTTCAAGGAGGCTATCAATATCCATCCTCCATTCCCAAATATGAGGTAGGAAAGAAGCAATATGAGACCAATGCAAATGTTGTAAATGCTTTTTTAGGAAGCTTGGAAGAATCATAATTTGTGAAGGTCGTGTAGATGAATATCGCAAAGGCTATATAGGACAATATCATCCAAAGCTATGAAGGTGACATTAAGGTAAAGAGTTCCAAACTTCAAACTTTTAAAATTCAATATGAAACTCTCATAATGCATAATTATGAAAGTATTGCAAGTTTATTTCTTAGGGTAGATGAGATCGTTAACTTAATGAGAAACATTTGTGATGAAGTAAAATATTTGATTCTTGTTGAGAAAATCCTAAGATATCTTACCCCAAAATTCGATTCAAAACTCTCTTCCATTAAATAAATGCAGGATTTGAAGAATCTTACTATTGAACAGTTTCATGGGATCTTAATAGCTTATGAAATGAGAAAAGGGGGTCCATCAGATATAATAGAAGCAACATTAAAAGTTACTTATAAAGGAAAGGAAAAGGAGGAGCTTAAGGAATCAGGTTACATATCAGATTAAGAAGAGGTGAATTTCGTAAAGAAACTCCAAGTAAAAATTGGCAAATTTATAGGTAACCTTCCTTTCAAATGCTTTGCTTATGGAAGAGTTGGTCACTTTTATGCTAAATTCCCTTATAAAGAAAATCATGATAAAGGGAAGAATTATGCAAATTTAAATATGAATGGAAGGTTTGAAAACAAGAAAATTTTATACACACATGAAGATAGTGATTGTCTTTCAAATGATGAAGATGTTGAATCTGATCAAGAATATCAATTACTTATGGAATTTGAAGAGAAATGTGTTGATGAATCTTATGATGTTTTTATGGATGCCCTAGAAGAAAAGGATAATCTCATTGAGGAAATAACTTAGCTAAAAATATGTCTGGAAGAATCTAAATTAGTTAAAGCAATCCTAAAGAAAAAAATTCTAGAAAAGGAGAGGCGTAGTGAAAGGTTAGAACTTGAGATAGTGGGTCTAAGAAAGGAACTTGAGAAAACAACGGCTCTAAATCTTAGATTTTCTAAAGGATCTGAGACCTTAGAAGAAATAATAAAAGTACAATGGTCTCCTATAATAAATACAGGTCTTGGATGCAGTGGAGAATCATCAAAGACTATAAAATATTTTGAAACATGTACATGTATAGTATCTCAATGCAGTAAAAGAAAACAGTAATCGAAATTCCAGCTCTCAGCAAAGGAATGAGCGATAAAATGTCTCTCAAGTAAAACATCCTTACCACAATCAAAGGAAAATATACTAAAAAAGGTACTATACTCTTAGGAACTCCTACTTCAATGTCCAATGCTTCACTTTCCATAATTTTGGTAATAAGATTGTTTAGTGTGTCGCTTATAAAATTATTATGACTAGGGAATCAAGAAAACAAAAGAATGAGATTGGGTCAAATAAATACTCTTATAATGCTTTCTCATCTCTCCAAGATGAAACAAAATGCTATTTTTGTAATAAATTTGGGCATAAGAAACTGAATATGGAAGTAGCATGAGATCATCCCCTTAGCATGAACAAAAGGAAATAGCACCAAAAGTATGGAAAAATAAAACTATAGAATTTGAAAATTGTGGTCTAGATTTGTATGCAGGAGATCAAGAAAATTGGTGGTACAATAAATAGTGGATGTTCAAAGCATATGACAAGTGAAAAAGACAAGTTTATGTATTTTAATGAAATAAAAAAGGAAAAAAATGTAACTTTTGGAAATAACTCACTTGTTGCTATGAAAGGGAAAGGAACTGTTTTGTTAAAGAAAAGGGTAAAATTTAGAAATGTTTTATTTGTTGATGGATTAATACATAACTTGTTGAGTGTTAGTCAAATGTGTTACCAAGGGCATGAGGTTTTTTTCAGATCAAATAATTATATGGTATGGAATCTAGATACAGGTAAGATCACAATAAAGGGAACAAGAACTCCAAGAAATGTCTATGTCTTGGAGGGTGGCTAAGAGAATTGTTACCTGAGAAAATAAGAATAAAGTTGGCTTTGGCACAAAATTTTGGGACATCTAAGCTTGACTAAATTATACGAGTCAATAATAATGGGAACAGCTCATGACTTGCCTAACATCTCTCTACCATAAAATACCATATGAACATCATGTAAATTCGGTAAGCAACCCAGAGTTTAGTTTAATGCTAAAGAATGTACTTCAAGTAATCCGCTTGAACTTATTCATATTGATTCATGTGGTCCTATGAGAAAGAATTATCCTCGAGGTGAACAATGCTTCATATTATTCATTGATGATTTTACAATAATGTGTTGGATTGGCTTATTTAAACATAAATATGAAGCATTTGATAAATTTAAAGAATTCAAAGCTCTAGTAGAAAATGAGCTAGATTTGAAAATAAAATGTCTTATATCTGATAGAGGAGGAGAGTTTATATCAAATGAGTTTTTTTTTTTTTTTTTTTTTTTTTTTTTTGGTGAACAACATGGAATCAAAAGGAAATTTTCTATAGCTAAAACTCTTCAAAAAAATGGAGTGGAATAGGGAATGAAAAAAACAATTCAACAAATGGCACGTGTCATTATTTATGAGTCTGGAACACCTGATACCTTCTAGGGGGACAAAATGGGTGTTAAAAAACAAACTAAATGAAAATGGAGTAGTAATTAGAAACAAAGAAAGACTTGTATGCAAAGGTTATGCTCAACAGGAAGGAACGGACTTTGAAGAAACATTTGCACTGGTAGCTAGACTTGAAGCCATAAGAATATTTCTTGCATTTTCAAGCTTGCATTACATCAAAGTATTCAAATGTATGTTAAATTTTCATCTCTAAATGGGGATCTAGAATAAGAGGTTTATATTGAAAAACCTGAAGGCTTCATTCTAGGAAATGATATAAATCTTGTTTGCAAACTTAAGAAGCCTTTGTATGGATTAAAACAAGCTCATTTTTCATGGTATTATCATCTTGACAAGTATCTTCAACAACTAGGCTTCACAAAAGGGCCTATAGATAGCAACCTATATATAAAATTTGATACAAACAAAATTTTGATAGTTTTTGTTTACGTAGATGACATCATATTTGGAGGTAATGTAGAATCTATGAGTCAATAATTTTCTTCAATTATGAAGAAATAATTTGAGTTGTCTCTACTTGGTGAATTAACATACTTTCTTGGTTTTCAAGTTCAAAAAAACAAATAATGGTATGTTCCTCTCTCACACAAAATAACTCAATCAGATCTTGAAAAAACTTGGAATGGAAGATTGTAAGATTGTATGAAAACCAATTGTAATAGGATGAAATGTTAGTTGAAATGATGAGTCTCCTTCAGTCAATCAACTAGAATACAGTTATGTAATCAGAAGATTTCTCTACCTTACAGGAATGAGACCATATATTATGCATGCAGTTGGGATTATTGGACGATTTCAAGAAAATCCTAAAGAAAATCATCTCCAAGAAATTAAAATAATATTTAAGTATCTACAAGGAACTCAAGACTTTTTTCTATGGTATCCTAAAAATGCATACTTTGTACTTAATTCCTACAAAAACGCAGATTTGGTTGGCAATATTGATGATCGAAAAGGTACTAGTGGTGGAGTATTTTATTTGGGACCTCGTTTGGTATCATGGTTTAGAAATAAAATAAGCTCCATCACCTTATCTATTGTTAATGAAGAAGATTTTGTTGTTGCATCCTGTTGTACTCAACTTCTATGGATGATTCAAACATTGCAAGACATTTAAACCACTTTTCCTCAGCATGTACCTATTCTTTGTGACAATACTAGTGCGATAAGTATTTCTAAAAATCCTGTCATGCACTCAAAAACCAAGCATATTCCAATCAAATATCACTTTGTGAGAGAACATGTGCTTGAACAAAATTTCAAACTGGAATATGTTCCTTCAAAGGAACACGTTTCAGATATATTTACAAAGCCACTTCCACATGATTCTTTTGAATATCTCAAACAGAAACTATGAGTGGTCTCTTCTTCACCTCTTTGTTAATTATTCTGATAGATGTTTCATGTATAGGGGGAGTTGATACTGTAAATCAATATAGTTTACTTTTTGTACATGAATTAAAGGATAGCCGTGTATGTACGTGAGTTTTTCTCAAGACAGTCATGTATGTACGTGAATTTTTATCAAGACAGTTGTGTATGTTTCTCTGGGATGAAGAAATTGTAGGACATACTCAAATAAAGTTTCTGATAAGATTTAGTCAGTGATTATTCTGGATATCACATTGATTGGTTACATTTTGTTTATGATGCTCAGATATTACTTAGAAATGAGATTGGTTTATGATGGTTCGTGATTATATCATTTCTCCTTTGGTTTTTTTGATGGAATTGTTGATTAATGAGTCGGATATTGTTGGTCAATAATTGTCATTGATGTCAATATGAGAATTGTTGAAGGTCATGATGAAATGGATGAATTTTTTTGGAGGCCACACTTTGAGCCCTAATGAATATTCCCCAACCCTTATCCTCATCCCAATTACCTTGTGCATGAAGAATCATATAAGCCCCAAGGTTTGTAATACAATTCTTGAAAAATCATAAAGAAAAATATTTTTTAACACTTTGAAGACATCATATTCAATGAATCCTTCACCAGCTTGTAGAGTACACATTCCTTTTTCCAAAGAGCCTTTACTCATCCTCTAACTCCCCTTAGTCTAAGAGAAAATTATTTTTTAAGATGATATAACATATTAGTTACCCTAGCTGACCTAAGCCTACCTATATATGTTGGCCTCACCACCAATATTTGTGTCTCTTCACTTATTATAAAAAACCAATATATATACAAGTTAAAACAATTCATTTCAAGCCAGGATTTAGGTGAATATCAGAGATATAAGACAGAAAGGAAGTGGATTTCACATCTCATGAATTGAGGAAGCTGAGGAGGAATTAAAAGTTTGAATCTGTGGTTAAATCTTTGATTGGGATATCATAAAAACCTTAGATCAGTAAGCATGAATTTTTGTCAAATATGTGGGTGAATTATACTTAAAAACCTCCATAACTCAACCTTACCAAAAATACCTCAATATCAGACTCTTTTGGAACAGTTGGCACTTTAGATTTGGGTTTGGGATAGCTCGGACCACCTACAACACTTCGGAATAGTGATTGGGATAGCTTGGACCACCTATATCACTTGGGATCTCTGACTAGATAGCTCGTATCACCTACACCACTTCAATTTTGGTTTTTTGCATCTCAAGCCAGGGTTATAGAACTTCAAATCTCACCACAGAATTTCAGAATTTTGACAATAGTGAACCTGAAGTGTAGAAAAATGTTTATCCTGAGCTCGGACTGAACATATTTTTGGAGGATATTTGAAGACTTTGGAGCTCAGATAGAACACATTTGTGGAGGATGTTTAAAGTGTTGACCAATGTTTCTTTGGAGCTCGGATAGAACACATCTGTGCAGGATATTTAAAGTGTATACCAATGTTTCTTTGGGGCTCATATAGGAAATATCTATGTAGGATCTGTGATACAACTGTGGAGTGGTCACATAACTGTGGATTATCATCATTTCAGTGATCAGTTTTTTTCTGTGGGCAACTAGTGGAGGCATGAACAATCAACAGTAAGGCTTGAAGTGGTGATGGTTGGAGGCTTGTACAAGTTAAGGACTTGAAGACCTTGGAAAGTGGATAATTTTATGTTTTGGACAATGAAGTATTGGACAGTGAATAATATTCACTGGACAAATTGGAGTTCTAGAACAAACTTGTGGATAAATGTTGTAAGTCACCTATTAATTCTATTCATTAAAAAATTAAAGGGTTGGATCCCTAGGGTTTGGAACCTCTAAAACAAGTCTGGAGACTTGAGAAATTAAGGATTGTAGCCTCAGAAAGCCCAAGTTGGAGCTTGGAAAAAAATTGGAGCCCTCAAACATTATTCTACTCAAGCTATTGTAAAAGCAGGATTGGCGTCCTCATTGATACCTAATAAAATTCCTATTATTGATTTTCTGATTGTAATTTTGAAAAATATTAACTAGTAAAAATAAAAATTGAAAAGAAATATTGATTCACCCCCCTCTTAGTATTTCCAACAAATGGTATCATTAATCAACCTAACAACTGGAAGAAGGATTCTTAAGTCACAAGGAAAAATCAAGATTCGTGAAAAATCCCCCAATTTGATGGAACAAATTTTGGATTTTGGAAGCGTAGGATAATATTATATTTAATGTCTCTTGGACCTGAAGTATGGCAATCAGTTCTGGATGGGTATAAAGTTCCACATACTCCACCAAAAGATCAGGACAGAAGGAAAGTTTATATAACAAATTTCAAAGCACTAAATTCCATAACAACTGCAGTTTCTGATTCAGAATGTAAAAAAGTTATGAATTGTGATTCTGCCAAGGAAATGTGGGACAAGCTTATTGCTATCTATGATGGAGACTCCAAGGTTAAGAAGGAAAAACTTCAAACTCATAGAAGACAATTTGAGAGTCTTGATATGGGTGATGAAGAAGATATTGCATCATTTTTTCTCTGAGTGGATGAATTTGTCAACTCACTCAAGGGTCTAGGTGAAAACATTAAAGAAATTACAGTTGTCCAAAAAAATTTAAAATCACTTCCAGAATTGTTTGATTCCAAAGTAAGTGCCATAGAATAAATTAAGGACTTGGATACTCTAAATATGGATGAACTTCATGGAATTCTCATTGCATATGAAATGAGAAAAGGAATCCCAAACTCCAAGGAAGATACATTCAAGGCTTCAAAATCATCAAAGAAAGGGAAAATTGCAATTATAGTAGTGATGATTCCGATACTGAAACATAACTAGCACAATTCATGAGGAAACTAAGGAAAGGGTCCAAGCTCAAAGGTAATTATCCTCTCATTTGTTTTAAATGTGGAATAATAGGATATTATGCTGCAAAATGTCCTCATAAACATGATAGAGATGATGAATACGAATATAAAAAGAGGATGTTCAGGAAGAAAGGGTCAAATAAGAAGAATTTATTCTCCAAAAAAGATGACTCTAATGAATAATAATTCTTGATTACAAATAAAAAATCAACTAAAAATACCTTTCTACTCAAAATAGATAATGATGAGTCTGAGGAAGAAGATGACTATCTTGGAAGTAGTGAAGTATTGTTCATGGCATTTACAAGTGATGATGATTTTGAAAAATAAGATGAAGGAAATGTGGATGAATTAATAATGAGTGTTATTGAAGAAAATGAGAAATTAAGGAAGCAGGTCATTTATCTCAAAATAGAAAAGGAAGGAATAATTTTTTAACAACAAACTAAAATAAAGGGAGGAAATACGTGAAAAATGTGAAGATGAAATTGTCTCTCGTAGGAAAGAGTTGAATTGGGTTAATAAGAACTGGAAAAGCTCTCAAAATCTTGATAACATACTTAATAATCAAAGACCTCAACATTATAAGACTATAATTGGTTTCAAAGAATGATCATCAAGTTCAAAGAAGAATGCCAATGAAAAAATCCAAAGAAGTTATGTTGACATCCTTTGCAATCATCCAAAAGAGGAGAAGTCATTCCACCAAGAACAAAGGTCCACCTACAACAACCTATCTCTAGGGAATAATATTACATCAAGTCAAAGCTATCCTAACAAGTATCAAACTATAGTTCTTGGTTTTTATTTCCATTATAAAAAATTTGGTCATCAAGATAAGCATTGCAAGGAATATAAGGATAATAGCTCAAGATATACGACCAATTATAAAAGCAAATCATGTAGATCAAAAGAAAAAGGTAAAATCAAGACCTAAAATTCATTTGATCATTTGGCTAAGTATGATCTAGCATGTTCAAAGTGAAATTATTTTGGTCATGATGCACAAAATTTTCCATTTAAGTCAAAAAGGGAAGATTTGAAGAGGGAGCAACCCACTATAGATAAATGTGGTCTAGATTTATGTGCACAACATGATGAAAATAAATGGTTTGTGGATAGTGTATGTTCAAGACACATGACAGGTGACCAAAAGAATTATCTCATTAAAAAAATGATGGAAATGTATCCTTTGGAAGTGGATCTGCTAAAATTTCTAGAAAAGGGACAGTTTCTCTTGTTAATGGAAAGGGAAAAGCACAAAATGCATTGCTGGAGGAAGGGCTCAAACATAATATTCTAAGTGTTAGCTAGCTTTGTTACCCAGGACATAATGTTATCTTCAATACTAAATACTGTGAGATAATAAAATCCTCCTCTGGAGAACTTGTGGGAAAACGAGTAAGAACACCAGATAACGTATACATTTTGAGTAAAATTCAAGAAGAAAAGTGTTATATGAGTTGAACAGATGAAAGTTGGTTATGGAAAAAATGATTGGGACATCTAAACTTTTACTACTTGGTTAATATCAGAAAAACAAGTACAATAAGGGACATTCCAAAAATTGTAAATCCGGAATAGGTTGTGTGTGGCCCATGTCAACATGGAAAACAAACTAGAACTTGCTTCAAGACTAAGGAGTTCTCAACATCAAAAAATTTGGAGATCATACATGCAGATTTATGTGGACCAACCAGAACTCCAGCTCTACAAGGAGAAAGGTGCTTTGTTATATTTGTAGATGACTATACTAGAATGATGTGGGTATTATTTATAAAATTCAAATCTGAAGCTTTTGAATGATCTAAGAATTTCAAAGCTCTTGTATAAAATGAAAAAGAATTTAAAAATCAAGTGTCTTAGAACAAATAGAGGAGGAGAATTCACTTCAAACGAATTCAATGATTTCTATAAAATACATGGAATCAAAAGAGAACTCTTTGTAGCTATAAATCCTAAAAAAATGGAGTTTTGGAAAGAAGAAACTGAATTTTATAAGAAATGGAAAGAATGATGTTACTAGTAGTTGATTTTCACACCAAGTTTTGGAGAGAAGTAGTTGGGACAGCAGTATATACCTTCAATAAAGCTCAACTAATACCAAATAATGAAAATAATCCTTATGAATTGTAGAAATTTGAATAATTTGCTGAATTATTCACCAAGATTATCCTGGTCACATACTATTTGAGCTTCATACATAACACATAATCTCTTCTACGCATTAATCATCACATGCGGAAATAAAAACAACAAGCGGTATTGAAAACATTCACATGTGCACATAGAAATTCAACACATATAACACAGTATGTATACCGGGGAAAGATTATAATGAAGAAGAATCATGTAACAATCTCAGTACAATACTCCTCACAAGTACTCAGTACTGTCTCCAAAAGTTACACACAAACTAGCTCAGTTTTGAACAAGTCACGGGTTCAAAACTCCTCCACTGTTTTCCTGCCTCTACTGCACAATCCAAGATGAGAGAATGAATGGAATGAATTCAAATTCCCTTGGCTTTAACTGCACAATCCTCATTGGCAATCTCCTCCAATGATTGTGCAAATCTCATGCACACTATAGTCACAACTGATAGTAGACTCCACCCTTTCACCCACCTCTAACACTGGTCTCCACTGAACTGTCCATGCACTGTTGTTAACTGATGTGTTCTTTAGTTGAATAATGAGTTAATAATTAGTGAATTAAATAATATTTAATTCACACCACTCATCTCTAGTGTATTATTCAGTTTAACTAAATACAACTAGTTCAACTAAGTTAAACCGAACACAACTCCATCAACTGTCTCATCAACTCCACCAAACTCTGCCACATGAGTTCTAACTGAAGTCAAACATGCAATAGCTCAACTAACCCATAGGAAATTTGAATTTCCTTATGCCAGCTGCATGTGCCACATCTGTAGCTCAAACTGAAGTGCTCCAAGAGGATAAGATAATGTTTATACTCTAAATATTATTAAGGGCTAATAATATTTGACTGTTATATTTTTAGACAGGCAGTCTAAAAATAGACTTCGACCTGTATGTCTAAAAATAGATGTCCATCTATTTTTACCAACTTGACCAATCATCCAAGAATAGCATCCCGCAACTTCTAGACCATGCTCCATATGTCTAAAAATAGACTTTTCGACAAAAATCACATGTGTGGTCCCCACCTAGTTTAGGTGATCACTTTCCAACTAGGATCAGGAAAGATGTTTCAGGAGGCCTCCTTCACTGTTTCTTGTTGCCATTTTCAACACTCCCTCTCAACAATAAAGGACTATCTTTGCATGCAACATGCAACTCCATGCATTCGCCCTGCAACCTTCACAAGCGCCATGCAACTCCATGCATGCGACATGCAACTCCATGCATTCGCCATGCACCCTTTGCATGCGCCATGAAAACTCATGCATGCACCATGCAACTCCATGTATGTGCCTTGCAACCTTCACAAGCGCCATGCAACTCCATGCATGCACCATGCACCCTTTGCATGCAACATCTCTGAAACTGAATAGGCTCCAAACAACTCAATCAGTCTGATGCATATATCATCAAAGTCTTCGACTTCTGCTGGTACCAACTGCACATGTCATTAGGAACCACTGCGTTGTTGAACTCTTGCACCCATGCTACTTGCTGTCAACTACGATCAACGCTCGATGTCCGACTTCTTTGTCTTTGATCTTCTGCTGCATCCAATCCAGGCGATGCCTTTCTTTCTTCTTGTGCCAAACTCATGTGGTTAAACTAATGAGATTGTATCTCACTGTGAATCCATGGAAAATATCCTCTTGGGATTAATCATGCATGTCGCCCCACCTCTCACCTGGTGGTATAGCTGCATGCACTCCCTCTGCCCATCTGGCACGAAATTTCTCTGCATGACTGGTTTCTCCCACTCCATGATCCTCTTGTGGCTGCTCCACACCCCGAGGTTCACTTTCACCTGCATGCAAAACTTGCTCCCTCTCAAGCTTCAGTTGCATGTCTTTCTCCCACTTCCCAACAGTAGGAAGCTCCGTAGACATCCCATCTACTTCAAGTCTGTAGAGATTATTTGCCTGAATTCCAACCTTCTTGACTTGTCCCGTTGCCTTGTGCCGAAGGAAAACTTTCCCTTCTCTAAAGACAACTTCATACCCTTTATCCTCTAACATTGCGACTGAGATCAAATTCTTTGTTAAACCTGGTACATGCAATACATCTTGTAAAAGAATGAGTTTACCTGACTCCCTCTAAAAGTTTATGGTACCAATGCTGGTCGCATTGTATCGTCCATCGTCACCCAACTCAACATGCATCTAGATACCTTTCTCCACCAAGTCACTGAAAAGATTTGCATCTCCCGTCATGTGAAAGGAAGCGCCACTATCAAAATACCACCCCGATCCCAATGCACTAGACACCATGCATGCGATCAATGAGAAGTCTAGCTCAAATTGCGAGGCAAGAGCCTCACCGGCTGCAGCTCCAGAAGCCTGCTTGTTCTTCTTCTTCTGTGGACAATTCGTGGCGTAATTTCCATGATCGTGACAGTGAAAACACTTCACTTTGGACATGTCACGCTTTTTACCATCCGCACCGGATTGAGAAGCCTTCTCCTTGCCCTTCCCTTTCCTTGCTTTGGCAGCCAAAGCGCAGTCTTCTTCATCAGATGCCTTTGATGAAGATCCGTCCCTGGTACTCTGCCTTATCTCCTCTTGCACAAGATCAGACCACAGTCTTTCCCATCCTGGAAATTTCTCCCGACCATTGACACTGTCCTGATATGCATGCCAACTTTTTGGAAGCTCGAGGAGAGCCAAGCTCACCAATTCCTCATCCTCCACACTAACTCCTACACTCCCAAGTTCATCCCTGCAGTGGACAAACTTTGTCAAGTATATTGGAATAGTGTCATTCTTCTCCATCTTTATTTTCCTGAGTTTATCCTTGAGCGCCAACTTCCTTTGGTCACTCTTGCTCTGGAAAAATTTTGTCAAAGCTTTCCACATCAAGAATGGAGAAGCTTTACCATGCAGGCTGGATACTATGTGATCCTTCACGCCCTCCAACAGAATCCTTCGACACCTTGCTGTCTTCTTTTGCCAAGCTTCAATCATAGCAGCATCCGTAGAAGTAGGCTTTAGAATTTATTTCTCTATGAATTCCAACAGCCCATTGTCATCTAACACTGCCTCCATCCTGTCTTTCCATGCAATATAATTCGAGCTGCCTTCCAAGGCATACTTCAATCGCAATCCGATGAAAGATATCTTTGTTTTTGACACCAAGAAAAACAATTCTGCAATTCGAATTCCAACAGCTCCAAACTCCACTGCTTCCGATCTAAAATTCGTGAGAAAAAATTATTTCCAAATCAGAGATCGACTGCATGGACATTTACCAGACCTTTCACCTTCAAAGAAGGATGATTCTGGAGGCTACCTGGCTCGATTGTAGACTCTGCCTGAAGAAATAAAATGAAATCACTTTCTGAATAATAGATCTGATGATCAATATCGCTCTGATACCATGTAGAAATTTGAATAATTTGCTAAATTATTCACCGAGATTATCCTGGTCACATACTATTTGAGCTTCATACATAACACATAATCTCTTCTACACATTAATCATCACATGCGGAAATAAAAACAACAAGCGGTATTGAAAACATTCACATGCATACATAGAAATTCAACACATATAACACAATATGTATACTGGGGAAAGCTTATAGCTGAAAACCCCCTACTGTCTATATATTATAATGAAGAATAATAATGTAACAATCTCAGTACAATACTCCTCACAAGTACTCAGTACTGTCTCCAAAAGTTACACACAAACTAGCTCAGTTTTGAACAAGTCACGGGTTCAAAACTCCTCCACTGTTTTCCTGCCTCTACTGCGCAATCCAAGATGAGAGAATAGATGGAATGAATTCGAATTCCCTTGGCTTTAACTGTGCAATCCTCATTGGCAATCTCCTCCAATGATTGTGAAAATCTCATGCACACTATAGTCACAACTGATAGTAGACTCCACCCTTTCTCCTACCTCTTCCACTGGTCTTCACTGAACTGTACATGCACTGAGTTAACTGATGTGTTCTTTAGTTGATTTATGAGTTAATAATTAGTAAATTAAATAATATTTAATTCACACCACTCATCTCTAGTGTATTAGTCAGTTTAACTAAATACAACTAGTTCAACTAAGTTAAACCGAACACAACTCCATCAACTGTCTCATCAACTCCACCAAAATCTGCCACATGAGTTCTAACTGAAGTCAAACATGCAATAGCTCAACTAACCCATAGGAAAATCGAATTTCCTTCTGCCTGCTGCATGTGCCACATCTGTAGCTCGAACTGAAGTGCTCCAAGAGGATAAGATAAAGTTTATAGTCCAAATATTATTAAGGGCTAATAATATTTGACTGTTCTATTTTTAGACAGGCAGTCTAAAAATAGACTTCGACCTGTATGTCTAAAAAAAGATGTCCATATATTTTTACCAACTTGACCAATCATCCAAGAATAGCATCCCGCAACTCCTAGACCATGCTCCATATGTCTAAAAATAGACATAGTCTAAAAATAGACTCTTCGACAAAAATCACATGTGTGGTCCCCACCTAGTTTAGGTGATCACTTTCCAACTAGGATCAGGAAAGATGTTTCAGGAGGCCTCCTTCACTGTTTCTTGTTGCCATTTTCAACATGAATTATGGAAAGGACAATCTGCTTCAGTGAAATATTTTAGAATTTTTGCAAGAAAATACTTTATGAAGATCAATGATGACTCACCAGGAAAGTTTGATGCTCGTGTTGATGAAGGAATATTTATTGGACATTATACAAGGAGAAAAACATAAAAATTTTACAATAATAAACTACGAAAGGTAGTAGAAAGCATTGATGTAAAGACTGAAGAATCACTTCCAGAAAAGGGAATTGAAGTTCATAAAGAAGATTCTATTTTTGAAGAATTCGAAGAAGAGTCAACAAAGGAAGAAAAGGATCAAGAAAATCAAAAGGAACCATCTCAAACTCCATCAAAAGTAAAATTCCTCCAAAAACACCATCTTTAAGAACAAATTATTGGTAATGTAGATGATGGAATACAAACTTGAAGGAGGATGAAAAATACACCAATAAAATATGATGTTTCCTTACTATCCATGCTAGAACCTGAAAACTTTGCTCAAGCCAGTAAGGACCCTCATTGGGTGGAAGATATGGAAGAAGAAATGTTCCAAATCAAAAATATTGAAACATGGGAACTTTTACCTCATCCAAAAGATAAAAATATAATTGGAACCAAGTGGGTGTTCAAAAAGAAATGAATGAAGATGGAAAAATCATCAGAAATAAGGCAAGGCAAGTTTGTAAAGGATACTCACAAATTTAAGGAATTGACTTTGAAGAAACCTTTGCCCCAGTAGTTTTTTTGGAAGCTATAAGAATGTTTTTGGAATTTTCTTGTTCAAAAGGGTTCAAATTTTATCAAATGGACGTGAAATTAGCATTTCTAAATGGTGATATAAAGGAAGAAGTTTACATGGAGCAACCGAAAGGGTTTGATCTAGCAAAAGGAAAATACTTCGTATGTAACTTAAAAAAAGAATTATATAGATTGTACTACAAGCTCCTAGAGCTTGGTACGCAAGGTTGTATCATTATCTACAACAACAAGGTTTCAAAAAGTTGGTGGCAAGAAGTAATCTCTACATGAATATGGATAAGGATAAATTGCTAGTCACTCTTGCATATGTTGATGATCTAATTTTTTCCAGCAACAATGATGAGATGAGTCATTAATTTGCTCAAAATATTTATGAGTTTGAAATTTCTATGATTGGTGAACTATCTTACTTCCTTGGACTACAAGAAACTCAAACTAAATCAGGTATGTTCATCCCAAAATATCTTAAATACATGCTTAACAGATATGGTATGGAAGAATGTGCTCCTATGAGAACACCGATGACTACAGATTGAAAATTAAGCAAATATTGTGAATCCCCTTCAGTAGATGCAACTCCTTACAGGTCAATAATTGGAGCTCTTCTATAATTGACTGCTTCACGACCCAATATTATGCAAGCAATAGGAATGGTGGCAAGAATTCAATCAGCTCCTAAGGAATTCCATTTGTTGGTTGTGAAAAGAATTCTCAGATATTTGAAAGGTACTCCTAATTTTGACCTATGGTATCCCAAATGCATAAATCTTACCATGACATCCTACACTGATGTTGATTGGGCTGGAAGTGTAGATGATAAAAAAAGTACTAGCGGAAATGCATTCTTCATGGGAGACTTTCTTGTATCTTGGCTCAGCAAAAAAAAAAAAATTATATATCTCTCTCCATAGCAGGAAGCCAAATATATAGTCGTTGCAGATTACTGTACACAAATATTGTGGATTAGGGGAGCATTGAAATATGTCAACTTAGAGACTAATCAACCAATCAGTATCTATTATGGCAACACAAGCGCCATCAATATTTCAAAAAATACGCTAATGCACTCAAAGACAAAACATATTCCAATAAAATACCACTATCTCCGAGAAAAATTTGCAGAACAGAATATAAAATTGGAATATGTCAATACAAAGGAACAAATTTCATATATCTTCACAAAACCCCTACCACGATAATCAAATAAATATATTCGCCAAAATATGGGGGTCATTTCTCTTGCCTCACATTAAGACAACACATTGATAGGGGTAGAAGCACCATGACAGGGGGAGCAGCATGAAAAGAAGAATATTGATGGGGGGAATACTTAGACACCTCATTTTCCATTGATGTCAAAGGGGGAGAAAATGTTAGAAGAAGAGAGAACATTTCCATCAATGACAATGGGGGATATTGTTGGTCAATAATTTTCATTGATGTCAATATGACCATTGTTGAAGGTCATGATGACATGGATGACATGTGACATGGTGTTGGAGGTCACACTTGGATCCCTAATGAATATTTCGTAACCCTTATCCTAGTCCCAATGAGATTATGCATGATTAATCCTAAAAAACCCAATATCTATACTACAATTATTGAACACTCATAAATAAAATTATTTTTTAACATTTTTAAGACTTCATATTATGACGACTCCTTCACCAGCTTGTAGAGGACATTTTCCTCTTTCCAATGAGCTCTTACTCATCCTCTAACTCCCCTTATTCTAAGAGAAAATGAATTTTTAAGATGATATAACATATTATTTACCCTAGTTGACCGAAGCCTACCTGTATATGTCGACCTCACCACCAAGAGTCATGTCTCTTCACTTATTGGAAAAAACCAATATATATAAAAGTTAAAACAATTCATTTCAAGCCAGGAGTTTGGTGAATATCACAAAGATATAAGACTAAAAAGAAGTGGAGTTCACATTTCATGAACTGAGGAAGCTGAAGAGGAATTAAAATTTTGAATGTGTGGTTAAATCTGTGATTGGGATATCATAAAGAGCTCGAACTAGTGACCACGAACTGTTGTCAAATTTGTGGGTGAATTGTACTTAAAAACCTCCATAACGTGACCTTACCACAGATACCTCAAGCTCAGACTCTTTTGGAACAGTCATAACTTCATATTTTGGTTTGGGATAGCTCAGACCACCTACAGCACTTCGGAATAGTGATTGGGATAGCTCAGACCACCCACAACAATTTGTATCTCTAACTGGACAGCTTGGACCACCTACAACACTTCATTTTTGGTTTTGTGTAGCTCATACCAAGGTTATAGAACTTTGGACCTCACCACAGAATTTTATAACTTTGACAACATTGAACCTGAAGTGTAGACCAATGTTTATCTTGAGCTTGGAAAGAACAAGTCTATGGAGGATATTTTTAAGTGTTGACCATTGTTTCTTTGGAGATCAGATAGAACACATTTGTGGAGGGTATTTAAAGTGTTTACTAGTGTTTCTTTGGAGCTCAGAAAGAACACATATGTGGAGGATATTTAAAGTGTAGACCAATGTTTCTTTGGATCTCATATAGGACATATATGTGGAGGATTGGTGATACAACTGTGGAGTGGTCACATAATTGTGTATTATCACCATTTCAGTGCTCAGTGTTTTTCTATGGAAATATAATGGAGGAATGAACAGTAAACAATAAGGCTTGAAGTGGTGATATTTGGAGACTCTTACAAGTTAAGAACTTGAAGACCTTGGACAATGGAGAATTTGGTGTTTTTGACAATGAAGTATTGGACAATGAAGAATATTCAGTGGAAAAATTGGAAGTTTGGAACAAACTTATGGAGCAATTGATGTAAGTCACCTATTTATTTTATTTATTAAAAATTTGAAGGGTTGGATCCCTAGGGGTTTGAGCCTCTAAAACAAGTTTGGAGCCTTCAGAAAGATATGGTTGGAGCCCTAGAGGTTGGAGCCTCATAAAGCCCAAGTTGGAGCTTGGAAACAGGTTGGAGATTGGTGAATTGAAGGGTTGGATCCCTCAAACATTATTTTACTCAAGCTATTGTAAAAATAGAATTGGTGTCCTAATTTTTTCCTAATGAAATTCCTATTATTTATTTTCTTATTGTAATTGTCAAAAATGTTAACTGGTAAAAATAACAATTGAAAAGAAATATTGATTCACCCCCCTCTCAGTATTTCCAACATATATGATCAACCATGACAGTGAATAGTTGGCACAAGTTCAGGGGGAGAATATTTTATGTTTCTATAACACATTATTTGAATTATAACTTCTTGATCACTACTTGCTAAATGATGATGGTTTCATGGGTCATTTATTTCTTGCTGACATCAATGAAGATATATGCTACATTTATTGTTTATGACGCTTCTTCTTAGATTTATGCTACAAATATTCACAATATAGGTTCTTGAATGAAAATCGTGGTCTTGATTGAGGTCTTTAGTGTGGTTATAAATTTCATATCTTCTCTTTATGTGAAGTTCATGTAAAGACCCATGTTGTAAATCATTGTAAAATCCAGTCCTATATGGACTATTGGGGTCAAGTCATTTATGTAATATTTGTGCATTTGATGTAATGATAAGGCAAACATGTAACTCCCACTGTGTTGGGTGATTGATGTAAACATGAGTCATTGTTCATAGGAAATTTCATATTTTGTTGAGTCATATAGTCATGTACTTCATTGAAAATCCTCCAGAATATTCATCATATGCTAAGGGGGAGCATGGTCAGTGTTCATATTCAACAGATTAGTGCTACAATGATCCTCTCTACAAAGGGAGTGAGAAGCCTTCATTCAACATTAGTCAGCCCTTTTCCCTTGATTTCAAATGGAGGGAGAAGCTTGGTGTTTTGAGAAGAATGCTTGCATAGAAGCTTGGTGCTTAGCTTATAGATGAGTTTACAAATATTTATAGGTGGTTGTGACAAAACACCAAAGTGGTTTCCATCATGTCTAAAGGGGGAGATTGTTGGAATTATGGCTAATGTGTTGTCCTTGATGGAAACCTACTTGATAAATATGTCAACATTATGGTTACAGGATGATTATGTAGGCTAGTACATATATGATGGGTGAGATGGATAAAGGAATGTCAATTTCAGAGATAGAGAAATTATAAAGATAAAGTTTGAGAAAGTATACGCGGGTCATGTAAAGCAAGGCCGCGTACATACGCATGTATGGTGGAGAGAAGTCCTGTACATATTCCGCACCATGGTAGTTGGAATACCAAGGGTATTTACCATGGTATTGGCACATAGTAATGAGCATGACAAAGAATATTTGATCTCGTCAAAGAATACCAACGACATTACTAAGGTATTGGCTAAGGCTAATGTTATATAAGGAGATGGAGATCAAAGTGTTATGGGTGCAAGTTTTATGTTATCTTTGAGTGAATTGATTTGAAACATGTGTGCACCAAGTAGAATGGAGGAGGATCAGATCTAAAAGATCTGAAAATATAGTGAAGACCCGTGCAAATGGTTTCCTGATCTATTTATAATTATTTCTAACAATGATATATTTGTGGCAATAATGATACTCTGACATGATTGTATGATAGTAAGGTTTGTGAAGTATGTGTTGTGGTAGCAATGAAGGTATGATTTTAGTGAATACATATATATACATTGGTTCACATATACATTCCGTGAAAGTTCAGAATATGTATGTAGGTGTTAAGAAAGGGAAGCACGTACATACGTGAATTTTCTCTATAAAAGTCATGTATACATTCTAGGATGGGTTGTTGATGATATTTGATCACTTTTATTATTTTTACTTATGTTTTTCGATGATGTGTCTCTCATAATAATCTATGTTTGATAGTATTAGTTGGGTCGATTTGGTTATGAAATGAAATTTGATTAGTGATAATGCTATTGTATGTTTATTTGTATTTGCTTCAATGATCTATGATGGATTTAGCATAATATTCAGTGGTTGATTCACTGTTACAATGATTTAGAGTCAGTTATCAGTTATTTGATATTTGTATGCAAGTCTTCTTCAGGAAAAGCATGTACGCGCACAAGAATGATGCAGAAAATTAGTGTATACCTTCTGACATATGTTGATTAGAGTTTGCAGTGATAGCATTTGGTTTCTGTAATGAATAATATATGGTTTGAATGGTTTTTCAACGATTCATTGGTACAGTAATTAGGTAAGTTGATTCAGTGATTTATTTCATCATTGTTATTTGATATTGGGTTTTAATGATGGAAGTGGATCTGGTTTGAAACATTCTAAAAAGTGGTCCACAAGGAGCCAAGGATAGAAGTCTTCAGAAAGGGGGTTATAGCTTCCTTCTAGTAGGAGCTGGAACACAAGATAAGTTTGTAGCCTTATGCAATTAGGAGCCTACATATTGGTTAGAGTCTGCACCAATACAAGATTGTAAGAAGTTTTTCTTTTTATAAAAGAAGAAGACATAGACGACAGTAGTGGGGGTTTTCTCCCACATTGGTTTTCCTCCTAAAATCCTAGTGTTCATGTGTGTTGATATGGATTTTGTGTGTAGATGATATATCTACTTCTTAATTTCTCATGATTACTGATTAATTGATTAATAATCAATTAATGATGCACTGATTAGTGTTGAGCATATGATGAAATTAATGATCAGTTAATTTATCTGGATATACACAAGTTTATTTTATAACAATTGTCTACATATGCTAGGGCATTTTATGTCATTAGCATACACAAATCAGAATAAGAAATTTAAAATTTGAAGTGTGTAAAATATTGATTCACCCCCCCCCCCTCTTAGTATTTTTCCTAACATCTATCAGTAAGAGGGAGCATTGATGTGATAACATGTGGGACGAAGAATGGTCCCTAAGTCCTAGACACTTGGATAGTGGGTACCTCTTCAGCATCACGGCCTAGAGTGATACATTTGGATTTTGGAAATGATTTTCCCTAGGGTTTTATCATGAACTAGTTAGAGTACCATTAGGATAGGCACCCACCATATCATGGTGACTATTGAGTACCATTAGTTAGGAAAGATAACCGAGGTTGTGATACATATTGATGATGATGTTGATATAGGTAAAGGGTCTTTACATAAATGACAATGTTATCAATGAATTGAACCTTTCCTTAAATAGATCATGTATACAAAGAACATCTAGATTGTAACATCCCTAGGTTAAAATTTCATGTCATAAAGTTAATAAAGGAATAAATAAGACCAAGGTCATGGGACATGTATTCCAAGTTGAATGTTGGGAAAAACATCCTATTGGGTGTTCATTTTGGTTTATTATGGCTAAATAAAATTGAAAAGGAATTGGAAAAGGATTTAGAAAGGAAAATAGCCATTAATTGGTATTTTATTTTTGAAAATAAAGGAAAATATGAGAAACGGGAGATGAAAGGTCAAAAGTTTGCATGAGAATAAATTGAAGGAAAAATAGAGGAAAATGAATAAAACAAAGGCCTTAATAATAAGGATCAATTAAAAACCTTTTATCAGTTCAATTTTGGATCTCTCTCTATTATCTCATACTCTTGCACACTTTGAGAATTCTTGGAGAATTCAAGCATTTCAAAAAGGAAGTACAAGAAAGCAAAGGAAAGAAAGGGACAAGCAAGGAAAATTTGGATCAAAAATCTTCAATAGGAATAATTGCAGGTAACATGTTTCATGTGTGATTTCCTAGCTGGTCTGTGAATGCATGGTACATGCATGTGTGTATTTGGTTCTCTTGTTGTCATGGGAATGGGATTTTCCAGGTATGATAGTGGTTTCAACCTTGCCTTTCCATTTATGGATAGCCATGGTGTGATGGGGTTATTTTATTTGGTTGATCTTTGGATTGTCAGATGGTTTTGGAATCACATGAAGTGGTCTTAGGAAAATTCCCATAGGGCCTAGGATTCCCTTGACCAATTTTTGTGGGATTGTGGTAAAGATTGAGGGTGGATACAAGCAAATTCCCCAAGGTATTGGTGAAGAAATTTTGAGGCATCCAAGATTTTTTTGGGCCCATTAATCCCTTGACCAGTTTTGGCAAGATTATGGTAAAGCCTGAGGGTGGATTTGGTTTCATCTTTGGAGCCTTGGTTGTTTATGTATTGGTTTTCTTATGTGATCTCTTAACTGGATTTGGTGGGATTATGGGAGCATGAAGGTGGATGTGGTTTAATCTCTGGGTAGCCCTGGTTGTTTTTTTCTTGTGTCCTGCATTCATGCTTGGAATATGGCACAGGGATGATTGGTTGAAAGAAAGATTTAGTTCATCCCAATATATGTTCGAGTTGTACATGGAACTCCCTAACTTGGTTTTGTTTGTCATATGTTAATAAGAGTTATTTTCCTATTGTATTTCATGAGTACTTATACTTGTTATTATGTGGATTTGGTGGATGTTTTATCATGCTTATTATTCTAGTTATAAGCATGGTTTCATAGCAAGTTCTAGCTACTAATCTTGACATGTTTTGATTATTTAATGAATGGTTATTGATTGCATGAGATAACAAATGTTTTTTCAGCTATTATGAGAGGGAATTAGAACTCCTTGATGATACTCAGATAAGTCTTGGACCCATTTGTTCAAATATGCATTCATGACCTGTAGATTACATGTTCTCAATATGTTTTACGAAACGATTGTCATGGTTAGGCCTCATTAAGTTAAGTCTTTGATCAAGTTTAGTATGAGTATCTTTGTCCTCGTGTCATTTAACACTCTTGAAATTTTCATTGAGTTTTGGGCAGCCATCTAGAAACAAGCCCTGAAAAGGTGGCTCAGAATTTGGCACTGCATACTCAGAACTGGCTATTTTGGGCCATAATCGTACCCTTATAGGCTTATGCATTCACATGGAGGCATATAGTCGCATGGAGTAATTTTCATTCATGTGGTTGTGGGCTCGGGTCACTTAAAAATCATTACAACTCAACGTTTGGGAACCTAGAGTGGTTGTCTAGCTCCTGGGGTCTTATAGCTCCTGAGGAAGATCAGTAAAGTTTTAGATTGTCAATTCCACTTCCTTAACTATAATTAAGAGGTTGATTCATGGAATAGTATCCCTTAGCTCATGTTTATCTCGGCATGCCAATGAAAGTGGGTAAATGTGGGAGGATGCAGTTACAAATTGGTATCAGAGCATGGCGCAATACTTTCACTGAATGGGAAAAATGTATTTTTCATGCATGAATGTTAGTGTCTATATGGTTTTTATGCATGCATTTTCATTGTTATGGTTTTCATGCATCGGTTCATTGTATGCAGTTGGTATTGTCATGCATGATGTCAATATATTTATATGATTACGTATAACATGTATCGTGCTAATATGAACTGATTTTGCAGACGCGGTAGCCTCACCTGAACTTCATTGAGGTATGTTGATTATATTTATATTTCGTTTATCTTACATGGTATGTTTACAGGAAAAAGAATATCAAAGACGACTAGAAAAATGGTGGATCATAGTTCATGAGATTCTCCTTACAGATCATATGAGCATCCAAGAGAGGGGTACTATGTGGACATAGAAATAACCTTGAGAAGTTTAAAGGCATGAATCTGAATTTTAAGGGTAGATAATGACATAATCATTCAGTCACAAGAGATAATTTCCAGGGCACGGGAGAAACAAGCAGAGGTCAATGAAGTTATCCTTCATAGTTTTTCATACATGCCGAGTCAAGGCAGCCACATATCAATTATGGACAGGAGGATAGGACTAATGGGGCATATGGTAGCAAGTATCATGGTGGGCATAGGTCGAACATATATGGCATGGTCAAAGATGGAAGATTCTTGGATACACCTTATAGGAGAGGAAATGGATATGGGTTCTATTCTAGTTCTAGTTCAAACAGGTATCATGTTCATCATCGCTATCATCCTTACAGGAGGATTGATAGGGGATATTTGCAGATGAGTTCGAGAAATTAAAGCCACCTACATTTGATGTAGAACTAAAAAAACGGAAGATGCAGAGGCATGGTTGCTTGGGATGAAGAAGTTATTTGAGTTGCATTACTATACATAGAAAATAAAGACCATGATAGCTATTTTCAGACTCAAAGGGAAAGTAGACATCTAGAGGGAATATGTGAAGTGTGTCAGAGACATTAGGACATAGTAATTCAGTTGACATGAATTCAAGAGACTCTTCATAAACAAGTATTTTTCATAAAGGTACTACAATAAGAAAAGGAGTTCTATGAGTTGAAGATGGGATTCATGATGGATGAGGAGTACACAATAAGTTCCTAGAGTTGTTGAGGTATGTTCCATGTCTTAAGGATGAGAATACAAAAGTTCAAAGATTTATCAGTGGACTGCCATTAGCATTTAAGGATCAAATTGAGTATGATGAGCCTCGGTAAATGGAAGAATTCATTGGAAAGTTAAAACATTGTTATGAGCCATCAAAGTGTAAGACCGAGCCTAAGCAGGATTGGAAAGGAAGTGACAAGACTAAAGGTAAATGGCCACCAAATAAGGGAATACCTCGAGATGAAGGTGAGAAAGATAATTTTTCCCCTTATAATAATTTTAATGCATTTTAGAAGGGAAATGGACTTCAGCTTGGAGAGCAGCAAAATAGAGGTAATGGTAGGAGACAGTTGCGGTGTTGGATATGTGGCAAGGATCATCTCAAGAAGGATTGTTTGTCGTATCAAGGTGGTAGGCCTCAAATTTACAGTGCTCAGGAGGTGCATACAGTTGGGGATGTTGGAAATAACATTGCTCAGATCTACGCAACATTTGATAATAGGCAGTAAGAACACTAGGAATATATTATTGAGATGGAAGGTAAGATCTATGATCAATTTTTTTCTATTTTAATTGATCCTAGATCTAATTATAGTTATGTTAATCTTGACTTAGTGGATAAGCATGTTTTCAGAAAAGAAGTGCGTGTATAGTCTTCATTGGTGCAGTTGGATATAGGTATTAAGAAAAGAGTTCATCATTGGGTAAGAGCTTGTGCATTTGATTTGAATGGTATGTTTACATCAATATGTCTGAATGTGCTTCCATTAGGGTAATACAATATGCTTCTTGGTATGGATTGGTTTTACCTTCACAGTACTAAGGTGGATTTTTATGACAAGCCTATTGATTTTTTGGATGATGATGGAGAGAAGAGAATATTACAAGGTAAGAAGAAGCCTACATCAGTAAGAATGGTTACAACTATGCAGGAAAAGTGAAGTTGCGGGAAGGGGTCTGTATTGTTCATAGTGCATGTTTCCAGTTATAAAGGTAAGGATGTTGAGGATGCAGAAGTATTGAAGAGGTATCTGGTCTTACAACAATTTCAGGATGTATTTCCAGCACATATTTTGGACTTATCGCCTCACAGGTAAGTGGAATTTTACATTGAGTTACTACCAGGAGAAACACCAACATCGAAGGAACCTTATAGGATGAGCACTCCAAAGCTAGTATAATTGAACTTGCAATTGAAGGAAACACTTGAAAAGGGACAAATTAAGCCAATTTTATTGCCTTGGGGTGCACCTGTGTTATTTGTGAAGAAGAAGGATGGTACTCTCAGGTTGTGTATTGATTACAAGAAATTGAACAAGGTGACGATCAAGAACAAGTATTCGTTATCGAGGATTGATGAATTATTTGATCAGTTGAAGAGAGCAGCAGTGTTCTCAAAGATTGATTTGAGATCAGGTTATCATCAGGTACACATCAAAGAAGAGGAAATCTACAAGACTTATTTATGGACCAAGTATGGGAATTATGAGTTTTTTGTAGTTACTTTTGGTTTAACTAATTCTCTAACTACTTTCATGTGTTTGATGAATAGTGTGTTGCATCCTTATATGGACGAGTTTGTGATGGTATTCATTATTATATATTGATATATTCTAAGAATTAGGAAGAGCAAGTTGAACACTTAGCAACAATATTGATATTTCTAAGAGAGCATCAATTGTATGCCAAGCTTAGTAAGTGTAGTTTCTTTCATACAAAGGTACAATACTTGGGGCATGTTGTTTCCAAGGAAGGCATAGCATTGGATTCGTAAAATATCAGATCTATCATGGAATGGGCATATCCTAGGAATGTGAATGAGGTTATATCATTCATTGGGTTAGCAGGTTACTATATGAGGTTCATCAGGAACTTCTCACATATTTCCTATCCTACTACATCCTTGTATAGGAAAGGAAATAAATTTGAATGGAAAAAGGAATGTGCAACCATTTTTAAACATTTTAAGCAATTGCTTACCAATGCTCTAGTTATAAATATTGTGAATCCATATAAATAATTCATGGTGTGTACAGATGCTTGCAATAAGGGACTTGGTGGAGTCCTAATCAAGAGGGACAAGCAATACACTATGATTCAAGGAAGTTTAATGAGCACGAGTAGAATTATGTAACACACGATCTTGAGTTGGTAGCGATCATTCATGCATTGAAGATGTGGAGGCAATATCTTCTTGGCAAGAGGTTTTTGTTGTTGAGTGATCATATTGGGTTGAGATATTTGTTTGACCAACCTAATATGAATGTCGGGCAAGTTAAATGGTTGTCCATGCTCAGTGAATTTAACTTCGAGATCAGGTACATCGAGAGAAAGGAGAAAAAGGTTGTGGATGTTCTTAGCAGAAGAGTTCATGTAAATAGCATAACATCTATGAGTTCATATGGGACAGATTTACAGGATTGGATCTTACATACAAGGTAGCAGGATGACAAGTACATGGAGCTTAAAAAAAGGTTACAGCAGTAGGGTACAAGTGAACAGGATGTAGATTATCATCTCATGCCAGATGGTTTGATGAGATTGAGGGACAGGATCTATGTGTCAGACAACAGTGAACTCAAGAATATTATCTTGAGGGAATTTCATGTTAATCCATATTCAATTCATTTGGGATATTAGAAGACTTTGACAACTATGAAGAAGTTTTAATATTGGTAAAAATTAAGAAATAGGTAGTTGAGTCTGTGGCAAGGTATTTGGATTTTCAATGGGTAAAATCAGAGTGTAAGCATTCAGGTGGTTTATTATAGTTGATTTTGATTCCAGAGTGGAAATGAAAGGTCATATCCATGGACTTCATTACAGGTTTTCCAAATAAATCTAGACAGCATGATTCCATCATGGTTGTGGTTGACAGGTTGACTAAGGTAGCTCACTTCATAGCAATTAAGTCTACTTATCGAGCTAGTGAGGTAGCTCAGGTATTCATCAGGGAGATAGTGATATTGCATGGTATTCCTAAGAATATTGTATCTGATAGAGATTCCAAGCTCACTTCCTAGTTTTCGAAGGATTTATTTGTAGGTTTGGGTACAAATTTTTCCTTCAATATAGCTTATCATCCACAGAAATATGGAAAGATAGAGAGGGTCAACATGATTCTCGAGGACATGTTGAGAATGTATTTTATGCACCAACAGAGGAGGTGGGAGGAGTGTCTTCCATTGGTTGATTTTTCTTCCAACAATGGGTATCAGGAGTCATTAAGGATGAGTCTATTTCAGGCACTTTATGGGAGGATTTGTAATACTCCCATTAGTTGGATTGGTCCAGTGAACAAGGCACTAATAGGATTGGACATGTTGGACAGGATAGCCAGAAGATTTATGCATATTAGCACATGGAATTTAAGGATTTTTGGTTTGGGGAGCATGTGTACTTGTGCATCAAGACCAAGAGGAGCTCCTTGAGGATTGGATCATGTGCCAAGTTGGAACCTCAATATTGTGGGCCTTTCGAGATGCTTGAGAGGATTACACTAGTGGCCTACAGACTTTCACTGCCTCCTATAGTGAAAGTCTATTATGTTTTCCATGTTTCATTGCTTAAAAAATATGTGAAGGATGTTGATCATGTGATTTATTGGTATGTATTGTAGGTGGAGCTAGATGAGAATTCCAGTCAAAACCTCAGTTCATATTGCAACAGAAACAAGTCATGCTCTGGAACCGAAATTGGGCAAGTTAAAGTCCATTGGAAACACTTTGGGCCTGATGAAGCTACATGGGAGATGGTTGATTAGATGTGGGCTATGTATCCTTCATTTTTTGTGAGTTGAGGCAAAGGAGTTTTGTTATATGTATATATTTATGTATGGTTGTTTTTTTTGTAAATACCACAATGATTTGTGTTAAAAAGATCCAATAAGCGGTATTGTTGCCATTTTTTCATCGTTCTCATGTTCGTTTTTCTTTTCAGAAGGTTTTTCATTGTAAATATGACATCGAGCTAAGTTATAAAGATCCGTGGGAAATATACTTGGGTTTTCAGTGGTTTCTTGGTCATAGGTGTCATAGAACACTGAGTATAGTGTTCCCTTGAGGGGGAGGACTCTGTAAGATCCCCAAGTTAAATTCATGTAGTAAAGTTAATAAAAGAAAAAATAATACCAAGGTCACGGGGTGATGTATTCCAAGTTGAAAGTTGGGAAACACATCCTAGTGGGTGTTCATTTCAATTTATTATGGATAAGGGAATGGAAAAGGCTTTGGAAAGGAAAAGAGGCATTGATTGGTATTTTATTTATGAAAATAAAGGAAAATAGGAGAAACAGGAGATGAAAGGTCATATATTTGCATGAGATGAAATTGAATTAAAAATAGAGGAAAATGAAGAAAATAGAGGCCTCCATAATAAAATGGTTTTTGAGGATCAGTTCACATTCTTTTGTCAATTCAGTTTTGGAGCTCTCTCTATTATCACATATTCTTTCACACCTAGAGCATTTTTGGAGCACTCTAGCATTGGAAAAAGAAAGGACAAGAAAGCAAAGGAAATCAAAGGAAGGACAATAAATCAAAAGAAATAAAGGGAAAATAAAGGAAAAGTTGGATCAAGTGGATTTAGTAGGAATACTTGCAGGTAACAGGTTTCATGTGTGATTTCATATCTTATTTTTGAATGCATGGTACATGCATGTCTATATTTGGTTCTCTTGTTGTCATGGGCATGGAGTTTTCTAGGTGTGACAATGGTTTCAATCTTCCTTGCCATTTCCGGATAGCCATGGTCTGATGGGGTTCTTTTATTTAGTTGTGCTTTGGATTTTCATATGGTTTTGGAACTGTTGTAACATTATTTGGTTTTAATAAGTTAGAATATTAGACAAAATAAAAATTTAAAATGTTAAGTTAGTGGCAGCAACAAAACTGAAAGTCGGCCCCTAAGGAGAGCTGGTCTCATCTCGTAGCTCTGTCAGCATTTTCCGTCGAATTAACTCTGTTCACCTCCCCATGGTCTTCCACAACTTCTTTGGTTTTATTTATCAAAGTCGAGGAGTTTGACAAATAAACATAATCAACAAACTTTGGAAATTTAATTATATCTCCCGAACTTTATATTATGTCGCCAAACCTTATAACCCAGGTTTTAACCCTTCAAAAATTTATATTAATACCCAATGCCTTGTTTAAACAAACAACCTTAGGCCCCGGGCCCACATGTATAATCAATGGCCAATCAAATACACGCACTGTACCTTGGTTATCCTCTGGACTATTTCCGAACGCGATCTCCATTTGATGATCAGTCTCAAGATCGAACATCTCACCTCAATATCGCGCAGGCTCCGATGTCGAACATTAGCATGCGATGAAATGCGAAAAGGCAGTTTTTAGGGTCCCACCTTATGCTACGTGTCAGTTGCTCTATGGAATTGCTCCCAAATGTAAAAATACCACTTATCTCACAAAAGCGGTGCGATATGGCAGTTCAGTTTCGCAAATCCACTCGCGGTTTCGGAACATTTATTGACCACGGGTTAACGCCTTCCTTCCTATGCACTCCCAGTTGCTAAATTAGGTCAGGCCTCAGTTCAGGATTTAATCAACAATAAACAGATTTATCTCTTTATTAAGCGGGATTTCCACTATCATTAAACAGAGTTCAACGACCACGGTTTTACATACAGACTTCGTCTGCGGTTGGGATTTAATTCATAGAGCTCGTTCGAACAAATTGAGAGAAACAGTAGACAGAGGGATGCAGATACTGTACAACAATTCCATTCAGAAATTATATACGCACAGAGTCCAATCGCCTCATAGTTAAACAAATTTCCTCACAAATACCAATTCAATACAGTTTGATAATCAACAAGAACTGAAATTCATTCAACCGGAAGCAATTGCTTAACACACAAATTTTTATTGCAGAAATCTCTCCCTCCCTGAAATCTGGGGGTTACATATATACATAAACATTTGTCTCTTCGGCTCCTCTGGGAGGACCGTTTTAGTAAATCAAAAGCCTAATTACAATTATTCAAATAACTAAAACATGACAGATGGATTGAATCCAAACCTATTCGACTTCTATGGACTCTAGCTGGTCTAAATGAAACAATCAGCTGAGGTATTAACACCTAGCTATTACAATTCAATAATTTTGAACCCTCCTAGCCACAACATGTGGACAAAACCTCCTACATTGCTGGCTAGTGTCTAATGCCCCTGCATCAGTTAGGATATGAACGAAAAAAAGAGAAAATAAAAAAAATGTTAGGACAATGGTTATTTCATTATTCATATCAATAAAATGTTAGAAGTAGATTGCCCTAAAAAAATGAAGGCAAGAATAAAATGTTAGGAAAGCAAATAAAAATGGATGTTGTAGCTTTAAAAAAAGAATAATTTTTTCAAAGGTTTCTTGTTTAAATACGCCATAAAAATGTTAATTTTTATTAATTTGTGATTAATTGGCTTAAATAAGCATTAATCCTTGTTTTTATAATCATCATAAAAACAGTATTGTAAATCTGGCGCATATTTTTATTGTAAGGTCACTAAAAGACAAAAGGTCATTTGACATTTGCAATAAATATCGCACATCTTTCGACGACAGATCTCTTCCCTGCCCAAATCAACGGCGGGGAAGCTTTTCACACCCCCCCCTCATCCATTTCCCATTAACGTGGGAGGTGGGGTCTAAAAAGCAGTGTTAATGACAGGCGGGCCCTCCCCACTTGTCGCCCTCACATCACTTCGCACCCCCCCCCACCACAAACCACTCACTACCCCCCCCCTCGAAATCGACCTATCCCTCACTCATGGTTTTGCTTCCGCCAATGTCTAATTGACCCTCGCGCTCTGGCAATTGTCTAATGTCCAACCAAATGCTGCCACCTCATCTGCCCATTACCACTCTGTCCCTGTCGTTTGCCCTATTGGTCTTTGGTGATCCCGCTCCCAGACCGTTGATTGACCATTTCATCATGCCGCTCCTATGTCGTTAACTACTACAGTCACTAAATCAAACTATTATCATAAACTTTTCAGCTATAAATAAACCCAAGTTCGTTTGTTTATCACTTTTGCTTAATTGATTCACAGTTTGTGCAGGTATATAGTTTCCATCGCGCATTGTTTTTAAATATTTATTATTTCTCTCGCACTAGATCATCTTTTCTTCCCTCTGTCATCTAATTCCCCATTCCTTTCCCTTTTTATTTCATCATGGCTCCCAAAGGAAAAACCAGGAAACCATCTTCAAAGGAGAACAATTCCACTGCCACCTCAGTCAACCTCGACCATATTCCTCTTGCAGACTCCTTCTACAAGATTGCTGACACAGAGAGTGAGTTCGAGTTTCATGAACTGCACCTATGGTTGAAGCAAAATTACCATGACAAGAAATATCAAATCAGATTATGGGAATCCCTTCTGGCCCTCTTATGTTTTCCCAAAACCTATGATTTTCTAGACTTGGTTATTTGGTTCCAAACTAGATATGATCATGTTAAAATAAAAGTAGTCACTCAGTATGGAGACATTCTGATTTCCATTACTGTTGAAACCATCAACAACATGTTGTTAATTCCCCAATTAGATTCCATGAGCCTATTTTCGCAAGCAACCCTTATGGAATTGTACCATAAGTTGACCTTTCCCCAAAGAGCTCATATTTTTGAGATATTCCTACCAAAAGATGTTGAATCGCCCAAGATAAATCCACCCTATCCATATTCAATGTTCCCTAAAGCCTCTAGACACATCATCTCCCTATTGTCCTATCTTTTAGGTTACCAAGATGATAAAACATTTGATGAATCCATTATTGGATTATTTTATATCTTTAATAAAGATCAGCAACATGCTTTCATGTATAATTACAGTCAATTTTTGGCTGATAAAATACATGAGCATTTTATGAATTTAACTACACAAGGGATGTTCAAGTACACTTTTGTACTTGTTCATATGTTTCTATTTCAGCAGGGAGATTCACTTCCAATCACACTTAGCAAACAAGATGAATAGGGAATCAATCAATCAGTCATCCATTGGACTAAGATGGTCTAAGTTGTTTCAACTAAATTTACCTTCTCAGACTTCATCGACACATTCATACATCTAGTGGCACAACTTCTCAGTAGCTAGACAGAGCCTATAATTGGTGAAGAAATAAAAATTATTCTACATTTAAGTGATCAAGTTAAGACTAGTGACTAGTATTTATACCAGAATTACACGAAAATAAGGATATATGGCTATGAACTTGCACCATATAAACTTCCAAAGTATGTTCCAATGAGAATTTTATCTTTGGAATATATTAGGCAAATGATCAACATGGATGACCTTCATTTTGTATCATGGAAGAGAAAGTCACAATTTAAGATCAAATCCAAAATTGGCTCATTTATCTGCAACAACAGATCAGTTGGTATTGAGGCAGATACACTCTTAAATAACATGAACTTTCAGCCCAGATTCACCTAGTCTTATGACCCTTTTGGCATCATTTCAACTTTAAGGGTTGTATTAAAAACAACTCCTTACAATCACACTCCAAGGCCAGAAATAGAGAAATTTATGAATCAAGAGTAGTGGGCAGAAAATACACTTCAAGAATCAGAAGAATAGATTTTTTCTACCTCTACAGTACTGTTGGAATGGGGTCTCCTAACAAGCTGCGAAACTGGTCCATTTTGATTATTTTTTATTATATTTAGTATAGCGCACGGGTTTTGGGGCGGGTCAAAGCCCCGAACGTATTGTAATGGGTCAAAGGGTAAACTAGGTGTCCCAAAACCATGGGTTGTGGACCATAGGAATGTTAAGGCTAGACTGTTATAAATAGAGATGCATTTTGGATTGTAAAGGATAGGAATTGATGAGCTATTGATGCGATCTGTGGTTTAAGAAATCTGTTTGGGTTTTGGGGAACGGACTCTTGCTGGTTGTGTGCGCAGAGATCCTAGTCCAGCTGTGTGCAGACCCTGCTGTTGTGTGCGCAGTTTGGGAAGGTAAGGAAATATTGATGAATGAATGAATGCAAAGGATTACTAGAGATATGAATATGTGAGTATTGTTGTATGAATTGCTGATAATTGTTGTGTTATGTACTTTCCGTATTTTCACTGCGAAGGTTTGTGTACTGAATGCTTGTATCTAGATCTATTCCGCTATGTTTATATAATGTTGTTTTGATGTTACAGAGAGCATATAATCATAGATCTAGTGCACGTGGATGCAAATAGATACATAATTAACCCTGCGAAGAAACAAGGTAATTTGGGAATTATGGAACAGAACGCAGCTCTGCTTGCCTTACCCTTCCTTTCTCAGGGTGCAGAAACCTGGTTCCATCACCCACCCATACTACTTCGGGTGAGACTGTGACCTGCAAAATCAGGTCACTGTCGAAAGGGCCAGTAGTATAGGGGTTTGTTGGAAAACCTTGCACACCGAACCTGGGTTAGGACCCCTCAAGCCAACAAATGGTTTCGTTGCCAGGACCAGAAGAAGTCTGAGAGAGGAATCGGGTGATGACAAGAGAATACTGGAAGCCTGAAAGAAAAGAGATCGAGGACTGGTTTGAAAGACAGATCCAGGAGTTCACAGTAAAATAAAATCGTAGTGAGAAGTTAACGACGGAAAGGTGGAAAAATAGGTGCATCCTTACTGAAAGCTACGAAATATTCTTTGTGACTTTTGCGATTGAACTTCAAGAGTGGTTGGCCAGACTAGTGGAATTCTAGAAGTGTTGGAAGGATGAGCGGGTCACTCTATGGACCCCAGAGTTGCTCGAAAACATGGAAAATTTTAGGGGCTAATATTCGCAAGTGGGCTAATATTCCAAGATTTTTCCAAAAACAAGATTCGCCAATTTCATTTTTTTATAAAAATGATTCGCCAAAATTTTACAATATAAATTTATTTTACGTTAAAAATCACCAAAATTATATAGAAAGTATATATAAAATCATTATAAATTTCAACAATTTTTGAAATACATCAATACACATTTTATATTTTTCATATTAGGTACTAGTGAGATTCGCCAATTTTTTAAACTTCAAAATAATTTCCCATCCTTCAAATTTTCCCTGCTCGAACAGCTTGAGAAAACTAATAATATTATCACATGCATGGTGGATCACTGGGTGGATAGTGTGCTGGGAGGGTTTGTGACAGAATTTTCCATTGATCAGTTTGTATCATACTCTGAAGCCGAACGACGATTCTTCAAAGGATTCTGAGGAAATTTCCTGAGGACGTTACCATTGTTGATCAAGATATTACTGTGTGAAAAGAGCATTGTGTGTAGTCATACTGACTGAATGACCTTGGATATAGACGGGAGTGCGACCCGCAGTGGTAAATATTATCGGACCAACCTTGACAGAGGGAGATCTACCTACAATCTATTGCAGGAACTAGCTGCGCAAGATCCCCTGGCTGCTTCACCACCTCGGACGCACAAAGGTAAGGATTCACCTATATCGCCACCCCCCCTAGACAGTGATATGGGTGCGCATTTGAAACTACCTACCTTCAAGGGGGTAGGAGACGAGGATATGGACCGGTTTTGGTTTGTGGTGGACACTATCTGGACTGTGCAGAATGTGGCAAGTGACACAATCAAGAGGGCCCAGTTGTCTTTAGCATTCAAAGACAGAGCTCTGGACTAGTATATGCGATATGTTGCCCAGAACGGGACCGCCTCCATTCAAGATATCAAGGATGCTCTAAAGCAACAATTCCGGAAGACGAATTCTTATTCCCAGCTGATAGTGAAAGTAAAGGACTTCAAACAAAGTGCATCTGAGTCAGTATGGGAGGCTGATCAGCGATTGAAGAAGGCAATTAG
The DNA here is from genome assembly GCA_034641835.2 of Pinus albicaulis. Taxonomy (NCBI): domain Eukaryota; kingdom Viridiplantae; phylum Streptophyta; class Pinopsida; order Pinales; family Pinaceae; genus Pinus; species Pinus albicaulis. The sequence goes on along the minus strand of CM076570.1, from coordinate 36,826,390 downwards.
GGAAGGAGGGTTTGAGTATGATGATAGACAGCATACAGAGTGGTTCATCGCCATGTTGTTACCTCACCTGCGTACACCGATGATTCATCAAACCTTTGAATCACAGGAGAAAGCTGTGGAAGTCGCTACGAAATTAGAAGCTGCACCCCGAGAGGATACGTCAGCAAGGGTACAAAAAATCCAGGAACAACCTAGGGCTATGCATATGGAGATATAAAACCTGTGAAAAGAGCAAGGAAAGGACATCTGCACATATCTTTGGTGTATAAATTGTCGGGCGTCTGGCCATACGAAGGATCAGTGCCCTCTGCTGACCGATTATATGCAAGCCGGAGGGCCTAGTCCGATACACCCAGGCGAAAGTATGGAACCTATCCTGTTGCGACCAAGATCAAGCAGATCTATTCTATGGTGTGACGATTGTCGGGTAGCAGGCATACATGATACGAACCATTGACCTCGGGTGGGTGCGTATGTCCCGAAACTAAATCAACAATGGTGTTGATTCTGCCGATCAGTGGGACATGATGAGCAGAACTGTCGCACATATGAATTAATGATGGATTGTGGGAACTTATATAGGGTGCAATCGAACCCCACATCGCCAAGACTTGTTGCACACTTTGGAGGATCACTAGCTCGAGGTAGAGGAGGTCGAGGAGGAAGCGCAGGCCGCAGACGAGGTTAGCTAATCTTTTATAACTATGGAGAAATAGGGCACTTTTCCAGAGAATTCCCTAATCCCACCAGGCCGTCGTGCAAATATTGTAGAAAGCTGGACCATGAGGTAGAAGACTGCCAAATTTTAATAGCCAAGATGCAGGAAAAGCAGCCTACCCCTATGCAAAATTTATAGAGGGTTAAAACTGAGCTAAGGGAGGCGGATCCAAGTGTAAAGTTCATGACACGTAGTGGGCTAGACACCCGGGGAAACAAAGAAGGGCTTGCCTCTTGGAAGGGAGTGTCTTGCAAAGAACAAGCACCATTGGCAGCCCCCACGCAGCCTCAGGTCGAAGAAGGAATTGAGCCCTTTTTAAAGGCATGTTTGAAGTTGCTAAGGAATCTGCAGGCCGTATGAAATCTCCTAGCATTACTGAATACCTATGCTGCTCGGCCCAATTTGATCCCTGAGACCAAGGATGTACACAAATTGTACAGCTATAAGAAACACACCGGGAGAGAAATGCGATTAACTGCACAGATCAGAGACTCTGAAATGGATTAGGTTATCTTGGATCTGGGATCGGATGCCAACATCTTACCAAAACAAACATGGCAACAAATGGTAGAGCCTAAATTGGAATGGTCCACTATCTAGCTGCGAATGGAAAATCAACAAAAGATCATCCCCCTGGGTAGGTTGCCAAAGGTCATGGTTGACATTGCAGGGGTCAAGGTCCTAGTTGATTTTGAAGTAATAGAAATAGTTGAAGACGCGGACCCCTACCCTGTGCTCCTTGGGCTAGACTGGGCAATAAACATGGGGGGGGTCATCAATCTCAAGAAACGCAGCATGGTGTTCGAAAACAAAGGTACGTGTGTCATAGTACCACTAGATCCAGCAGAAGGTGTGCGGTATACAGAGCCAGCCGATGCAAAGGAGGAATTAGATCACATTTATAAGATAATTGCGCATGATGAAGAGCAGGTTAATCCCATGGATGAAGGAATACTCTATTGGGAAAAGGACAATGAATTTTTTTCTGACTCTGATGAGGAGCTTGAGAATTGGCAAGGTCGGTTGCATGAAGTTTCGGCGCTTCGAAGCCTTCAGACCATCAGGAAGAACCTTGCCCTACCAAGAGGACGCAAGTAATAATTAGCAGCCTAAGGAACCTAAGATTCCCACAGAACGTAGGCTAGCAGCACTACCGCTTACCCAATGTGAAGCACCTACGCAGGGACCAGTATTCTTTACTCAGGGGAAGTATTGGAGTTGGTTGATCCTGCATATAGGAACCCCAGTGGCCACATGGGCTCCGAGGTCAGTTGACCTACGTGGATACCTGCTGACGTGCAACACTCAAGGGTGCAATCGACCATTGCCCGGCCATACTTACCAGGGCACCAATGACCTAAGCATGCGTAGGCTTATGGACCTATCTACAACCATGCTTATCTGGGAGAATCTGTGAACATATCAAGTAATAAATAACATAAGGAAGTATGACGTGGCCTTCTCACATAAGGAGGTCCCACCCACTAATGAAGTAAAGAGCTCGGAAAGACTGTTGATCAGCTTGCAGGTACACCTCGCGTCAACCCTCATTCAAGGTACTCACATGACCTACGAGCGTCATCCATGGTCTGACATTCCATGGACGGGACCTTAGGCACGAAGGATGATCGTCAGTATGTCCCGATTTAATAAGAAAAGACACTTGCAAGCACGAAAAAAAGGCGGTAGATCATCAATGTAGCCATTTATGATAAGCATGGTCCGGCAGATCGAGGGTACGTGCCATGCACGAGCTACCTCACCATTAAATAGCTTCGGTTGGAGCGTGGATGACTGGAAAAATTCGGGTGAGGCTATTTATTCACCCTTCAATAGGCTTTGGCTATCTGCATTCTGGTTTTTTGTGTTCATCCATACTTTCTGTAATGCTTATCTCTCTGTTAAAATTATGGACCCCAACCCGCCAAAGGAACTGTTAAGCAGACCTAGGAATGTTGAGTGCAGTCATAGGAGTGAGCACGGGCTTCCGACAGAAAGGATTGTCTACGGACCACACTCAGAAGGAATGATGCGGTATAGGGACATGCTGCAACTTCTCTGCCGCTTCTGAACGCCGCCCACCAGAAGCAATATATGTTCCCTCCCTTGCGCTGCCATAGTTCGCACTCCTGACTCAACTGTTGGGGACGTTAAATTAGACTTAGTGCAGCTATCTAGTACAGAGTTACAAGGACTATCCTCCAGAGTGTTGAGATATTTTCGTCATCGTGACCGAGACAGGCGACATCAGTATGACATGCCTCCAGAATTACAATCCCAGTAGATCGTTGTGGTCACTGATGCAACGCGTATTATTCAAGAGTAGCTGGCGCACAAAGCCCAATTGGTCGAAACAGCTACGCAGCTATGGATGGAAGTACAACACCATTCCACACTTCAGCATGTCCAGCAGGAATTACAGCAGGGAGAAGCTATTCTAGAGTAAGTCCTAGCCTCCACGCCTTCCCCCGTCTCCGTGCAGTGCCTAGCTGCCATGGACAGGATTGCGGACCTTCGCCACTCCAAGAATTTTGTTCGAAAATGATTGAAGCCATGGTCTGATACCGCACTCCAGCTTGCACATGATGTTCAATCTACCATCGCACGCCTCTACCGGCTGTTAGAACGGGTTGCTGCGAATACACATGGGCCTGCTTCTCTAGCGCTGGTCACCATTGTGCAACAGGTTGTGGCCCAAAGTCAAGACGTACTCCCTCCACTTGTTCGTAGTCTGGCTACCTTGCGCGCGCAATTAGAAGCTGCACTAGTGCAGTGACTCGGGACGAGTCACAAGATTGTGTTGGGGGACTGTTGGAACGGGGTCTCCTAACAAGCTGTGAAACTGGTCCATTTTGATTATTTTTTATTATATTTAGTATAACGTAGTGGTTTTGGTGCGGGTCAAAGCCCCGAATGTATTGTAATGGGTCAAAGGGTAAACTAGGGGTCCGAAAACCATGGGTTGCAGACCATAGGAATGTTAAAGCTATATTTTTATAAATAGAGATGCATTTTGTATTGTAAAGGATAGGAATTGATGAGCTATTGATGTGATCTATGGTTTAAGCAATCTATTTTGGTTCTGGGGAATGGACTCCTGCTGGTTGTTTGTGCGGAGATCCTAGTCCAACTATGTGCGAACCCTGTTGTTGTGTGCGCAAGTTGGGAAGGGAATTGTAAGGAAAGATTGATGAATGAATGAATGCGAAGGATTATTAGAGATCTGAATCTGTGAGTACTGTTGTATGAATTGTTGATAATTGTTGTGTCATGTAATTTCCGTCTTTTCGCTGCGAAGTTATGTGTATTGAATGCTTGGATCTAGATCTATTCCGTCTGTTTATATAATGTTGTGTTGATGTTACAGAGAGCATATAATTATATATCTAGTGCACGTGGATGCAAATAGATACATAATTAACCCTGAGAAGAAACAAGGTAATCCGGTAATTACGGAACAGAACGCAACTCTTCTTGCCTTACCCTTCCTTTCTTAGGGTGTGGAAACTTGGTTCCAGCACCCACCCATACTACTTCGGGTGATACTGTGACCTGCAAAAGCGGGTCACTGCCGAAAGGGCCAGTAGTATAGGGGTTTGTTGGCAAACCTTGCACACTGAACCTGGGTCAAGACCCCTCAAGCCAACAAGTACAGACTCCAGTTTCTCGGAGTAAACAGCAGAAAATGGTAAGAGAAGAAAATTCATCTACTATGGACTTGATTAAAGAATTCATAATTCAACAGAAGAAGCCAAAGACTAGCTTAACAGTCTCTACAGAAGAAAATCAAAAACAACCAGAAATTATTGACTTTGGAGATGCAGAGGTGTCCACATCAGTAAGAACAAGTATTCCTAATACTCCTCCCACATATTCACCTTCTCCAGAGCCTCTAGAGATCATTCAAACTACTGGAACCAGATCACCTAATGATCAAAATATATTTTCAAAATTCCTGGAGATAAAGTAGAAGAATGAGACACTAAAATAAAATGTCTACAGCCAATTCTAGAAGCAGACCTCCACTTCTCAACACAGACTTCTCTTTTCTTTTTAAAGTGAGAAAGGAAAGATGAAAATGGATTTCTTACAAGCCCAAGTTCCATTTCCAAAATCTCCATCAGACTACATGAAGACCATATTTTCATTTGATACTAATCAAATTCATCCAATATATCAAATGGATATGCACAAATAGTCTAGTGAGATGATGTTTTCCACCATGACCACTATAGTCAGGTCTATGTCTAAGCTTCGAACTGCTTTATCTAATGTACAATATCAACTTAAGATTGAGAAATTTTCTTGTCTAGCTAAGGATAATAAACTAAAGTCTTTGGAAGACCTTGTAGTTAAAATTGGATAGGATCCAAAGGACGATAAGGCTGTAGAGGAAATACTTAAAAAGAAAAATGCATACATTGCAGCTCTGCGAAAATAGTTAAATTTTCCTTCTACAAAAGACCCACAAACCAAGGCGATTGAAGAAAGTGAGTAGAATAGAGAAGAAATGTTCATGTTAATTATTGAGAAAAATATCCAAATTAATAAAATGAAGGAACAGATTGAAGGAATTCTTAAGGAGAAAGAATCAGCTCAGCGTGTCATGATTCCAGTCATAGTAGACCCTATAGCAGTTGCACGTACAAAACCTAGTTCATCATCGACAACCATTGAATCTACATCAACAACAGGTGATCCAGAAAGGATAGCACAAGAATTGGCCACACAAAAGCAGGAAAATGAGAAGCTGCTAGAAAAATTTAAGAATTTAGAAACACGGAAGATTAAAAATGACACTCTGTATATGGAGGAAATGAAGAATTCCCACAGATTGGGACTTAATATTATGAAGTTAGAAAGTGGTTTGTTAATGGCAGACACCTTGGCCCAAGCCAAGGAAAGTATTTGGACAGAGATCAACCAATCAATGACAGAGTATGGCCATCCATATAGATCTATTTTGAATAGCAAGAATTGATTACCAGATGTAGGGCAGTCATAGAAAATGATAAAGCATCACTTAAGACTAAACCACCAGAAGCCTCGTATATGATACAAGTGCTCAATTCAAAGAGCAGAGCGGAATTAGAAGAGATAAATATTTTTGATAGAACAACCACCATTTTGGAAATCAAAAAGTTTCTACAGATGAATAATTTTCTTAATGAATTGGAGACAGAATGTCAGACCTTGGACATTGTTGTCCAGAGGTTTCAATCAAAGTTCAATGTGTTGAACCAGAAAGGACAACCTGGGTTGGTAGCTCCAAGTGATAAGCTGGTTAATCTGGAGGAATATTTCAAAAATTTGTATACCATTGCAATAGACAAGGCCAAGTTTGAAGGAATTAAAGGACATATAACAGGAAAGGCCTTTCTTGAAGCCTTGGAGTTTGATTTGATCATAAAACATGAAATCAAACATGTGTTTATCAACAATAAAACTTTCGAAAGGTATACAGAGGTGGAAGAAGTATTCAAAAAGGTGATAAATCTGGAGATTCCAAGTGAAGAAATATGGGATAAACTATGTGAAACAATCGAGTAATTTTTTATCCCAATGGCATGACAGCACAACAGATTTTTTAGGGCCAAATCATCAACTGTTTCCTTCAAAACAGTGACAAATCATTCAATAGTTTTTTTTTCCTATTATTTGATACTATTATTGTAATCAATTTTAGATATTTTCTTAGTCATAGAAACTAGTATGAATAACTCTCCATACGAGTTATTAAGGGTTGCACCCTTGGAGAAGAATTTTGTAAGTATAAGTGTACAAGATTTGATCATTGATGATAATAAAAGGATTCTGGATTTGTTTCATTCATTTTTTTCTCTTGTAAGTTTTCTAGTTTTCATTACATCTTGTTTTTTGCATATGTTTAATGTTTATTAAGATAACTAGGTAAGAAAAAGTTGTATTTCAGTCTATCTTAAATCCCCTGAGGTTATTATCTATATTAGATAATTACTTATTGAACTGCCTATTTATGTAATTCCCTCTACATCAGTTAATTATCAGCATCTTCATAATATTAAATATGTTTTTTTAAGTTGTTAAACATTCTTTGACAGTCTTTCACACTTATGATTATTAAAACATTCAGTTTGAATATTTAATTAATCATACTTTCTTACATTTTCTGCTTTAACACATGCAATCTCAATTCACTATTTGAAGTAAAGCAACAACCCTTTTCCTTATGGATTAATATTATCTAAATTTTAAGCATAAATGTATGAAAATTGTTTTATACATTGGTCATCCAAAAACTCTAAAATTAAAACAAAAAAAATATTATAGATGCTTTGGCATAATTAAGTGACCCCATTTATCTCATAGGACAACATCAAACTATCGCCATTGTCGGGGATACGAAATTTATTTGTTTTCCCCTGGCACAATGATAATCCTATTCCTTTAAAGGTGATTAAAGGTCTAGTTAGGTCAAAATATTTCACCTGGCGACTTCACTAAACCCAAGCTGGCTCCCTCAAGACATATTAGGTCTCATTCTAATTTTGAGATTGTTTTACCTCTTTCAGATCCATAGATATTGGTAAGACAAGCCTTTTCCAGAAGAAGACATGAACTCCCTTCTTCTATTCCTCAACAAGAGACCACTACAGTTACTAATCCTTTTAGATCTGGATCTATTCCCCTAGATTCAGAAGATCTACCTCTAAGAGTGCATGAATTAGTATCCAAAGGGGTGGATTTTCAATATGCTTTGTTAGTTCATTCTTTAGAGTCTTATAAACTACCTTAGGTACCTTCTGAATCCCCTGCATCAGAATAGGAATTGAATTTACATCTACCCGAATTCAAACCTACTGATTTCATATCCCCGACCTCATATTCTTTTCCATCCACTTATGCACAACCAGAAGATCAATTTTCCCTCTATTCAAGCCCTTTATTTGAACACAAAAAAGGAGAAGAATAGGTCCAAAATTTGGTCATTCGAACACCCTTGAGATCTGTAAAAATATATTCAACTACACTTCGTCCTCCACCTTATTTTACCCCTCCATCTTCATGTCCTTCTTCCCCTACTTCATATTCTACTTCTACAACCACCACCATTGAATCTTCTTCATCTTAATCACTAGGTATGGTTGGTTTTAGGCCTATTGTTAAAGCAATATATGTTTCCCTATTACTCCCAAACATACTTAATGATTTTCCTGCAGGATATTTGAAACATCTTCCAAGATTCAATGGGGAAACTGGTTTGTTAGCTGAAAATCATCTAGTAGCATTTCTAGATTTTGCTGATAACATGAACATAGAACATGAAAATGTATATATGATATTTTTTGTGCAGTATTTAGAAGGAAATGTTAGGATCTGGTTCAAACAGTTACTAGTAAATTCCATTAGATCTTGGGAAGAATCAAAATTATTTTGAAGAATCAATGTGGTGTGAAAAAGGATCTTGTTTATTTCTTGATATAATTTTAAGAGCTTAAGAGAAATTATGGTGAAGCAGTATCTGACTTCATCAAAATATTTAACAAAATTTATCATAAGATGCCTCCTGACTAAAAACCTCCAGTAGCAGCAGTAAAAGTTATATTTTCCAATGCATTTGAAGATGAATTTGTATTCATGTTAAGGGAAAGAACAGATCGTGCCTTAGAAGACATGCAAACAAATTCTATCGAGGCTTGATCAAATAGGTCTGCTTCGGCTAAGCTAAAGGCCAAAGTTGAAAAAGCCCAAAGAAAATAAAAATCAAATCAGGAAGTTTCTTCTTCTTCTAAATCCAAAAATTAAGATCAAAAAATAGATGAAAACACATCATTACTTAGAAACCTTTCAAATAGGATTTATAAAATTGAGACACAACCTAGAGCAGTTTAGCAAACTCTTGCTAGACCTCAAACACAAACCGAAGGTCAATTTAAGAAAGCTCATCAATTTCAAATTCTTCAAAGTCCCAATAATGATCAGCAAATGCCTCCACCTCTGTTGATTGATGATCGACAGCCTGATGATAATACTTTGTCAATCACAGAAGATATTAACAACCTAGATAATACATTTTTTCAGACTTCTATTGTCCCTATCCCTCAAAATAAAATGTCCCAAGAGGATCAAGAAAATTCTTAAGTATCTAAAAATCAATCTCTCTCTAAATTTTCAATTGTTTAACTTAACAGAAGGTATGATTTAATACCAAGGGCAGGTCCTGGAAGGCCTCCTGAAGATTTTGTCATAATTGAACCTTAAGTGAAATCTGCTAAAACTCAAACTACTACTATTCAACCTTTGAATCAGCCAAATGATGCTACTAAAAATGATAGAACTATTTTGACCGCTTTTAATGTTGAAAGTGAGTTAGAAAGAGTTAAAATTCTGATTCCACTATCAGAACTTACAAAGAATCCTAGATATAAGAATAAAGTCACAAAATGGATCCAAAACTCAAGTGTATATGTTGAAGGGGATGTTATCAGTCTTCAAGATGAAAAATCATCAGTAGTTTTTGGTCCAAGTTCTTATATGATAGATGAAACGGTACCACCATTTTATGTAACTTTGAAAGCCCATGATTCATTGCTATATAATTGTATGTTATATTTTGGAGCCTCACATAACCTTATGCCTAAGGTTATTATGGATCAATTAAATCTTGAAATCAATCAATCTTATCATGACATATAAACCTTGATTCTAAAAGAGTACCATGTTTAGGCTTATAAAGGACTTAGTGGTAACTCTACCACAAATACCAGTGAAAAGTGTAGTCCTAGATATTGTTGTCACTGATATTCTTCCCAAGTTTGGAATGTTTCTTTCAAGATCTTTTTGTTCCAAACTAGGAGGGAGTCTTCAGATGGATATGTCTTTTGCTACAATTCTTATGTATGGGGGAGAAAATCTCAGGTTGTATAGAGAGATCAGATTTATACATATTTTTCGTAAAGCAGACCAGGCTAGAAATCATCCCATTTATGCAGTTGACCAATATTTTGGTAGTTTTCAATTATCTTCAAATATTTCACAAAATTCCCAACTTAAAATTGAAGGTGTGGTTGAAACTCCTAAATCTGTTCAAACTAATAATTGGAAACATTGCTTTGATGGATCTTGTACTAAAGATGGAGCTGGAGTTGGTGTTGTTTTAATTTTACCAAAGAAAGAGAGCATAACCCAATCCTGCAAGCTAGATTTTGATGTCACTAATAATGTTGCAAAGTATGAAGCTTTCCTTCTAGGTTTAGAACTAGCTATAAGCCTAAAAGTGCAAAATTTAAGTGTTTTCAGTGATTCTGAACTCATAGTTAGACAGGTTAAGAATATTTTTCAAACAAAGAATCCTAGTCTTAGGTCTTACAAAAATGAAGTTTTGGATTCACTTAAAAATTTCTTTGATGCATCCAATATCGCTGCCATTCCCAGAAATGAAAATATTCATGCAGACTCCTTATTTGTTTCTACAAACTCTTTCAAAATACCAGACCAAATGCAGGTACAATACCAAATCCAAGTCAAATATGGACCATCCATTCCAGATAATTTAAAATATTGGAAAATATTTGAAGATGATGAACAGCTTGAATCTTTTCTTCAAGTCATTGATGAATTATTTGTTTTACAAATTGAATAAGATAAATCATATATAGATGGACTTGCTAAAGAAAATGAAAACTCTGATTTAAATTCAAAAGTGGTTGATCATAATATTATCAAACTATCAAACATTTCATTCCTAAATGCCTTGTCCCTTTAGAAAAGCTATTCGATCAAAATGATGTCCCTATAAATCCACTGTCAAATTCACTAGAGGATGATGTTAAAGAGTTTAACATTAGAACAGATGAAGACATTAAGAAAATTAAAATTTGTGCATCTCTACCTCCTGAAGTTAAAACGAAATATCTGAAACTTCTTAAAAATTATAAATATGTTTTTTCTTGGTCTTATGCTGAATTAAAAACTTATGGTACATCTCTCATAGAGCATAAAAATCCACTGAAACCTGAAGCAAAACCTTACAAACAAAAACTAAGAAGAATTAATCCAGTTTTGCTTCCTAGCATAGAGAAAGAACTTAAGAAGTTGCTTGATGCCCAAATAATTGTTCTCTTAAGATACTCAAATTGGGTAGCCAATTTAGTTCCTGTTAGGAAGAAGGATGGGGAAATTAGACTTTGTGTAGACTTCATAAATCTAAATAAATCATCTCTAAAATACAACTATCCATTACCCAAGATGGACCAGTTGCTCCAAAAGGTTTCAGGTGCTACTATATGTTGAGCTCCAAAGATGTTCTTTCTTCCACCACATTCCACTCCATTTCCTTTGTCCATTATTAATCACAAGCTCAAATGATCAGTAGAATTAGTTAAAATTGCTTTAAGAATGAATATCATGACTAACACTATATTTTATAGTTTTATTGTCATTGTAGCCTTTTTTGAATAGAATCAACTATAGTCAGACACTGGCCTGATTTAACGATGTATTTGTCTTCCTACACGTATACGAGTTCAAGAATTACCATATTGGAGGAAAAGAAAAAACACATATGAACGTCTTCCACATCATTCCCTCATCAGGCTGTTTGCTCTCCACACACAAAAACAGTATTTATTGTTGAACGGAAGGAACTAGCGAAAAGTAGGTTATGTATGTGGGAACTCAAACTAGGAGACAGACTCCTAATAGGACAAGGACAGTCCAGATGTCCTTAATTCTATTACGTGACCACCATCAGAGTCCTAGTTTGGTTTTTATTTGGAAAGACAATTATCCCTAGGTTATCTCAAAACATTTATGTAAATTTTTTACAAATATGGCTCGGGAAACCGAGGGACAAGGTTAGATTTTGTATTTGACTGCTAGATTTCAGAAGTACAAAAACACTCGGTTTTGAAGTAATTTCTCTCTAATGCAAGAAGTATCACTTTATTGAAAGCACTGAGTCAATCTTGAAGTAGATTTTGCGTGCTACTCCGGTGGTAGAGGGCCCCTGCCTCCTGAGCAGCCTTGTTTATATGGTTTAGATAAGTATTTTAGTCTCGTTTTTCATTTCTAGCTTAAGCACGTTTCTGAAGTTTATGTTTCATGCTTGTTTACATTGATCATCACAGCTAGACTTACTCTTATAAACTCTTCAAAAATATCATCACGATGAATAAGGCATAGTTGTGGTGTTGTAGGTTTTAGTTGCATTTCCTTTCGAATTTTATGATTTATGCTTGTTTACACTAAGTGTCACAGCCGATCTTACTCCTACAAACTCTTCCAAAACATCATTAACAATGAATAAGAAACAACTGTGGTATCTTAGATTTTAATTGTATTTGCTTTCAAATCTTATGTTTACATTCAATTGCATTGAATAATACAGCCATAATTGTTTTTACAAACTCTTCCAAAATATCATTCACATTGAACAAGATGGGCTGTAGAATTCTAATAGACTAGCTGGATGTTAGTTTAGTCATAACACTCCGGAGGATGATTTCATTTAGTTCAGCTCTGTCACTACATTTCAAGTTTGATAATGGCATTTTAATTTAACCCTGTTCATTGTACTTCAAGTAGATTAGTAGCATTCTAGTTTAGTCTTAGCTCACTGTATTAGCATTCCAGTTTAGTTTTTATCCATTGCATTTCAAATTGTATTAGTTGTTAAATTTAGATACCACGGTCTTCATTATTTACAAAATCTTCTTTTGTTCCAACCTCATATTAATATATAATCATCTAGACAAAAGCTAGTATCAGTCTAAGGCCTCGAGTATTTTGCAACCTTTTTACCATTTCACAAATAAGCCTTTTCTCAAGGACTATTCTAAAAAGAAACCTATAACTTTTGAGTGAGGCCTAGTGGTGCTAAATTGAGTTGCGAAACAGAATTAGAAGTTAGTTTAGAGTAAAATCTTATTGTGCTACAAATGTTCTTTTCCAAATATGTTCCAATGAACCTTTAATCATGGATGAGATGTTGTAACATTGTAAGATGATTGTTTATTTAGGAGAACTTCATTCACACATAACTTGTCCATTTCTCAAGCTCTTCCAACACATATTTAATGAATGAATTGGATAAGTTCAAGCTCATGTTGTGATTTATTTCCTCGCAATGAAGTCATTATCAAGCTTTGCATTTGTTGTTTGCCAGCCATAGTTTAGGCTTTGTTCTGTTTTAGTATTTGCATTTGTTGTTTGCCATCCATAGTTTAGGCCTTGTACTGCTTTAATATAACCAATAGCTTCTTTTCACCCGCATTTATTTCTTTCCCTTTTCAAACATAAAACCTTAAAACCAAAAACATCAGAAAACACTAAACACAACGTACTGAGAAACAAATACCTAGGCACATATAGTGCACCACACTTCAACAGTTTACCAACCCTGGTTGAAAATTAATGAACTCAATTTAGGAACACTAGGTTGAGCACAAACACTATACTTTCCATGCTTGATGGTTTTTCTGGTTATAACCAGATAATGATAAATCCATAGCATGGAAAGAAGACTGCCTTTACCACTCCCTGGAGCACATTCATGTATTCCACAATGCCCTTTGGGTTATCAAATGCAGGAGAAACATTTAAAAGAGCTATGGATTTAGCCTTTTTGGGTAAGACAAATAAGTTTGTTATTATATATCTTGATGATCTTACTATTTTTTCTAACTCGGATCAGAAACATTTAAAACACTTGATGAAAGTTTTTTATAGGTGTAGGAAATTTTGGATATCTCTCAACCCTAAGAAGTCTTTGTTTTCTATCAAAGAAGGAAATTTTCTTGGCCATATCATTTCAAATTAAGGAGTGGTGAATGATCCTAAAAGAGTATCAGCAATTAAATCACTTTCATTACTAAGGAATAAGAAAGAGATCCAAGATTTTCTTGGAAAATTTAACTTATTAAGAAGATTCATTCCTAACTGTGCTGGAATAGTTAAAGACATAACTGACATGCTTAAAAAGAATCATGAAGTTAAATGGAATGTTCCTGCTAGATATGCTTTTGATCATATTAAGAAGGCCATCTCTGAAGCACCCACTTTAGCTAGCGCCAATTATTCTGAACCATTTAGTGTATTTTCCTTTTCCTCTAAAACCACTCTATATGTTGTTCTTTTACAAAAAAATGAAGATGGTAATGATCAACCCATAAAATTTTTCAGTAAAGTCATGCGAGATGCAGAATTCAAGTATGAAATTATTGAAAAGAAAGCCTACTCTCTAGTTCAAGCCTTAAAATCTTTCAGAATGTATGTCCTTCACTCAACCATTACTTCTTATATTCCTAACAATGTTGTAAAAAAATTTCTTACCCAACCAGACATTGATGGAAGAAGAGGAAGATGGATCACCCAAATCCTCGAGTTTGATCTCAGTATCAAAACCACTAAGCTAATAAAAGGTCAAGTTTTATCCAAATTGTAAGTTGAATCTAATTACAAGGTCCTAGGAATAAATTATGTTTTTGAAATCTCAGAGAAGAATACACAAGAACCTTCTTCCAACTCTCATGGGAAGAATACACAAGAACCTTCGTTAAATTCAGAAGGGGAGAATCCATAAGAACCTTCCCATGATTCTGAAGGGAAGAACACATAAGAACCTTCACCTTCAAGTCAAAAGTCCCTATACATATTGATGAAAAGTTTTTACTATCAAATTGGTATGTAGATATTGTACATTTTATGTTTAAATTTGAGTGTCTTAGTCAATTTTCAAGAAATCAGTGCAAGACACTTAAGTCGAAATATGTGAAGTACTATTGATAAATGCTAACTTTTTTTGGAAGGATCCTCTCAACATTTTGTTACTTTGTTTAATAGAAAATGAAACTGAAGGAATCATTGAGCAGTTTCATGCAGGGATATGTGGAGGACATTATGCCTAGAGAGCCACAACATACAAAATACTAAGTTCAGGATTCTATTGGCCTACTTTTTTTCCAAAAGTAGGATAAAAGGTTAGAAGTTGCATTCCATGTCAGATGTTTGCTGGAAAGAAAAAATTTGCAGCCTTTCCACTAGTTCTAATGATAGTTTCAGCACCCTTCTTACAATGGGGATTATATTTTATAGGAGAGATTCACCCTGCCTCAAGTAATCAACATAGATGGATTTTGACTGCCATATACTACTTCACCAAATGGGTGGAGGCCATTCCAGTCATAAATGCTACAAATACAGTAGTGATTAAATTCACTAAAGAAAACAATCTGTCCAGATTTGGATGTCCTTAACAGATAGTAACCGATAATGCAACAACATTTAGTAGTGTAATAATGATTGAGTCATGTCAGAAGTATAAAATTTTACTACATCATTCTACTCCTTACTATCCACAAGGAAATTATCTTGCAGAGTCATCAAACAAAAGCCTAGTCAAGGTAATTAAAATACTCTAGAAGACCATAATAAGAATTGGGAAAGCCACCTTATCTATGCAGTTTGGGCTAACAGAATATCTCCCAAGACGTCAAAAAGTAAATCTCCATTCCAGCTAGTCTATGGTAAAGAGGCCATCTTTCCTACCAATTGATTTTTCCCTGTTCTTAAATTTTTACAAGATACTAGTGAAGAACCTAATGATTTCTCTAGAAGGATAAATCAGATTATTGAATTAAATGAAAACAGAGATGAAATTCAATACAAGCTACGGAAATATTAGAATAAGATGAAAATTATTTTTAATAGGAAGGCAAGGGAAAGAGATTTTAGGGAAGGAGATATAGTTTGAGATGGGATGCTAGGAGGGAGGACAGAGGTAAAAATGGAAAATTTGATAACCTTTGGTTTGGACCTTTCAGCATTGCTGAAGTAAATGGTAACAATACCTTCATTCTAAATAATTTGGAAGGACGGTTTTATTCATTGCATCCCACAAAGAATTACATCCAGTATTGAAGACTCTGAATAAGATTCAAAATCATCATTGTACATTACCGATTTGTTTAAAAAAATTTAGGTCTAATTTTTTTTCACAGAAAAGACTCCATTAGCCCAAGGAGAAGGCACTTGGATCAGCTTGTTCTCTGCATCCCACAGGAGGAAGTAGTCCCTAGTTGGAGTCGATGTTGTAACATTATTTGGTTTTGATAAGTTAAAATATTAGACAAAATAAAAATTTAAATGTTAAGTTAGGATATGAATGAAAAAAGAGAAAATAAAAAAAAAGTTAGGACTATGGTTATTTCATTATTCATATCATTAAAATTTTAGAGGTGGATTGCCCTAAAAAATGAAGGCAAGAATAAAATGTTAGGAAAGAAAATAAAAATGGATGTTTTAGCCTTAAAAAAAGAATAAATTTTTCAAAGGCTGCTTGTTTAAATGCGCCATAAATAAGCATTAATCCTTGTTTTTATAATCAACATAAAAACATTATTGTAAATATGGTGCATATTTTTATTGTAAGGTCACTAAAAGACAAAATTTCATTTTTCGTTTCTAATAAAGTTCGCAATCTTTCCATGGCAGATCTCTTCCCCGCCCAGATCAATGGCAGGAAAAAATTTCACACCCCCTTGTCCATTTCCCGTTAATGCGGGGGGGGGATTTGAAAAGCGGTATTAATGGTGGGTGATCCCTCCCTATGTGTCACCCTCACATCACTTCGCACCGCCCCCCGCGCAAAACCACAAACCACTCACTACCCCCCCCCCCTAAAATCCACCTATTCCTCACTCATCGTTTTTCTTCCACCAACGGCTAATTGACCCCCATGCTTTGATCATTGTCCAATGTCAAACCAAATGTCTCCACATCATTTTCCTAATGCCACTATGTCCCTATCGTTTTCCCTATTGGTCCATTGTGATCCCATTCCAAGATCGTTGATTGACATTTTCATCATGTCGTTCCTATGTCATTAACTAATATGATCACTAAATCAAACAGTTATCATAACCTTCTCAGCTATAAATAAACCCAAGTTCACATGTTTATCACTTTTGCTTAATTGATTCACTGTTTGTGCAGGTATACAGTTTCCATCGCACACTATTTTCAAACAGTTGTTATTGTTCTCGCACCAAATCATATTTTCTTCCCTCTGTCATCTAATTCCCCATTCTTTTCCCTTTTTCTGTCAGCATGGATCCCAAAGGAAAAACCAGGAAACCAACTTTAGAGGAGAACCCTTCCACTGCCACCCCGGTCGACCTCGACCATATTCCTCTTGCAGACTCCTTATATAATATTGTTGACACAGAGTGCGAGTTCGAATTTCATGAACTGCACCTATGGTTGAAGCAAAATTACCTTGACAAGCAAGATCAAATCAGATTATGGGAATCCATTCTTCCCCTCTTCTGTTTTCCCAAAAACTATGATTTTCTAGACCTAGTTATTTGGTGCCAAACCATATATGATCCTGTTAAAAGAGAAATAGTGGCTCAAAATGGAGACATTATGATTTACATTATTGTTGAAACCATTAAAAACATGTTGTTAATTCCCCAATCAGATTCCATGACCCTATTTTCACAAGCAGCCCTTATGGAACTATACCAAAAGTTGACCTTTCCCCAAAGAGCTCAAATTTTTGATATATTTCTACCAGAAGATGTTGAATTTCCCAAGAGAAATCCACCCTATCCATATTCAATATTCCCTGAAGCCTCTAGACACATCATCTCCCTATTTTCATGTATTTTAGGTTGCCAAGATGATAAAACAGTTAATGAATCCATTCTTGGATTCTTTTCTATCTTTAATAAAGATCGGCAACCTACTTTCATGTATAATTACAGTCAATTTTTGGCTGATAATATACATGATCATTTTATGAATTTAAATATGCAAAGGATGTTCAAGTACACTTATGTGCTTGTTCATATGTTTCTATTTTAGCAGGGAGATTCACTGCTTATCACACTAAGCAAACAAGATGAACGGGGAATCAATCAATCATCCATCCATTGGACTGAGATGGTCAGAGTTTTTTCAACTAAATTTAACTTCTCAGATTTCATCAAAAAATTCATACATCTAGTGGCACAGCTTCTCAGTAGCCAGACAGAGCCTATAATTGGTGAATAAATAAAAAGATTCTACATTTAAGTTATCAAGTTAAGACTGGTGATTGGTATTTATACCAGAATTACATAGAAATAAGGATATATGGTTGTGAAATTGCACCATATAAACTGCCAAAGTATGTTCCAATGAGAATTTTCTCTTTGGAATATATTAGGCAAATGATCAACATGGATGACCTTCATTTTTTGTCAGGGAAGATAAATTCATAATTTAAGATCAAATCTAAAATTGGCTCGTTTATCTGCAACACCAAATCAGCTGGTATTGAGGCAGATGCACTCGTAAAGAACATGAATTTTCAGCCCATCTTCACCTGGTCTTATGACCCTTTTGGCATCATTTCAAGTTCAAGTGTTGAATTAAAAACAACTCCTTACAATCACACTTCAAGGGCAGAAATAGATAAATTTATGAATCAGGAGCATTGGGCAGAAAATACACTTCTAGAAGAAAAAGAACATATTTTTTCTACCTCTACTGTTCAAACTCCAGTTTCTCAAAGTAAACAACATAAAAGGGTAAGAGAATAAACTTCATATACTATGGAGCTGATTAAAGAATTAATAATTCAACAGAAGAAGCCAAAGACTAGCTTGACAGTCTCTTCAGACGAAAATAAAAAACAACCAGAAATTATTGATCTTGGAGATGCAGAGGTGTCCACAACAGCAGGAAAAAGTGTTCATAATACTCCTCCCGCATCTTCACCTTCTCAAGATCCTCTAGATATCATTCAGACTATCGTAACCAGATCACCTGATGATCAGAATATCTTTTCAAAATTCCTGGAGATAAAGTAGAAGAATGAGGACGACAACATTTGCTCAATGGGGGAGGATGTGACTTCTGTGTACATGAGCACCCACGAGTGACGCAAGTTAGACGAGATGAGTTGAAAGCTAAGAAATCCATTTCATATTTTGCAACAATATTTGTGATTTTTTCGGTATTGTTTCATGAATAGACTGAGAGCGCCCAAGAAATTTGAGTCAACACAAGAGCACCTACATGAGGTGGTTGAGTCATCATGGTTGTGCTTGCACGAGGTGCCCAATTCAGCACAACCACGCTCAAAATTTAGTGTGCTTGACTTGAAAAAGGATCTCATGAGACAATTGAAGTGGGAAGCAAGGCCCCCAAACCGACCCAAAACGCGCCCACATGATGCTGCCCAAGATGGCCTAGTTTTGCCTGAATTGGTCCCAAGGTTCGTGAACGCACCCGAGGTGGCATGAGCACACCCAAAAAAATGTTATTGAATGTAAAATGAGTCAACTTGAGATCTTATGATCACTCGCATGAGACAAAATGGGTTGTCCCTCCTCAAATTTTAGGTTTCTTGCATGATGGAGGAACAAAACGAATGTCAGCCTAACTGACCGATGCCCGTTCGAGTAGAAAAATGGAACTATATATATAGAATATTGAATGAAGTGTAATAGAGAAAAATGGGAATCACGGAGATGAATGAACGGACTTGACATGAAAGTGCAAGATAAAATGGAATTGTGTGCAAGACCGAACAAACATGGGAATCTAAACCAAATGAAGGTGAGGTCATTCCAACCAATTTGCAGGCCGAGTTGGGATGGACCAAGCTAAGAGGAGTCATGCACACCTAGAACTCTGCGAGAGAAGCGTTGAATGAAAGATGTGGGGTTTTTGATGTTGGGTTTTGGAATTGGTTTGAGGAACCAAGATTGGTCTCCTTAGTAATCCAAGGAATGATGAAGGGGAATAGATGTAATTTGTAATTTGATGATTTAGAGAGTATAATTTGAATATAGGATTGAAGTGTCTTTTTGCACAAATTTGGTTTCTTATTTTGGTGAAATTTTGTATTACATATATGTAATGAATTTATGTCTCTATGTGACAAAATTTTGTAGCATGTCATGCATGTGATGATGTTATGTATGTGGATATTCTGGTGGACATGAAACTATAGCTAGGCATTATACTTATGTTAATGTTGAATGTTGGATTTTTCACACATAATATATCTTACACGTGAATGATAAATATAAGTGCTAGAAGAATATGTTGGGAGTCAAGTATTCATAAGTTGTTCACATCCATTATGAGGAACGTTGTTGATGTCGCACACCCAGAGAGTCTCAATGTGCCTTAACTCAAGAGGTGCAATGGGGGTGTGACATGCATTTCTTAGAAAACTTAGATTGAAGTAGTGTGCCCATTACCATTCCATACCTAACATATTTCACCATTCCCTGATACCACATCCATCCTTCTTGTTAGCTATCATTTTTAATTTGGATTTGGCACTCAAACATCCACATCCTTGAGTGGGCCCGGAAAAAGTTTCCCTAGAATTTGATGAGGGTAAAAGAATGGAAAAACATAAAATGGAAAAAAAAAAAGTAAAAATGAAAAAAAAATCTAGAACATAATTAGCACATGGGAGAAATCCTAGCATGAGATCTACCCCCCTCATTAGCCATCAGTAAGTTCATGAGAACTTGATGCTCCATATCATCATAAGGAACCCTTTCATTTCCTAACCTTGATGAGCGTGAAATTTACTCACCCAGTGAAACAAATGCTATATCATAAAAAGAAAATTTTGTATCCTTGAGCTACGCATCATACAAAATCATTTTCAAAAATAAGTAAAAAGTGCACCAAAAGAGTGGAAAAAGAAGGTTGAGGAAAGGGGTAACTCATGCCTCCATTATTGATCCCTCCATTACATATATACACTCCATATGTGGATGTCCATTTTTCAATCTCTTATCCATGGCACTTAGACATGAATTCACTTCCCTATGTTGTCACCTATTTTCAGTAACACCTATGAATTGAAGAGTTTACCTTGGAAATTCCACCTCTCCTAGGGGGTTGGAAGAACCTACTAGGGTTGATTATCTATCCACCTCTTCAAAGGTAGGGTTTAAGGTACTTGGTCTAGTGGCATTGAGATCACATTATTCCACTCGTACTCCACATGATTCCCAAGCCATACTACACTTCCAGAGAACATGTCAACTTTGAAAATGCAATGTTTCCCTTATACAAAAAATCATCGGAAACTTTGATGATCTTGGAAGTTGATGGACAGCGTAGAGCACCCTCAGATGCTAAAACATTGATATTATGTTTCTTAGCATTAAGGATTCTCGATGTTGTATCCAGTGGACCTAGCATGCCCCTAGGCTTTCCTTGACACTTGTTTATGAGCATGGCTTGATTTGGAGCCCAGATAATGATGAACATCCTTAGGATGGTTAGGAAGGTTTTGTGCCACCTGATGGAGCCCCAACACTAGAGAGAGAGTGCACTATGTTGTTTATATGGAACCTGTGGAGATGACACAAGGCACTGAGGGCTGGATTTTGGACATTGTATGTTTTGAGGCTTGATTTGAGGACCCAAATTGATGTTGATAATGATGCTTAGAGACACATCCAACCCTTCCATTGCACTTTTGGAACATTTTTATCTCTAAAAGGGCATGAAATCATACTTATGGAGGTCTTACAATTCACACATGTGGGAAAATATTGGCATATTTTATTTTTTGAGATATTTGGTTGGCTTGTAACCCATTTATTTTTTGTCTACTCAAAATTAAGTTTTTTATGGGCTTTTAGTTGAATTAATGGAATTGATAGACCTTCTATAAAAGGAGGATCACTCCATTCATTTTTTCATTATAATTCATGTGGATTTCAACCTCTTTAAAATAGCTTGACGTAGACTCTTGTATTCGCTACTTGTGGAGATGTGATCTTTGTGGAGCTTTTTCATTTGGAGACTAGCTTGTATATTGGAGAAATATTTTTGGGATTGAAAGGTGTGTTCTTGAAAAAATTGTAATTATTTATTGCAAAACTTGTATGGTTTTGCATGTTATGGTATATTTCTAGGGTTTTATATTTCTCCTTGTCTAAATGATATTTTTTATTGGAAATTCTTGGTGAATTATTTCATGTTTAATATATTTTCTTTGAAATTCATAAAATACCTCCTCAATAGATTTTATTCTAGTTAACTTCTCCCCTCATAAAAATATAGCTATGATTTGGCTAGGGTTCCCCCATTACTCCATGCATGAATTTGATACCAATAAATAGTATCCCCTAATATTCCATCACCCAAGTAGGGAAAGGCACTGAGATCCTATCGATGATCAAAACTCATTAAAATTTCTATATTTTTCTCCCTTCCTAACTTTTTCGATCCTTTAAGGAAACCCGTTAGGAATAGTGCCAAGGTTGAATTAAACTAGGGTTTGATTCATTGCAATGTTGAAGCTTATTTGTCTCTGATTTAACCTGATTGACCTTACACTCTCAAAAACTAGCTTTATCCATGGTGAAAATTTCCTCATTAGGGTTTACATAAACAACCCTAGGTAATGTAATTCCCTAATAAACCCTAGTTCTACACAAAGCTTCAACTTAGGGCTTGTTGAAGGTTTACCATCTCTTATTATCAATAATACCTTTAAGTAAACATTGTATTTGTGCTTGAATGCCTAGATATATTATTGTTGAACTATATCTTGAAACCCTAAGTATCAAGCATTATTTTCTAGTCTTTTCTAGTGGTACGTTATTCCTTTACATAAAAAATTGTGTTATAATCCAACTAAGTACCTTGCTTAGAAATTCACATACACCACCTCAAGCCAATTGACTTAAAACATATTTTAGGTGATAAATTGGGAAGCCTCCCATGTTGTGAAATTCCACTAAAGTGAAGGAAGTGGAGTATTAAGGTGACATTGGCAACCATCTCATTATTGTTTCTTAGTCGAGCTCTTGTACTAGATTTTGAAGTAATAGTCGCCTCAAGAGAACTTAATAAAAAACCTTGTTCAAGGATAATATAGAGATAAAAATATCAGTAAAACCATGGTGAATAGTTAACAACCCTTATCCATCAACAAAATTGAAAGAATATAACTCACGTTGAATGGAAAATATCAACAAATTTCACCAATAATCATCCATGACATAATTTTATCTACATCAACAAGAAAAACTCATCAAGAGCTACCAATATCCATCAAGAAAAAAGAATCATCTGCATCAACAAAATTCTCCAAAAGGTCGCTATGCTTATTCCTCAATAGAAAAAATTAAGAATAGGGATAAAATTTTAGAAATTTCAGACTTGAGAAGGGATTTTTCCCCCAATCCTACCATGATAAAATGAGATAAATTGTGTCTCTATTTATAGAGGAGGTGCTCAACTTCTTTTACATTAAAATAATATTTTTCTAGGATAAAAGCCTCTAATATAACATATAGTTAATCTAAACTATACAAAAGAAGGGGCATGTATGCCACATGCATAAATATAAAGGGGCATAAGTTCTCAAACATGAACCATATCCAAAAAACGAGGGAAATAGGAGGGGATTTGGTGTAGCATATAGTTTCCAAAGGCCCTTCAGATTGGTAGTGTCTAGCCTCCAAATCCCCTTCAATTGTTTATCCTCTTCAAACAACTTTGAAATTTGCACTCCACTAATCTTCTTCAAATTTGGAGCACATGCCCACAAATGCACATGGCATCATCCAAGGGGTTGTATTATGAAATTGAAACCCCAAATATTCCTTTAGTAATTAAATAAAGGGCTTAAAATGTGGTACCCATGTCCTCCAAAAAGGCTACATTAAACCCCAAAGTCTCCCTTAAAATTCCCTTCAAATGTGGACTCATGGATCTCCAAGAAAAAGAAACTCTTCAACTAGTGCAAAAAACCTTCAAAGATAGCATGGAAAGGACCAAAAAATCATTAGAATGTCGACACATAATCCACAAATCAAAAACAATAAACCTCACTATCATGAAAACTCATTTCCATTTAAATTTCAAGTGATTTTAAGTCAAAAAATGGGATCAACTCCAAATTTCTCATGTACAGATTGATTGAGTTATATTCAAATATCCTATAGGTCATCACTATTCTCCAACACAAGGGTAAGTGACTCAAATCTTCCTAATTCTTGAAATTATATAGTCAGCTCCAACATTCATTCACTGCACGTAGAGATATATATATGTCCAAGGTTTCTCCAATAAAGTTATGAGAGAAATCAACTGAGATTTAAAATAAGTATATTCATGCAAGAAATCTGAGGGTAGTACTTCTTCCTTGGTCTACCGCAAGCTTAAGAAATAGTCCCACTCATAACTATTGGTATAGAACCCATTCATTGGTTTATGAAACAGTCCCACTCATAAGGACTGGACTCTGGTTAGGAATGGTCCACCCTAATGAGTTTGAGTTGTCTTTGACCTGAAGCACCATTCAGAAAGAAATCCAGGCCATATTCTTGACCTATAGAGAAATTTTTGACTGAATTCTGAATTTGGGAAACTGAAATCATTTTGACGGTAAAAGAAATTGTGATTTTCTTGGTCATATAGAAAAGCAAAGTTTAGGATCTAAAAATTGGTTAACTAACCTAGGTCACCCTATAAGTCGCATATGCATGGTATATACTACTCATCATTCCTAATGAATTTTATCTTGAAATTATACCTAGTAACATTATTATTAAAATTCTTCCTCGATATTAAAGGAAATCAATACATTGTCTTGTAAACTAGAAAAATTCAATTTCCAAGTACATGTAGAGCCTCAAGACTGCCTCAATTTTGACATCAATTTCACTACCTTTTCCTCCTTTTTTTCAAACTCCATAAGCTCACGAAAGTATTGATTTGCACATTTTTAGCCTAGTAAGGTACCTTAATGATCTCGTTTTCATATTTTAAATTTTTCTTATTATTTGGATAAAAATTGTATTTAGCTACAGAATTTAAGCAATTCTGCAGCTAATCTCTATTTATGTAGCCACCACCATGGTCTAACAGGTTTCGAATAATGAATGAAGAAGCAAAGTACATGGGAAGTTGGGAAATGATCCATTCATGGGTGCTATGCTATCTACCTATTCATAATTGAGAAGGAAAGCACCTAGGATTGCGGTCAAAGAGTCAATCAAAGCAAGAACAGAAATAAGTGAGAGGGAAGATTAATCTTCACGATTTTCTCTCCACATAGAAAATCGTGAAAGCAACAAAAATCACATTTTTGTTTAGAGTTTTAGGCATAGTTTGATTAGTCTCCAAAGGTGTGATAGCCTCAAACATTTAATTCGAATGTGTTATAAATATCGGGTTGTGTAAACCTGAAACAAGTTCCATTTTATTGTAAGACTGTCATATATTGAAACTGTGTTTTTATCAATCGAAGGATAAGGTGTTTCTGGAATCATCGATGTGTAGCTAGTTGTGAATAAGTTCATAACCATTCTGTTGTGGAGGGACCATGCACAGAAGAGGTTTAATTGTTTATTTTTATGTCATTTCATAGTTTAGTTTCTTATGCTTTTGTTGTGTTTTCCGCATATATATACACTCTGTTTACTTTATTTTATTGTTGCAATTGATAGCATAGATACACTTTGTTTACATTTTCACTTCGTAGATTAAACATGTATACTCATTTTCGTACAGTAGACATATGCTCTGTTTTATTTTCATTACAAATTGTTTTTGAATTTCCATAGTATAGATGATTATATTTGACACTGTGACTTCACTGCTTGTTATCTTCATTTGCAGAATTTCATTGTGTTAGAATATATTCATTTCTTTATAATTGAATAGGCTTAGAGATAATTCATATAGATGCTTTGCTAGAATTAGAAACAATTTAGATAGATTCTTTGCATTATAATTGAACAGATTTAGAGATAATTTGAATTAATGTTTTGTTTATAATTGAATAAACTTAGAGATAGTTTAAATAGATGTTTTGTTATTTATTGAATATATTTAGAGATCATTTATCATAGTGGTCGGCATAGGTTGATTTGATATAGCTTAATATTTATCATTCAGATTAATTTCTTTTTTATGCAATATAATTTTATCATAGATTAATTTCCTTTCTTAGATAAAAAATTCTTTTTCTTCCTTCTTGCAAGTTTTATCTTTCAATCATTACAATATTTTCTTCAAGAGTGATATTTTTTTTTTCTTGTTTTAATTTCATTCACATAAAAACTCCAAAAACATAAAAAAAATATTGAACTTTTTTCTTGTTTCTAGAACCTTAGATTTCTTGAAGTCAATTGTTAACTTTTAGATAAGCTAAAATAGGATTCTCATCATAGCCTTGATAGTTGAATTTAGATTTCATTTCACAAATCAGTTTTAAGTTTCTCAATTCCAATTAGACATTCAAGATATACACAAAATCCTAAAAACAATTTTAAAACATATAAAATCAACACAATGAATTAAGTAAGAAAAGGCTTCTAACATATATAGTGCACTTGCACTTCATAAGATTACTAACCCTGGTCGATAATTTATGATAGAAATTTAAGACATTAAATTGACTAAACATTTTGGCACCATTTTCGGAGAAGTGTAAATAGGATCCTTATCTTTTAATCTAAAAAAAACAACAACAACAAAAAACATAAAAAATGACATGCGTAGAGAAAGAGATTCTAGAGGTAAATTTGTAGCTAGAGTTATAAGTTTATTTGTACTGCCTCTGCCCTGAATTCAGCTACCTGTGGAAGATTCTTTGTTTTCTCAAGCTGGGCTGATAGTTGAGCAATCTGCTCATCTTTTATCTTCAGCATTTGTTCATTTGCTGTCTTGAGTTGTGCCAATGCCTCAGATAACTTTTTTTGCTTCTGGACTGCACTCTGATCAATTCTCTGCTTTTCTTCCTGCAATTGTTGAGTTAATTGATTATTGGTTTGCTGTTGTGTTAACAATTGCAGTTCTGCCTGCTCTGCCTTCTGCCGTGCTTCTGATAGTTGTGCTTGTAATGAGAAAATATCCTGGTCTTTTGTTTTTAATAAAAGACTCACCTCTGATGCCTTATCTATTGTTGCTGCCGAATAGGCTCCAGCAAATTGTGATAGTTTTGTTAGGTCCTCAGAGGGGTCAAATTCCTCCTTCCAAACTACATTTCCCGTCACTGTTAATTCTGGGAACAGGGAAGGCTGATCAGTCCTTTTCCTCTTCCTTTGTCGTTTTACCACAGCTTTGTGTTTCGGGCTATAGAAGACATCTAAGGGAGGAATTTCTTCTATCTGCAAAATAACTTGATCGGAGGGGTCCTTTGGGATTATCTCTTTTCCTTTAGAACTGGGTAGGCCGCTGGTTTCACCTGGAACTTGTTCTGAAATGGTCTCCTGTGTGTCTGCTACTCTTGATGTTTGGGCTTCCTTTGAACCCTCAGGATTGTTGATAATTGAATTGAATTGCTGCCATTCCTGGAGCAATTCGGGATCAATTTGAGTATCTTGATTTACCTTTATGGTGCTCTGTTCCTGCTCTTTTGTCTGGGTTTCTTCTTGCACTTTCTCCTGTTCAGGCTCGCTTGATCCTGTTGCTGGGCTTGTTGCTAACAGATCTAGGGGCAGAGTTTGCAACCTCTGTTCTCTAAGTCTGTTGAATTCAATTAACCCTTCATCTTGATATTTCATTCTGGCCAACGATCTAACTTGGGACATTGACTCGGCTGTGGAGAACAGGTCATCAAATATATCTTCTTTATGATCAAACTTTGCCAATTTGGCTTGTTCAAGGGCATTATAGGCAACTTTGTCGGGATCAAATTGCCTATTAGGGAGAGTTGCTAGAGTTAATGATTTCATCTTTATAGCTTCTTTCTCTGCATGTTTGAGATCATTCAAGGTGTAGACACCACATCTAAGAGGAAAAGAGGGCCAGACCTGCTTCTTATTTCTCTTTAGAGTTTGTGTAACGCCCTCGGAAATAATCTGATAGGCTATCTCCCTTGCCAACAGTTTATCAGGTATGTATAGAGGAAGAACATGAGGTTTGGCTTGGCTGCCAAAAATTCTTATATAAGTAAATTTTTCCTCTGCAAACCATCTCCCTAAGCCAGTTAAATCAATCCCTGCTTGGTAGGAAATCTTGGGAGCAGGTTTATCAAAAATAGAGTAATGAATGGGTAACATGAAACCATTGCAGATTTGGTATAAATGGTGCCTATGGGAGGTTTTCCACACTTTCCGATAGTATATGTGAATGGGGATGGAGTCTTGAGGAGTCCACCTCCAGCCGAGCACGGGAAATTTAGAATTAAAACACAAGGTGTCCGGGATATAAGCACTGTAGTAGAATGGGGAAATAAACCTTTCAGAAATGCGGGTCTTGCCTCTGAAATCAAGAACTGCGGTGGCTAATTTGTCGGACAGTATAGTTCCCCAATCCATAATTTCACTATTACACGCTGCCTCCATTAAAGGAACCATTTCTATAGTGAAATTAGAGGAGTCGTGCAAACCCCATAATCTACACATCATGATTCCAGCATAAAAGTAAGGAGAACATAGAGAATCAACAGAATACATACCGGAAGATTTATGCTTGTGTTTTGCCGGATTCTGCCTCCAATTCCGAATGGGTTCGGATTCAGTTTCGTTCTCATTTCGGAATTTCTCCAGAAATGCCTTGTTGTACTTCTTCTCAGGCTCAGACAAATGATACATCTGCCTCAAATCATTAGCTTGAAATGAACCAAAGACTCTCCCATCTCTGGTGCAGAAGGTTCTGTCTGTGATTGGGAGTTCCTCAATTTCCCACCTTACTACATCCGTATATGGGAGAATTTGTTCCCGAGCTGCTATCCGATGAAGGAAAGAGTCGGCTAAGTCCTTTAAAGTACCTTCGGATTTTTGAGTCGTATCCACTGTGGCTTCTACTATTGTCACTTCAGGTTCTTCAGCTTCTATCAAATTATAGGTACTTTGCCAAGAAGTTTTGCCGAGACCTGAACATGTAGTATCAGATATCAATCCTTTCTTTTTATTTCCTGGATCAGTGATGGCTTGTTCTATGGCTGGCGAAGCGGAAGCGTTTGCAGTTTTCTTGGACTTCTTCCCCATTTTGCTTGCATCTATCAGCTTAGAGGAATTCTGCACAGGAGTAAAAATAAGCGTAACACAGAGAATTGGCAGTAAAAACCAAATACGGGGGAAATCTATTGATTAATGCGTGATGAAGAATTAACTTAAGGTTGCCATGGATCCAATCCGTAAAAATATTTAGACTTATTATTTCATTAAATGGCCGCAAAAACCTGTCAATCATTTAAATATCCATCACGTCGTTTATTGGTGAAATGATTTGTTTAAGCGTGCCTTGGCCGTTTTGGCGGTTGAGCGCAGGTGAATCTCCATTATAAAGATAAGGCTTTTAATACGAATTAATCGTAATATCCCCGTTTTAACAACCTTTTTGAAGTTTGTGTTTTGGCTTTATCGCATCGCATCGGGACGAAAAGCTTTTCTTATACTGGCATCTCTTGGAATCCTCGCCGATAGCGATATCGCATCGCATCGGGAGCATTTAACCGGGATATCGCATGGTATATCACCGATCGCTTAAAAGCATGCATGGTATATCGCATCGGAGCAAACCAAAAGTTTCCTAAGTTATGTTTCCTTTGTCATTGCGATATGCGATCTTGCGATCGCTTTATCGCAATGATAAAAGATTTAATTTTTTATATGCCATGTCCACTATTGGTTTGTCAAAAAGGTTTTTGTAATGTTTTTATTTCATTTTTGGACCTTTTTGAATAATACAAAATTGATACCAATTAAAAAATAAAAGGGACCCATTTCATATTATAGTGTTGTGAATAAAAATTATATGAAATGGGGGGTTGTTGTAGAGGACAACAATTGGCGATTTGCTGGAAGAAACAGTTATCTCTAAAAAGTATGGAAATACTTAAACTTTTTCAAAATAGAATTTCAATCAAAAGGGAAAATTCTAATATAACTAAGTATATATTCACTCCAAATAAAATGAAACTATTTTTGCTAATTTCCTCTCTTTGTTGAAAATTAGATACATTCTAAGTTTTAAATAGGCCTCTATTGGTTTATAATGATAAAACAGAAAACCTTTCCAAAGAAGCTTTTATAGTTAACTCGTCTGTCATAGGTAGAGCCTCTGCTGCCAGCAAACGTTCATAGTTCCGACAGGGATACCTTTTAACCATGTTATTGTCCATTATCCCATCCATTTGAGAGTATGATTAACAGAATGAATTCAAAATATGCTTTCATATTTTGTATTTCCTTTTACTTTTCCCGTTATTTCTAAGATAAAAAGCCATTGTCCTGGTTTGGTGGCCAGCTGTTTGACAATGCCATTCACTAGTAGTAATTTAACCGAACAAGCTGGCTCGTGATGAGACCCCTTGTCTTATAATTTAAGCCATTACCCTGTTTTGGTATGCAGTATTGGTAATGTCGGTTAAATTATTTCCCTATGATCATGGTAAGCAGGCTTGTAATAACACCTTTTATCTTTTATATCAAAATTCTAGAATTACACTCTGAGTAATCATAAACTTTTGGTGAATGGGATGGACAATTTTCTCCTTAAGAGTAAATGGATGACAGGGTAAGAGTTGAAGATGCTGAAATTGGATTAGTTTCTATTTTGATATTGATAACCTTTTTGTTGACCAATTTAAAAACATGAAATGATTTTTTAATACTTCTAAACTTTGAGAAGAGTTCGCAAAAATTGAAGGGTGGCTTCAGAATGCAATTATACTTAGTTTCCTAGAAATTGTTCCTCTTGTTTAAGACTTCTATTTATTTAAAAGTAAATAACAACAATCCTTTCTTTTGAGCAACTTTTAAATATAGCAAAGGTCAATGGAAGATACCTTACAACTTTATTTCCTAATGATCCTAAAAAAACATAAATCCTACTTAGAACTAAAGGAGAAGGGGTTACCTTCTCAATTGAAGAATTTCTTTAAGATGAGGCCATTAACAGGAAGAGAGTCCCTCTTTCCTGATAGATCTTGTAACATGAATGTCGAATGGCCTATCTTCTTGCTGATCTGAAATGGTCCAAGCCACATCTTTTGGAACTTGGTGTGTTTACCTTTATCCTCATGGGCTTTATCCCATTTCAGAACTAGATCACCAACCTGCAACTGTTTAGAACTAGATGAAGCTGAATCAAATGATTTTTTGATTATTTGTTGATGTTTTGCATGAGTAATTTTGGCCTTTTCTCTTTCTTCTTCTAATTTTAAAATTTGATCATGTCTAAGTTGGATAGAAGAAGAGGGGCTTTCTTCAATAAACTGCACTAGGGCTAGAGAAGGAAGTGCTAGATTGGTTGGTAGTATTTCTTCTTTCCCATATACAAGATTGAATGGAGAAGTACCTATGGAGGCCTTCTGTGTTATTCTATCTGCCCATAGTGCGAATATTAAAGATTTATGCCAATTTTTATGATTCTGTTCAATAGTTCGCTTAATGATTTTAAGGAGATTTTTATTGGTAGACTCTGCTAGACCATTACCCTGGGGATAATAATTTGCAGAATATTTTAGTTTAAAACCTCTTTTAATAGCGAACTCAAACATAGCATTACCAGAGAAATAAGATGCATTATCAAAAACAAGAGCATTTGGGACACCAAACCTGGTAATAATGAATTGATCTATAAATTCTATAATTCCTTCAGAGTTTGTTGTTTTTAACGGAATTGCTTCAACCCACTTGGTAAAGTAATCAGTAGCAGTAAGGATATACTTATGTTGTTTGGAATACTGTGGAGAAATTTCCCCAACGATATCCAATCCCCATTGTTCAAAAGGTTGCTCAATGTTGACTGGTTGCAAAGGGAAAGCTGATTTTCTTTGTCTTCCACTGGAGGTTTGACAACTTTGGCATTTCCTTACATATTCGTGAGTATCTCTGAATAAAGTGGGCCAATAATACCCAGCATGAATGATTTTGTGAGCTGTAGTGTCAGCTCCAAAATGTCCTCCGACTGGTCCATCATGTAGCTCCTGCAAAACCTTTTGTGCTTCAGGTTTTTCTAGGCATCTTAATAAAACTGAATCATAGTTTTGTCTAAAAAGTACATCATCAATGATTATGAAGTTTTTTGCTTTTAATCTAATGGCCCGTTTGTTTTTATAAGAAAGATTAGGAGGTGCATATCCATTTTTCAGATAAAAGATTAAATATGGATATTGAGATTCAGAATTGGTAATACTTATCTGATTGATTTCTTCCATATGTTCTGTATCACCTGATTCCGGAACGTTGGATGCTCCTGCTAACAACCTGCAAAAACCTTGACCCCTCACAATCTTTGCTGGCTTGATTTCCAAGTCATACTCTTGAAGTGATGTAACCCAATTGGCCCTTTTCTCACCTAATTCCCTTTGGATCAGTAATTGTCTTACTGCAGAAAAAGGAACTATAACCTTTGTATGAGCTTTTAAAAGGAAGGGCCTATAGTGTTTAATAGCTTTATACACAGCAAAGGCTTGTTTTTCAACTTCGGAGTAATTTAGTTCTGCACCCTGGAAATTTGAACTAAAAAATGAAATCGGTGCTTCAAGTTCATGATCATTAATCTGAGTGAGTACTGCTGCATAAGATGAATCGGATGCGATAGTATACAATGTGAAATGATTAGAAAAATTGGGAGTGTTTAAAGCGGGGGCATTGATTATTGATTTTTTGATTAAATCAAATGCTTCCTTTTCCACAGATCCCCATTTAAACACTGAATTTTTCTTAATCATATTTTGTAATGGTAAAATGATCTGAGAAAAATCAGGAACAAATCTTTTGACAAAGTTGATCTGACCTAAAAATGACTGCATGGATTTTTTGTTATGAGGAAATGGGATTTCAGAAATTTCTTTAATCTTGTCAGGATCAATATAAATACCATCTTTGGAAACAATAAAACCCAGGAGCTTTCCTTGATCAAGAGCGAAGAAGGATTTTTTAGGATTGAGTGAGATACCATACCTTTTGCAGCGTTGAAAAATTTGATTTAAGTCACACAAATGATTGGATCTCTTTTTAGAAAATACAGTAATATCATCTAGGTAGACAACTATTGTTTTATTAATCAATCCTTTGAAAGCGATATCCATCGCTCTTTGGAATGTGGCTCCTGCATTAATAAGTCCGAAAGGCATTTTCTGATAAGCATAAGTTCCCCATTTTGTTCTGAATGTAGTTTTAAGTCTGTCATCAGGATGAACCAAAACTTGGCTATATCCTGAAAAACCATCTAAAAAAGACATTAATTCAGAGCCTGCTACTGATTGGAGTATCTGCTCCATAGTAGGTAATGGGAAGTTATCTTTGAGGCTTGCTTTATTCAGATTTCTAAAATCTATACAAATCCTAATGTCGCCATTTTTCTTTCTGACAGGCACCATATTAGAGACCCAGTTTGAGTGTCGAACGGGAAAAATAATCTTAGCTTTCAAGAGTTTATTGAGTTCTGATTTTATTTGACTCTCTAAGTTCGAATGTATTTTCCTTAATTTCTGCTGAACTGGTTTCTGATCGGGAAGCATTGGAATGGTATGCTGGATAATAGTTGTATCATATGTCTTTAGATCATCATATTTCCAAGCAAAAACATGTTTATGTTTCTTTAAGAGTTTAATGAATGCTTCCTTTTCTTCTACAGAAAGTCCTAACCCTAGATTAACGTTTTG
The DNA here is from genome assembly GCA_034641835.2 of Pinus albicaulis. Classification (NCBI taxonomy): domain Eukaryota; kingdom Viridiplantae; phylum Streptophyta; class Pinopsida; order Pinales; family Pinaceae; genus Pinus; species Pinus albicaulis. The sequence continues at coordinate 36,793,088 of CM076570.1, read as the reverse complement.
AGGATTTTGTTCAGTGCCAAGGTTTATCAATTCAAACCTTAAAGTAGAGCTTTGGAGCTTTGGATTGGTCACAGGTTTAAATCTGTCTTTAATATCATAAAGATCTTCAAGCTTCACCACAAGCTTTGGAATTGAATTTTCCTCTGATTTACCTCCCATTTGAAGGTCATGTTTGCTTTCCTCAATGATCTGGTCATCATAGGACTTTTCTGAAGTCAAAAATTGTAAAATGTCTTCATCGTGATTAAATACTCTCCAATTAGTGATATTGTCAGGAATTGATGGCCTAAAAAGTAATTCAATTGAAAATCTATCTAGGCTATAATATTCGGAGGGTATGAGTCTGGAAGCAACATTGGCTAGCAAGTCTGCTGCTGAATTTTGAGACCTAGGAATAGAAGAAATATTGAATGCAGAAAAGTGCGTGGTGAGTTCTTGTACCAGTGACTGATAATGTTTGAGGTGATTTGAAAGACAGTGAATTGTATTTCTCACCTGTTTGACAATAATTTCAGAATCGCCGAATACCTTCAAATATTGCACTTTAAGGCCAATTGCTTTATACAGACCTTGAACTAAGGCTTCATACTCGGCTGTGTTGTTTGTGCATTCAAATTCTAACCTACAGGACAACATTGTTTTTTCCCCTTGCGGGCTAACCAATATACACCCTGCTCCTGAACCTTCGTTAGATTTGGAGCCATCAAAATATAAAGACCAAAATAAAGAAGTATTAACAATCTTATTTACAGTTTCCCCAGTATCATTAAAACATCTTGACCTATCTGTTTGTGAATGGTTTTCAATCTGTGATGTTAAATTGTTTACTGAGAAAGGAGATGGTTGGGCAGTGAGATTTCCAAAAAATGACTCTGATGAATAATTTCCCAAGATGTTGTTATTAAATGCAATTGGTTGATTTTCCTGTTCAAAATCTGTTACAGTGTAGGTCATGTGTTTCTCTCGATTGATTTTTATTTGATTTGGCTTTCCCCTATAGGGTAACCACATGTGAGACCAATCGGTAGAAATATACCCATGGAGCTTTTCAGACCAATCTCTACTCAAGATCAACCCATAAAATTCAGGTATATCAGCTATTAGGATATCAATTCGTTGAACTACCCATGGATCAGCTGATAACCTGATAGTTACAGAGTTAATCTCTCCTAAAACCTGGACCTTGGTTCTGTCTAACTGTACAATGTGTATGGAAGACTTTTGGGGTTCTATGTTCAGTTTGGAACAAACTGAAGTTGGCATTATATTGGATGATGCCCCTGAGTCAATCAAACAGTTGTGTAGGTTTCTGTTGTAGATCTCAAAGGTCAAAAGGAAGGGTGGAGTATGAGAATTCGATCTATCTCCAATCAGGACTGAATCAGTAGCTTCTATCATACCAGAAGGTGGTTGACCCGAATCATTTGCAGCTTTAGCACTTGGAAGAGGTGAAGAGGGAACAGCATTCAATTCTTTGAGAAGTAATTTCTACTGATGTTTTAATTTGCTAAATTCAAACATAGTAATGTTTGCCTTAGTTTTCTTCATATCATCAACAATATTGTAATCCATTGAATCGGATACTACTAATGTTTTAGATGTTGAAGGAGTACTTGAAGTTGAAGGCTGGTTTTGGGGAACTGCTGCAGGTGACTTCTTTGTAGGTACTTTTTCCTTTGTTGTAGCAGCACCTGCACTCCGTTTCTTTGAAGTTGCCTGAACAGGTTCAAAGGTACTCTTACTCCTAGTAGAGACAGAAAAAGCTTCTTCATCATTATCTGTATCGGAGTTGGGCATTATGAAATACCACATGCCATAGCATTCAACAACTTCCTCTTCATTATCAGTTAGTGAGATTGTTTCCTCTTCCTCTTCTTCTTGATCTGAATCTGCATAAGATATGACATTCGGTGGTTTTGATTCGGTTTTCTTGTAATTCTTAAAGGGCCTTTTGGTTGAAGTTTCAGTGACTTGTTTCTTGATTTCAACCATTTCATTTGACATGGTCTTGAGGACCTTTTGGAGGCCCTCCATATCATATGGATCTTTCGAGGTTTTCTTCTTTGAGTCATCTTTGAATGAAACTTTTTTGGTTTTTCTTTCCTCAAGAGCTGCTTTCTTTTCTAGAGCATTGATACGTTTCTCCATAGCAAGTGCTTCTTTCATGTTTTCAGCGAGTGTTGGTTTTGCGGCCCTGTCTACAAAAATAGCTATATTGGCAGGTAGGGCAGTAATATACCACTCACTTCTGATTTGTTCACTTGGTTTGGAGGTCGTTGGGATTTTATTCAAGAGTTTATTGAAACGAGCATTAAATTCTTTAATTGGTTCCCTATGCTCTATCCTAAGATTGGAGAGATCATTTATTAGTGTAGCTAAAGATCTGTCATCTCCATACTTAGTAAGAAACTGTTCTTGGCAAATGTTCCAACTGGTAATAGAATCAGAAGGCAGGGAAAAATACCAGGATCCTGCTGATCCTTGCAACGTGTAAGGGAAAAGCCTAACAACGACATCTTGCTCTGTTACTCCCTTCAAATTAACTGCTAACATGAAGTTATTGATATGTTCCTCATTGGGTTCCAACTTCTGGATTAAACTTGGGTAGCCATTTTTCAGGAGCATCTGGTAATGCATGTAATGGTGCGGGCATGTTGACTGCACCAGGTCTGGTCCATGGATCTGCCATTGTAATACCAGTGGTGGATGATACTGTTGTTGAGATTCCAGATGTCTGGGAAGGAATTGATGTTGAGGAGTGAGCAGGTTGAGATGTTGAAGTTCCAAATTCCTGGTGAACAACAATATGTAATGAGGGAGTGGATGGTTGACTTCGCACTGGAGAGGATGAGATGGAGGATGTGGATGAAAGTGCTTCACTGTCAGAATCTTCAGTGTTTTTCTTTGCCCTTTTCCTTTTAGGTAAAGGGAATTCAGTAGGTTAAATACCGAGCTTTTCACTCTGAAGTCTAGTGAGAGGGTGAGGTAGATTGAATTGCGAAGTCTCACTGCTTTGAGATAGTTCAGATTTCTGTGGTGAAATCGAGAAACTCTGAAGTTTATGGATGAGAGACTGAACTTCAGGAGATTCAAGACTTAATTGTTCTGGAGTATGGTGGGTTTGAGTAGTGATAGTGGATACCTCTTCTTCTTGCTTGGATGCTGGAGAACCAGCATGCAATTGGGAAGTAGGAGGTGATGTGGAGGGAGAATTACTCTTAGAATGGTTTGCGGATTTGGGTTTGCTTGCCATTCACAGTTGATGGCCCTCCTTCTAGCGCCAAAAATGTTGATGCCTCGAAAATCGTTGCAACAACATTGGGGGATGACCACCCGGTCCGGACCTTAAACAGCTCCTTTTCCGTTTGGGATGGTGGCTCCGACTGGATATAATGGGACCAGTTTCCCGATAAAGAATAGAAGTGGGTGAATGAGTGATAATAAGTGATAATGAATGGAGTACTTTTAATCTATAAACAACAAATATAAATGACTATTATATCCCGGGAAGTTTCTATTCTTAAGTGCAACGTTTGATGATCTATGTTTGTCAATAGGCATATAAATGACACTATTTAATAAACAAAGATATTTATTTAAATAATAATTACTTCATTCAATTAGTTGAATGAAGTAATTGATAAAACATTGTTACACTTATCTCAATTTATATCATTGACATATATATGATTGAAAGAAAAGCATACCATAAACATCCAATAGTGGAAGGAATACAGAAATACTGTTAAAACACATACATATATTCAATAATAGCAAAAGTAATTAAACAACAATTTATATAAAAAGAATGGATTCAGACATAGATAATAGTACCATATGAGCTGCAATTCATTCGAGATTCTTCTTTCAACGCAAAAATACTTTCACACAAAGACAGTAGTGCACATTTGCATAAAAGCTTCCTTGTCAAAATTAGAATAATTGGTCCAGTTTTATAAAAGAATACGCCTGAAGTACAGTAGTGCAACTTCAGGTTTCAAGACATATACAAAACTTTACGACCCTTTCTAAATACATGAAAGGGTCTATAAATACTAAATTTATCTAAATATCTATGAAACTGAAAAATCCTACTTAATTGGTATCTAAACAATCTTGAATATCTCCTTCATGGCAATCTGGCAGTCGGCGGCATGAATCATCACTTAGGTTGTTCATCTCTAGTCCTGAGCTGGCATATTTCAAGCATTGGCTCCACTTCTGGTGGTCGGTTAAGGCGAGAACTGAGTTGGGCATCATAGGTGGCATCTTGCATTTTGGGAATGATGCATCCGATTGCATCTGAGAGGCATTTGAGGGCGGCTCTCTGGCTGTAAGGTTTGACTAAGAACATCCAATAGGTGTCCCATGTCAAACTGTTAATTCCTGCGATTAATCTGCCAGTTTTTTCCAGCTCTGAGTAACATGACTGTTCCAATGTTTTAGCTGATGTCAATTTACCTCGGGTACATTGGGAAATCATGTTAGATAAGTAGAGAGTGTCATTAATCAATTCAACCAAATTACTTGTGGTTAATTTGCATCTGGAAACTGCCCTCTCTACTTTGTTTAACTGAGATTGCCATTCCATAAATAATATCTCTTTATGCGACTCTAGGATCTTTGGCAATTTAGCTGACTGTCCTTCCTCAGTACCTTGCCACTCAAGATAATTGGTCACTATCTCATCGGCCTGCTCGAAGTCTGTTATAGCATCAGCTGATTTATTACTCAGAGATGTTGTTAAGTCACATAAAGGTTCTGCCTGGGCGATTTGTTGACATAACAACTTTATCTGTGTTAATAATGCTTTGTTTATTTGTACTGCCTCTGTCCTGAATTCAGCTACCTGTGGAAGATTCTTTGTTTTCTCAAGCTGGGCTGATAGTTGAGCAATCTGCTCATCTTTTATCTTCAGCATTTGTTCATTTGCTGTCTTGAGTTGGGCCAATGCCTCTGATAACTCTTTTTGCTTCTGGACTGCACTCTGATCAATCTTCTGCCTTTCTTCCTGCAATTGTTGAGTTAATTGACTATTGGTTTTCTGTTGTGTTAACAATTGCAATTCTGCCTGCTCTGCCTCCTGCCGTGCTTCTGATAGTTGTGCTTGTAATGAGAAAATATCCTGGTCTTTTGTTTTTAATAAAAGACTCACCTCCGATGCCTTATCTATTGTTGCTACCGAGTAGGCTCCAGCAAATTGTGATAGTTTTGTTAGGTCCTCAGAGGGGTCAAATTCCTCCTTCCAAACTACATTGCCCGTCACTGTTAGTTCTGGGAATAGGGAAGGCTGATCAGTCCTTTTCCTCTTCCTTTGTCGTTTACAAACTTGATGTTTGGGCTATAAAAGACATCTAGGGGAGGAATTTCTTCTGTCTGTACAATAACGATCGAAGGGGTGTAGGGATTATCTCTACTCCTTCCACAAGTAGGTAGGCGCTGGTTTCTGGAACATTACGAAATGGTCTCTGACCTTTTCTTTTGATGTTTGAAACTCCTTGTACCTCGAGTTGTTGATAATTGATTGAATTGCGCCATTCACGGAGCAATTCGGGATCAATTTGCGTATCTATCTTGATTTACCTTTCGCATAGTTGCTCTTTTCCTGCTCTTTTGCCTGGGTTTCTTCTTGCACTTTCTCACAGTGGGCTTGCTTGATCCTGCTGTTAGGCTTGTTGCTAACAGATCTAGGGGCAGAGTTTGCAACCTCTGTGCTCTAAGTCTGTCGAATTCAACTAACCCTTCATCTTGATATTTCATTCTGGCCAACAATCTAACTTGGGAAATTGACTCGGATGTGGAGAACAGGTCATCAAACATATCTTCTTTATGATCAAACTTTGCCAATTTGGCCTGTTCAAGGGCATTATAGGCAACTTTGTCGGGATCAAAATGCCTATTAGGGAGGGTTGCCAGAGTTAAGGATTTCATCTTTATAGCTTCTTTTCTCTGCATGTTTGAGATCATTCAAGGTGTAGACACCACATCTAAGAGGAAAAGAGGGCCAGACCTGCTTCTTATTTTTCGTTAGAGTTTGTGTAACGCCCTCGGAAATAATTTGATAGGCTATCTCCCTTGCCAGCAGTTTATCAGGTATGTACAAAGGAAAAACATGAGGTTTGGCTTGGCTGCCGAAAATTCTTATATAAGTAAACTTTTCCTCTGCAAACCATCTCCCTAAGCCAGTTAAATCAATCCCTGCTTGGTAGGAAATCTTGGGGGCAGGTTTATCAAAAATAGAGTAATGAATGGGTAGGGACCTAACATTGCGATTTGGTATAGGCCAAGCCTATGGAGGTTTTCCACACTTTCTGATAGTATATGTGAATGGGGATGGAGTCTTGAGGAGTCCACCTCCAGCCGAGCACGGGAAATTCAGAATTAAAACACAGGGTGTCCAAGATATAAGCACTGTAGTAGAATGGGGAAATAAACCTTTCAGAAATGCGGGTCTTATATATATCCAGAAGCTATGATGACTGTGGCTAATTTGTCGGACGGTATAGTTCCCCAATCCAAATTTCACTATTACAAAAGCACGCTCTCCATTAAAAGAACATTCTGTAAAGTGAAATTAGAGTCGTGCAAACCCCATAATCTACATCATGATGGAGCTATGTGATGAGAGGAGCCTTGAGAATCAACGAATACATCTTAGGAAGATTTGTACTTGTGTTTGCCGGATTACTGCCTCCAATTCCGAATGGGTTCGGATTCAGTTTCGTTCTCATTTCGGAACTTCTCCAGAAATGCCTTGTTGTACTTCTTCTCAGGCTCAGGCAAATGATACATCTGCCTCAAATCATTAGCTTGAAATGAACCAAAGACTCTCCCATCTCTGGTGCAGAAGGTTCTGTCTGTGATTGGGAGTTCCTCAATTGCCCACCTTACTACATCAGTATATGGGAGAATTTGTTCCCGAGCTACTATCCGATGAAGGAAAGAGTCAGCTAAGTCCTTTAAAGTACCTTCAGATTTTTGAGTCGTATCGACTGTGGCTTCTACTGTTGTCACTTCAGGTTCTTCAGCTTCTATCAAATTATAGGTACTTTGCCAAGAAGTTTTGCCAAGACCTGAACATGTAGTATCGGATATCAACCCTTTCTTTTTATTTCCTGGATCAGTGATGGCTTGTTCTTTGGCTGGCGAAGCGGAAGCGTTTGTGGTTTTCTTGGACTTCTTCCCCATTTTGCTTGCATCTATCAGCTTAGAGGAATTCTGCACAGGAGTAAAAATAAGCGTAACACAGAGAATTGGCAGTAAAAACCAAATACGGGGGAAATCTATTGATTAATGTGTGATGAAGAATTAACTTAAGGTTGCCATGGATCCAATCCGTAAAAAGATTTAGACTTATTATTTCATTAAATGGCCGCAAAAAACCTGTCAATCATTTAAATATCCATCATGTCGTTTATTGGTGAAATGATTTGTTTAAGCGTGCCTTGGCCGTTTTGGCGGTTGAGCGCAGGTGAATCTCCATTATAAAGATAAGGCTTTTAATACGAATTAATCGTAATATCCCCGTTTTAACAACTTTTTTGAAGTTCGTGTTTTGGCTTTATCGCATCGCATCGGGACGAAAAGGTGCTTTTCTTATACTGGCATCTCTTGGAATCCTCGTTCGCTGATAGCGATATCGCATCGCATCGGGAGCATTTAACCGGGATATCGCATGGTATATCACCGATCGCTTAAAAGCATGCATGGTATATCGCATCGGAGCAAACCAAAAGTTTCCTAAGTTATGTTTCCTTTGTCATTGCGATATGCGATCTTGTGATCGCTTTATCGCAATGATAAAAGATTTAATTTTTTATATGCCATGTCCACTATTGGTTTGTCAAAAAGGTTTTTGTAATGTTTTTATTTCATTTTCGGACCTTTTTGAATAATACAAAATTGATACCAATTAAAAAATAAAAGGGACCCATTTCATATTATAGTGTTGTGAATAAAAATTATATGAAATGGGGGGTTGTTGTAGAGGACAACAACTCCCAAGAATAACTTAGGAGGACATCCATTGATATTAGGAAGACCTTGGTTAGCTACAGTTGATGCTTTCATCAGTTGTAGATCTGGTGATATGTTTATCTCTGATGGAAGTTAAACAAATACATTCACTTTATATCCTCCAGCAAAAAAAATGATAGGAGTATTAAATTAAGAATGGATGGATGATTACAATGATGATACAACCTATTTTTACTATCTCACGCGTTAGTGAAGAAAATCAAATTCTAAATTCAATAGAAAATCACGAATCGTCTTCACAATGTGAGAATAGTCAAAAATTTTAGGAACAATGTAATATTGAATACTTATCATCCAGACAAATTTCTTTATATTCTATGGAAGAATTTGTTAATTCTTTAATTGAAATTTTTCCAAGTAAAACTTTAAACATGAATAAAAACCTAGAAAAAATTCAAAAAGAGAAATTAATAAAAACATTACAAAACATTCTTCTGCATATGCATGAGAATACACTGACATGAAATGAATCCACCCTGAAACTTGCATACATCATATCTATATTGAGGAGAATTTTAGACCAATCAAATAGCCTCAAAGAAGAATGAATTCAAATCTTAGGGAAATTGTAAAGGGAAAACTACAAAAATTGTTGAATGTAAAGCTTATTTATCCAATATCATATAGTCAATGGGTTTCACCTTTAGTAATTGTCCCTAAAAAGAATGGAAAATGGAGAGTGGGTATTGATTATAGGGATTTGAATAAATCTACTTTAAAAGATCACTTTCCATTACCTTTCATAGACCAATTTTTAGATACACTAGCAGGGAAGAAATATTTTTCATTCTTGGACGGTTTTAGTGGGTAAATAAAATTCAGGTAGCACTCAAAGATCAAGACAACCCACCTTCACCTATCCATGGGGAACTTATTCTTACCGATTACTTCCTTTTGGATTATGCAATGCACCTGCAACATTCCAAAGAGCATTATTAGGTATTTTCTCTAATTTAATTCATGACTGTGGGGAAGTGTATATGGATGATTTTACAGTGTATGGAAATTATTTTGAAGAAGCCCTTGAAAATTTGGAAAAGGTTCTCATAAGATGTAAGGAAGAAAATCTCTCATTAATTCATGAAAAAAATTTTATGATGTTTACTGAAGGAATTGTTTTAGGACACCATATTTCAGGAAATCGAATTAAGGTGGACTCATCTAAAGTTGAAGTTATTTCCAAATTAGCAATCCCAAATTGTCAAAAATATGTTAAGAGTTTTCTTGGTTTTACAGGATACTACAAAATATTTATAGAAAAATTCACAAAAATTGCATCTCCACTCTTCAAATTGCTCGCAAAGGATTGTGAATTTAGCTGTAACCCTAAGTGCCAAAAGGCATTTGAAAATTTGAAAGAAAAAATTTATGAAGCACCAATCTTAAGAGGACCAAATTGGAAATTACCTTTTCATATCTCAACTAATGCTTTAGAGACAGCTTTGGGAGCTCTATTAGGACAAAAATACTTGACCCTTTATTCCATATACTATACAAGTAAGAATTTGACTTCAACATAGTTAAATTATATTGTTACTGGAAAAGAGTTTGTAGTTGTTTTCCATGCTATTAAAAAGTTCAGACATCACATCACTGGCTATGAAACTTTCATTCATACAGATCATTCTGCAATTAGATATCTAATGAATAGTTCCATTACTAACGGAAAAATCAAAAGAGGGTTACTATTATTGCAATAATTTAATATCACCATTTTAGATCGACCTGGAAAACAAAACGCAATTGCTGACTTTTTGTCTAGAATTAAAAATGATAATAATGATACACCAGTAGAAGATAGTTTTCCTGATGAATATATTTTTGCAATATCTACTAAATCTCCATGGTTTGCTGACATTGCTAATTATTTAGCCACAGGAAAACTACCATCATATTTGTTTCCTAGAGAAAAGAGGAAGATAATTCAAATGGGTGCATCTTACTCATGGGTAAATGAGGAAGTGTACAAGACAGGTCCAGATTTCATCATTAGAAGATGTGTCTAAGAGGATGAAATACCTAAGATACTGAAGGCATGCCATGATGAGCCGTGTGGAGGAAACTTTTTTTACAAGAGGATTGTTTACAAAATCCTTCTCTTAGGATATTATTGGCCCTCCCTTTTCAAGGATGCCAAAGAATATATTAAAAGATGTGATAGTTGTCTGAGAATGGGAAACATATTCCTTCAGATGAAATGTCCTTATAACCACAGGTACTCATCGAACCCTTTGAAAAATGGGATATGGATTTTGTTGGACCAATCAATCCATCATCAAGACAAAAGAGGTATATTCTCGTGTGCACTGATTATGTCAGTAAATGGGTAGAAGCTAAAGCATTTTCCTTTTCTAATGAAAATGATGTAGTTTCATTTATTTTTTAGGATATTTTTACTCGTTGTGGGGTCCCAAGGGAAATTGTGACAGATCAAGGAACTCAGTTTGCATCCAGAATTTTACAAAATATCTTGGAAGAGTATAAAATCAAGCATAGGAAGTCCACTCCATACCATCCATAGGAAAATGGACAAGTGGAGTCTACTAATAAAGTGATTGAAGAAATGCTCACAAGGATTGTACGTTTGCATAGAATGGATTGGGAAGAAAATCTTCCTGAATCTTTATGGGCCTACCGTACCACATGGAGAAGCACAACAGGACATACTCCCTATGAACTTGTTTATGGAAAGCAAGTCTTTTTTCCAATAGAGTTCCAAATAAAAACCTTCAAAACAACAGTCAAATTGGGACTTGACTTGTCAAAAGCACAAAGGCATGGAATGGAACAACTCAATGAGATTGATGAAATAAGACAAGATGTAGTTCAAAATACCATCCTAGTTCAGCAACAGAGATCCAGATGGCATGAAAAATACATTAAAGAGAGAAAAATCCAAGCAAGATATTGGGCACTTCTTTTTTACTCAAAGTTCAAAGATTTCCAAGGGAAATTTCAAACCCAATGGCTTGGGCCTTATGAGATTGAGAGATTATTTGATAATGGAGGGGCCAGGATCATAAATATTCATGAATAAAAGGTTCCTCTCCTTGTAAATAGACATTGATTAAGGATTTATCATAAGCCATTGACAAAAGAGGAGTTTGTCAAGATTTTTCAAGATAATGTTGATATGAAGTTGGTTAAATAGAATTTTTCTTCTTCCCCAACTTATAAGTCTTATTTTTATTTTCTTATCTAAAAAAAATTGAAATAAGATATATATATATATATATAGAGTAATTTGTACAAGTATGAAAACCAATCATTGATTGGCATTCTTATACATAAAATATAAGGTGAAAATCAGAGATTTGTTTCTGACATCTTACATTTTCTTCATTCCAATTCTAAAAATCCAAAATTCTTTGCATTTCCCTTTCTTTTTCAGAAAATAAAATATAGCTACAGAATTTTTGAATTTCTACAGCTCTCATAAAATTTTGCAGCTCTTATAAATTTATGCATCTCAGATACAACATGACCTTTTGACAGAAGTAGCTAAAGACTATATTGAAGACTATACTGAAGAATTTACTGGAGAATACCTAAAGAATCAAGACAAAAAGAAACAATGAAAGGTTAGCTACATCCAAGGTATGAAAATATAAAATTTTAGTTAAATAATAAGGTTGCAAACATTGATATATGAATTAGATGATCATATTATACCGTCGGCTCAAATGACATCATTAAAAAGACCGATTATGCCAAATCAAGATCCAATCTCATGATTCGCCACTAAAACCTCATCATTCACATGATATCCCCAACGATTAAATCTGATTTCATTGATTAATGATCTAAACGGTTATTTCTCATTCTGAAACCCCACTCATGATCTTAATAACCCTGAAACCCCTCTCATTCACTCGTTTACTTGAACGTTTCTACCATTCCACAACATAACTCATCCACATTCCCAAACTGATAATGAAACCCTCAATTCACCCTGTCAAAAGAGGCAGTCCTGAAGGTGAAGCTCTCGGAAAGCTATGGGTCTAATTGTGAGAATAGATCCTGTAGGAAAGAAGTTTATGGAAGGATATCCAAAAATGAAATAAATGTTTCAAAAAGCACAGTGGCTTAGCTTTGTGGAGAAATTTGATGTATTTTCATAAATAAGTCACTAAATATTTCGCTAGGCCTTTGATGGGGTAGAAGTTGAAATCAGTGACATCAAGTTTACAATCATAGAATCCTTCATGGCAGAGGCTACTGGACTACCAAAGACAGGATAAATATGATTGAAAAACAGAGGGATCAATGGAGAAGAATGGAAAAGCTTCTTAAAGAGCTGAGGTATGGACACTAGCATTTTCAAAAAGGGAATTCCTAACACAACTCTTAAAGGAAAATGGAGAAATATGTGTTTGATAATTTAGAAATTTGTTACCTGTGAGGGAAGGTTCAGATGTATGTTATTTTATCATGCTAGGTTATTATTGAATTTTATTGAAGATAGGGAAATAGATCTTTCATACTTTTTACTAAATAGCTTTAGGAAGATGGACGAAATTTCTCAGAAGAGAATTCAATTCATAGATAATACAATGTATCATAATGGATTAATAAAAATTCTTATTGAATTACATTTAAAAATCCTACGAGATACTTGGGAAAATCTCTTAAACCGAAATCATTTCCAAGAAAAAGAACAGGAACAACCTAATGATAATAAAGAAAAAAGAGGAAGAAAATGAAAAATTGAAAGCTTTTTTGACAATGAACAACCATCTCAAGGACATTCAGAAGATGAAATTCCCATTGCAAAGCAGTTTTTAAAATTCAAGAAACAAATTGATAAAAAGAAAGAGGGTAGCATGAAAGGAAAAGAAAAAGTCATAAACACAAAGAAGTAAAAAACTCAAAGTCCTCTGCAGCCAGTAAGAAGAAGTTCCAGACTTAGCAAAGCAGCCAAAAATCCACCTTCAGAAGTAACAAAACTTGTTGATTTAGAAAAATATCCTGAGGTGCCATCACCTACTATTGTTTCACCCACACAGGATCCAAACCGTAGAACTCCAGAAATTGATCCAATTCAGCAATAAATTTATGATTATATTGAGTCTTTAGAAAGAAGAGATGCAGGAAAGACATCAAGTTTTGAAGAACAACCTTCTAGTCCACAAGAACCTCTAGTAAATACTCTTAAACAAGAAATTTTTGAACTAGAGACACTAAATAGGCATATCAAATAGGAACATGAATCTCTGAAAATACATAATCAAATTGAAAATGCCATCAATGATAATACTCTCCTACATCTAGGATTGCGGTTAAATAAGAACAAATAGTTGAAAAAGAAGAATAGATATAAACTTCTAATGAGGAAGCCAAGGGTAGCAGTAACCCCAAAGAAGGTAAAGAAGATAAAGTTAGATGTCCTGGCAGAGGTATCAGAGCATATGCAGTGATATGATGAAGACTCACAATTTTGTATTTTCATGAGGACATGTAATGATCTCTCAGTGGGGGTATGTAGAGCCTTAAGACTGCCTCAATTTTGAAATCCATTTCACTACCTTTTCCTCCTTTTTTTCAAACTCCATAAGCTAAAGAAAGTATTGATTTTCACATTTTTAGCCTGGTAAGGTACCTTAATGATCTCTTTTTCATAGTTTAAATGTTTCTTATTATTTGGATAAAACTTGTATTTAGCTACAGAATTCATGAAATTTTGCAGCTAATCTTTGTTTATGTAGCCACCACCATGGTCTAACAGATTCCGAAGAATGAATGAAGAAGCGAAGTACATGGGCAGTTTGAAAATGATCCATTCATGTATTATATCCTATCTACCTGTCCAAAATCGAGAAGGAAAGAGCCTAGGATTGTGATCAAAGGGTCAGTTAAAGAAAGAACAGGAAGAAGAGAGCGAGAATATTAAGCTTCACGATTTTCTCTCCACATAGAAAATCGTGAAAGAAACAAAAATCACATTTATGTTTAGATTTTTATGCATAGTTCGATTAGTCTCCAAAGGCGTGACAGCCTCAAACATTTAGTTTGAATCTATTATAAATACTGGGATGTGTAAACCTGAAACAAGTTCGATTTTATTGTAAGATTGTCATAAAATGAAACTTTGTTTTTATCAATCAAAGGAGAAGGCATTTCTGGAATCATCAATGTCTAGCTAGTTGTGAATAAGTTCATAACCATTCTGTTGTGGAGGGCCCCTGCACAAAAGAGTTTTAATTGTTTAGTTTTCTGTCATTTCATAATTTAGTTTCTTATGCTTTTGTTGCGTTTTCTGCATAGATATACGCTCTGCTTACTTTGTTTTCTTATTTCAATTGATATCATAGATACACTCTGTTTATATTTTAACTTCGTAGATTAAACATGTATTTCATTTTCGTATAGTAGAAATATGCTATGTTTTTTTTTTCCATTACAAATTGTTTTCGAATTTCCATAGTATAGATTATCAAATTTGACATTGTTACTTCACTGCTTGTTAACTTCATTTGCCTAATTTCGTTGTGTTAGAATAGATGCTTTGCTTTATAATTGAATAGGCTTAGAGATCATTCAGATAGATGCTTTGCAAGACTTAGAAATAGTTTAGATAGATGCTTTGCTTTATAATTGAACAGATTTAGAGATCATTTGGATCGATGTTTTGTTTATAATTGAATAAACTTAGAGATAGTTTAAATATATGTTTTTTTATTGATTGAATAGATTTAGAGATAATTTATCATAGTGGTCAGCATAGGTTGATTTGATATAGCTTAATATTTATCATTCAGATTAATTTCTTTTTTATGCAATATAAGTTTATCATAGATTAATTTCCTTTCTTAGATAAACATTTCCTTTTCTTCCTTGTTGCAAGTTTTATCATTCAGTCATTAAAATACTTTCTTCAAGGGTGATTACTTTTTTTAGTGATTTCTTGTTTTAATTTCATTCACATAAAAACTCCAAAAACATACAAAAATATTGAAGTTTCTTCTTGTTTCTAGAACCTTAGATTTCTTGAAGTCAATTGTTAACTTTTAGATAAGCTAAAATAGGATTCTCATCATAACCTTGATAGTTGAATTTAGATTTCATTTTGCAAATCAGTTTTAAGTTTCTCAATTCCATTTAGACATTCAAGATAAACACAAAATCCTAAAACAATTTTAAAACATATAAAATCAACACAATGAATTAAGTAATAAAAGGCTTCTAGCATATGTAGGGCACTTTCACTTCATAAGATTACTAACTATGGTCGATAATTTATGATAGTAATTTAAGACATTAAATTGACTAAACAGTACACAACATAACCATTTGAAGAGTTGGATGATCGTGATACACCAGTGTCAATGCTGCCAGTTTGAATTAAATGAGGAACTCCTCCATTTGATTCCGTTATCATATTGTATGATCATACATTCAAACAGATTCAAATCAATACATTGACACAATCTTTGTAATGCAACAACGTTTCAATTATTTAGAAACAGGTCTAGTCAGTTGGGTTTTGGTGAGGACAACAATGCAACTTCGCATGTGGTTTCCCTTCAACACCCAACAAATGGTGGAAAAAATGGACTATAATTCCCTTGTTAATGGATCAATTGTAGATCAAACTACATATATTCAAAATGTCACAGAACTTAAAAACGTATTCATTCCAAAGTATTCTTCGTTGGAAATACTGAGAGGGGGGTGAATTAGTATTTCTCTTCAATTAGTTAATTTTTATTTTTTAGAGCATTAATTAACATTAGCATCAGATCAAAACATAATTCAACACCATTCAACAATTGACAGTATCAAAAACAATAGACACCAAATTTTTAGGTGGAAACCCTTTTGGGAGAAAAAACCATTGAACGATTCTTAATTTATGTCTTTTCACTATTACATCAATGGAAAGCTCCAAATTCCAAGATTCTCTAGCTACAAGTTGAATGAGGCTCCAACCCCCTAATTTATAAACTAAAACTGAAAGGATGAGCCAACACCCTAGTTTACCAGCTCCAAATGGAAGGACACTCCAATGCCCTAGTTTACAAGCTCTAACACCCTGTTTACCAACTTCGACTGGAAGGAAACTCTAAAATCCTGCGTAGGATTCAACCTACCCTACCACCACCTTTCCTCCCTGAAGTGTTCTCAAGCTCTGACCTGGAAGAGAATCATGTTGGAGCAAGGATTCCCTGCAAAGTAAAGACTTCGCAGATCGAGGAGCGGAGTGCATAGTGTGAAGTATCTTTTTGAGCTTAGGGGCTTTGAGGTGTGTCAAAGCCCCTTAATTATGTAACAGGATGGGATTTTAGGTGAATGTTGGACTTTTCCCATGGGTTTGGACCATGGTATTGTAAAAATTAAATCTATATAAGGAGTCTATCTAGGATAGGTTGATAGGTTATGAATGAAATATATTTTGCGATGCATTTGGATGTTAGACTAAGTTAGAGTTTGTGTTTTGGGTTAGAATAAAAGGCTCCTGCAGTTGTGTGCACAAAGACCTTAGGAAATACTGCAGCTGTGTGTGCAGGCCCTTGCAGTTGTGTGTGCAGGGTGGAAAGTGGATGTATGAGATAGATCTAGATATTAATGAATGAATTGTTGAGGAAATATGAGTCATAATGATGTGTTGATTTTGTTTATTGTTATGAATGTCCTTGCTGAATAAGGATTTTGTTATGTAACTAAATAGTGCAGTCTGTTTTATGGTTATTTACTGCGTTTAATACATGAATAAGTAAGATCGCGGAGTCTGTGAGCAAGTTCAATAGTTGTGTTGAACATCACTAGTAATATTGATAGATCTAACCTCCGGAATTTTGATAAGAAGGAAAAGTCATAAAGCCACTATCCTCTATACCTATTGTTGCATAAACCTGGTTCTAGCATCCCCCTATATTGCCTCGGGTGAGACTTCGATCTGCACAAGTAGATCATTACCAAAAGGGCTGGTAATATTGAGTTATGTTAGATAGCGTAGACTATCTGAATCTGGGTCAGGGCCACATAAAGACAAAAAATGGTTCTGTTGTCGGGACCGAGATCTAGTTGAGGGATAGCTGGATGTGGAATCCATCTAAGAAACAGATTGAAGATTGGATAATAACGTGAGTTTTTTGTGCAAGAAAACAAAATTTCATGTATCTCTACTGAACACTGGTTACAGAAGTATATATATACAAATTAGTATGAGCTCTTCTTTGATAGCTACGTGTTAGTGTCAATATGTCAGTGATCAAAAATAACTCTTTCACTTGTTTTCCATAAAGTCATAGGTCAAAATTTTTAGTTTTTCAAACTAGTTTTCAAAAAATATTTTTGGTCACTGAAGGAGTCTAGGTCAAATTTGTTGCTCCCTTATCTCATCCACGACCATCATCACTTTCAAGGTCATATCATTTCATTTTCATTTTAAAGTTTTAGGGTCATTTCACTTCACCTCATCTAGGTCTACTGTAGGTGTCAGTATCTACCTTTGAAAACTATCCAATTTGTCATCAAAACAAGGCACTCACCCTTTATTTCACTCATAAACCTTTAAAATGGAGCTAGCATGCTAAGTAGGTAAAAAAAAACAAGTTGTCTTGTTTTAAAATGTGTTTAAATGTCAAAAACTTTCAAAAAGTCAAATTTGTCTTCTTATTTCATTACAAGACAAAAAAGGTCATTTCAAGGTTATAAAAGGCAAAAGAAAACTCATCTTGACTCATTATTACCTTTTGTTATGTGGAAGAGCTCCTCTCTTACTTCATTTTCACTCCTAAGGTGGTCAAAGGTTCGAGAACAAAGCGGAAAATCACTTCAACACCACTTTTCTACACCTCAGGTTGCCTTTGTTACACTTATGTAGCCTCCTGCTACACTTTTAGAAGCTTTTGTTATGTTTTTGGGTGTGGTTTTTACTTTTATGCGTGTGTTGCGCAATATTTTTTACGTTTCTAGGTGTTCTGCGCAAGTGTTGCGAGGGCATTGCACGGGTGGTGCGCAGGCACTGCGCAGCAGTTGTTACACTTCTGCAAATAAAGTTGTTACGCTTTCAACTAGTTGTTACGCTTTTGTACATTGCTGCTACGCTTATGGAGGGAGGGTAGAATTAGGTTTTTGGATTCAAATCTCTTCAAATGACCACTACTCCTTGGATCCATCACAAATATTAAGTCATCATTCTCATAGCATCCAATGTTCAAATCAAGTTTGTTATTGATTTTTATGCTTACTTTATGTTTCTCCATATCTTATCACTTCTCCATGACATAGAAAGATTTAATATGATAAACCCTAACATACTCCAGCTAAATAAACCCTAACCCTAGTACCTAAACACCATCCTACACCTCTCATATACCTCACACTCTCATCTCCCATCATCCATATCATCCATATCATCAAACCCTAAATTCTAGTTAATTTTCACAGTTAAAAATTGGGAATTTCATGTGTTTGCTTGATTTCATCACCCTCCTCTCATCCACTTCATTTCATTCCACCCACAATATGGAGCTAACATGCCACCCTATTCACTGGAATTTTTCTAGAATTTTCCCTAGCTCCATAACCTTCCATATCACCCTCTAAACTTACTCCACCTCTACACTTGTTATTTTCACAGTGTTGACATTGGAAATTTCTTCTGTTTTCATCATTTCACCACCTTTCTCGCATCCATTTCACTTCATTCCACCAAAAACATGGAGCTAACATACAACCCTATCTATTGAATTTTTTCTAGAATTTTCCCTAGCTCTATAACACTTCATCTTACCCCCTAAACATACCTCACCCCTGCACTCTATTTTTTCCAGATTTCACTACATATACCCATACCATCAACATACTAGGGTTTTCATCATTTCAATCATAAACAAGATGGAGAGTGAGAAAATAGCTTCAAGGGAGGGTTCAACCTCAAGTTAGAACCCTTCACAATGCATGAACTCAATGCCTCACCCCTTGGCCAGAAGATGTTTTGAGAGGACTAGATGTTTGAGGTTCTGTGAGAAGCTCTTGGAGGAGGGGTATCATCTTCAACTGACCAGCATATTTGCCACAAGCTTCAGCATGGGAAAGGTCACTATTGTAGGTGTATAGATTAACCTATCATCAGACCTAATTTCTTCAGCAATAGGTATTCCTTGTCATGGAGAGAAGTGGTTCAAGGGCATGGATTTAGACATTGAAAATTACAAACAATTTCTCAGGCCTCATGCTAGAGAGGAACCAGATTACCTCTTCCCTTTCAGACACCTCAGAAACAAATATTCTCCTTTTATGATATTAATAATGAAGTACTTCACATGTGAAGGAAGATTTTCTAGTTTGTATAGGTACCATATTAGGTTGTTGATGCATTTCACCTCTTTCAAAACACTTGATTTGCCACATTGCCTATATAGGAGTTTGATTAAGATGACTGAGAAGTTTCAGAGCAGAAAACAAGATCATCACCCTAGTCTTTTTCATCATGGTCTAATCAAGTTCATTTTATTGCATCACCTTTCATCCATCAACATGACTTGGGAAAAATTATTAGAAATATTAGCAACAACGCCTAGCACTAGCCCTCTTGTCTTGCATAGTACATCATTAGCACAGCCATTGGAGGTTGGCTCTTCTAGCATGCCAACTCAGTTTTAAGATGCTCCTAGGTTTTTTGAGTTTACTCATACCTATGAGAAGGGGAAGAGACAGATAATTGTGCCCAAGTCTATCAAAAGTGTACCTATACTTGACACTATCATTGAACAAAGTGAGATAGAGGAGCAGCCTATTATACATCAAAATTAAACACCTTTGCATCAGCATATTGAACCAGGGCCATTGGAGGTTGAGGTAGAAGAGTAGGTGGAGATCAGATCAGCTGAAAAGATCATTAGAGAGAAGGATGAGGAAATATCATAATTGAGGAGGATGTTCTCCATTTCTAATTCTCAAATCATTTTATTACAGCATGAGAATTTTCAATTGAAGGTAAAGCAGTTGTTACAAAGCAATCCCAAGCCAGACCTAGAGGCAGACAAAGGTAAAGGAAAGGAGGTTATTGGTATTGATCAAATGCAGAACATGGAGGCTAAAACACAACTAAGAAGGCAAAAAACAAGAGGCGTCAAAAGGTTGTTGGAGCTCGAAAGACAGTCACCTCATCCACCTAAAGAGTTGACCTTTGATGAGCTTATAGCCATGGAGATCAATCAAGACAGAGAAATTTGGTTGTCAAGGGTAAATGAGCATTTGGAGAATCTCTTGAAGAGATATAAGAGGGACAATAAGCTCCAAATACACATCACAAATCATTATCGCACCAGGAACACAATTTCTTAAATAAGGCTAAAACAGTTGAAGAAAATGCTAAAAGAAGCACAAATGAAACTTAAAGAGAAGGATGGCTTGGACTTGTTGGATGAAGATTCCTTGGTTGTTTATCCCATCACTCAGAGGTGCTATAGAACCAATTTTGTTAGGTTTTTAATAATTTTGGTATTTTTTGTTATTTTTGAACAATTCTGGAAATTCCTCCTCGCATAAGCGTAGAAAACTTTTATTACGCTTATTCTAGGGGCATCCAAATAATGATTCATTTAAATGGTTGGATGCATTTTGATGATTAAATCACAGATCGGGAACCCCCTTGGCATGAAAAGATTTAAGTTTGAAGAAAAGGCCAAAAACCCACTCATTTTTTATGTTTCTGCCACCTTTTTGGAGCCTCTGCTACGCTTTTGGAGCAAACTTGGGAGAATAGATTTTTGGAGGCCTTTTCATGGGTCATTTTGTAATATTCAAGATGTTGTGGAAACTCGACATGCAAGGCTAGTTGAAATTTCTTTCAGAAGTGGCTTTTGACTCCTAAAATTCTGTAAAATCATGTTACCCTTCTTTCAGAATGTTAAAAAACAACATTGGATTCCTTAGGACACTTATCAAGCTCAGAAATTGTCACAAATTCGAGGTTTTGTTGTCCTATGAGTTGGAATTAGATTTATTGAGTTTGTTTTTTCCTACTATCATGAGGTAATGTGTAATTTAATGTAAGGGACAAACAATCCTAGTTCATAGCTGAAATTCAGGGAATGGTTTCTAACCTCCCTAGAATCTAGGAAATGACTCATATTGTGTATTTATGATCCATTTTGGATGGTATTTCAACCTGATGAGGTTTCATAGTCCATATTTTCTATAAGTAGACTCTCCTTAGTCTTTTTTCGTGTTCGATAGTCTTATTTTGTAGTGGATCTTTTGTAATCAGCATTTTGGAATGAAATCAAAGACAGATTTGCAGAACTTGTGTTCAAAATCCTGTGGTTTGTATTGGAGAATTTGTTATTCTTATGGAGCATGGTCCTTAACCAAAAGGATGAGAACCACCACTGCCCCGTTGCAGGCATTGTGGTGCATTTGCAACAAGATGTTGTTGCTGATGTCGATTAGGGAAAGGGTTGTGTAGGACAGCAGGGGTCCTCCCAGTATCCTTTTACGTGATAAAATATGTGCATTCCTGAAGTCGAGGAAATTTATATGTCAAGTGTTCCTCCGCACAAATTTTTCAAGGGAATTTGGTAGTTTTCTCTTTCATTTGTCAGTTTTAGCAGTGTTTCTCTGATTTGGATTATTCTGAGTGTTGGGATGCTCTTCAGAAGGAGAGGTATTTTTATTATTCTTATTATTCTTACTTCCAGGTTTTTGTGTAGACTACACAGAGTTTACCTCAGTGGTTGCAAGAGCAGTCGATTGGGTAGCGACGGTGGTAGCCGAAGATGGCTAGGAAGCATGCCCGCTAAGTTGTTTTACAGCAACACTGGAAGTTGTGCCAATAAGGCCGTCGGCATGTGCTCCGAGTTTCTAAGTAGAGAGAGCATTGGGGTTTCTAGGGGCATGGGAGAGTAAATCACACAGTGTGACAGATTGTGAATAGATGATATTTAGATGATGTTCACAACGGATGGATTCGTCCTTTGTGACTGCACCAGCTAGGGAAACATTCTTAGCAATGGGAGGAAGGAGCGACTTACAGAACCAATCTGATAATAGATGATCCGAGATTGGTGCTTTGACTAGCCTCTGCCTATGTCCCCATTCATGAATGTGATCAGAGATATGGGCGGCGGTGTCTTGGTGCAGTGTGGTTAGAATTTTCATTCCAGTTTCGTATCAGATAGGGAGCTGGAAGTTCTTGAGAAATTTTTTTGCTAAGGCACCAAAATTATTGACAGCAGCTCGTGGTAACTCAATGTACCATTCGGCAGTGTTTCCTATGAGGGTGCGGGGAAATATCCTAAACTGGATATTTTAATCCACCATGGAATTGTAAACATACCATAGATGATAGGTGGTGACATGTGTGGCTTGATCATCCCCTTGTTTCCCTTCAAACTTAGGGATATATGAAGGAATCTTATGCGGTATAGAAGTCCAAAGCGGGTTATGATTGATGGGATCATTGGTCAATTTATACAGATCGAGGATGTCTAAAGTTTCCAAAAATGGAAATTGTGTTGTTTCCCCCAAGTCTAAACAAGGAGGTGTTGGTTGACCAATCAGACCATAAGGTCCTCCCATAAAAGTGTTCCCAATGGGATATGCAGGGCTTATTTGATAATAGTTTCCAAGTAGTGGAGGTGTAGGGATGTAAGGTTTTTTTCCATAAGGGTTATTAAACTGTGGGACAAAAGGCTAGTTTCCCCTAGGGTAATAGTTTCCTCCTACCCTAATTGAGGTTGGGGAAGAGTTGCCAAGATATACGCGATAGAGTTTTCTTGTGGCATACTACTAGTCGCATAATTTACCAATGGAATAGACCCTACACCAAAAGGTTTACCTCTAAGAGGAATCAAATTAACAATGGATGGACCTGCTTGTCCCATAGATTGGAGGGGTACAAAAGTGCCCCCCGGCATGTAAGTGTTGGTAACACTGCCCCCTGTCATAGAGGCCAAGGGGTTCGAACTCAACAAGGGATTCCAACCGACACTACAAGGAAAATACCCTCTAGAGGAGGTTATAAAGGAGGTTTTTAGCGTTATAAAATTGACCAAAATTGTCAAAAAAACATATGCTACCACATCCGTTTATGGTTACGAAGGTTTTGGTAGAGCTTTTAATGAAAATTCAACACAACAAAAAAAAAGGGCGGCCGGAGGTTATTACGGAGGTTTTTTCATCGGTGCGCTAATCAGGATTTAACGCACCGGTGCGTACCTGTGGACGGCGCCCGGGGGCGGTCTAAGGAGAATGCACCGGGCCATTAAGGTATAAAACAGCACCGGGCGTAGTGTTGGTGATACAACGCACGAGGCAGTTATAATTGGTCTTGGGAATTGAGCGGTGCCCATAGGTCGTATCAACGCGCCGATGCGTAGACTTATAGAAACGCACCGGTGCGTCTTTTCACACAAATGCACCGAGCTTTATAATTGGTATCAATATTCGTACGGTGCAAATATGTCATACAAATACACCGGTGCGTATAGACTCTTAAACGCTCCAGTGCGTAGTATCACACAAATGCACAGAGATTTATAATTGGTATAAGTATTCGTGCGGTGCCCATAGGTTGCCTAAATGCACCGGTGCGTATAGACACAAAAACGCCTTGGTGCATAGTATCACACAAACGCACCGAGATTTATAATTGGTATCTGTATTCGTGCGGTGCTAATAGGTCGTAAAAAGGCACCTGTGCGTAGATAGACATAAACGCACCGGAGAGCCGTACTGCACAAACACGTCGATATTTTTAACCGGTTTTGGTATTTGTGCGGTGCCCATAGGTCGTAAAAACACACCGGGGCGGTTAAGAATAAAAGCGCATCAGTGTAAGTATACATGCACCGGTTTTCATTTTGTATTTTTTAGAAACATCGACCTGTGACAGTGCAATTATTGTGATTGTTTTAAATTCATTATTAATCAAAAGTCGACACATCTTATAACAATATTCATATTAATTAAATTTTTATTAATGCATTTGAATGTGATGTTTGGATTAATTTGTTATATCATATCAAAATTATTGTGGTTTTTTAAAATTCATTATTCATCAAAAGTCGACACATATATATCTTATAACAATATTCATATGAATTAAATTTTTATTAGTGAATTTGAGAACGACAATGGAGAACACAATAGCGGCAATAGAGAATGCAATAGATTAAATTAAAAAAAAAAAATTATATATATATATATGGATAAGACATTCTTTGTCATACAAAATGGGACAGTTATTGGTATCCTTTTATCTTTCAATTGGGACACTATGTCCATTACATTAAAGAAAATGTCTGATTTCACAGGCATTTTTTCAAAAAATACAATGCCTTGATTTTATATCCAAATATAGTGATCATCATTCTTCGCTTGAACGGTTGTCACTGCTAGAGCTACTTCCATGACTTGGGTTATTTTCAAAAATGTTTTGTTCACAGTGTTGATTGTTTTCTTCTTCTTCACCTTCCATCTAGAAACATAAAAATAAACTATAATGAGTGTATATACATTGGTGAGAATAATGAAAATTGCAATATTAAATAATATACATCAATGTAAATCGAAAAGAGATGATGTACCAATGCAACAATTGACTCATAAACTATACACATTCTTTCAAAACCATGTAACATGCCATCTTTCAAGATTTGATCTGTTGGTGCAGTGCCATACTTTGTTTCCTGCAAGTTTTATACCCCATAAGAAATCATATATTTAATATAAAAGATTTATTTTTTCTATTAATTATAGACGGAGCTAAGTAAAACAAGATCGATAGATGCTTACAAATTCCACAATTAAGTTATGATATGCCAACATATACGCACAACCCATATTTAACCCAATTTCAATCAATTCCTCTGATGGTTCTTCTTTGTATGTTAGCACCTGTTTGAAGACATTCAATGATGATTTTTGTAAAACAACTTAAAAAATAGAAAAATGAAATCTAGTTAAGTTTTTATAAGAAAGTAATAATTACTCACAAACTTAGATATCAATCATTTTCTTCCTTGTCGTCATGTTTTATGTGTTGAATGGGTTCCATTTTCTTTTCTTTTCTACAAGAAAATAATTGAAAGTTAATATTTAATGCTAAATTGTTTATTTATTTTATCTAATGATCGAAAAAATCAATGATTACATATTACATTTGAAGCAAATTGTTGTTGAGATGGCTCCTCCAGTGATGCAATTTTGTCCATTTCTTTGACCATCTCCTTGTACACCTTTTTGGACATTCCTATTGGCATATTTATGATATCATCTCGTTCATATTTTGATATTTTCATAATCTTAATGAAAATGTAACATGACAATAAATTATTTAATTTTTATATTGATATATGAAAAGTAAGTATAACAAACTAATATTTATAAATAATTCTAGACAAACATCTAGAGGAATATTACTTTTTCATTCCTTCTTTTTTGTTGTTGTACGTTT
Organism: Pinus albicaulis; assembly: GCA_034641835.2. Taxonomy (NCBI): domain Eukaryota; kingdom Viridiplantae; phylum Streptophyta; class Pinopsida; order Pinales; family Pinaceae; genus Pinus; species Pinus albicaulis. Next base: position 36,767,644 of record CM076570.1, on the reverse strand, counting down.
TTCTATTAAAAGTCTGACATGTCTCATTGACCAATTCTCTGGAAACTCTTCCTGTAGTTTACATAAAATTTGGTTCTTGGAATCATTGGATTGGTTTTTGTATTGTAAGTGGAAAGAATGTCTATATATTCGTTCCACTAGATCTCTCAAACTTTTGTAAAAGTTTTCCCCCTTTTTGTTAACCTCCAGCGCCACTCCAGATGAGCTAAGAACCAATTCATTTTCATTTGCATGTTCTATTTTTTTTCTTTTCTTAGAAAAACATTCCTTTTCTGAGTTGTTGGTCCTTGTAGAACATTAAATAGATGTGAATTAATAGACTTTTTCACACATGTTATCTAAAAATTTTAATTATATTATTAATAAAAACTAAAAAAAGAAACTCATATTGGATCGATAGTATTTTTTCATTCACCTAATTCATCCTTTTGCAATTTTTCCATCAAGCTTTTATGCTCTTCTGGTCCTAGATCAGAAATAATCTTATCGAGCTTCATCATTTTGTGGCTCTGCATGATACACAGTAAACAATACATATTAGTTAAACTTACATATAGTTCAAAAATAATTTTTTTGTCAAAAATTTACGAAGAACTTGCCTTTTTTGCTTTTCTTGATGTGTTATCAGTATTTTTGTTACTTGATCTCTTGTCACTCATTTCTTTATCAATCTCGAACATGTACCATATCATTCAATAATATATTTATAAATAAATGTCAACTTTTCAAGTAAAAAAAAATCTCAAAAAACCAGTGTGCATTCATGGTTTACGCACCGACACTGGTGCGTGTCTCTCTTCCAAACGCACCTCCATAACAGTGTAATAGACTGTACGGTGCTCTATGTCAACAAGGAGCACCTATGTGTTAAATGTCCATGACCGCACCGGTTAACCATGGTAAAATAATAAAAATTGTCCAGAGTTAGTTTTTTAGCAGAAATCGGTGCCATATTTTACATATGGCGCACTGATAAAAAGAAATTAATTTTTTATCACATTACATTGTCCGGTGTGCTTGTAAAATAAAAAGCCCCGCTGCGCTACGTACTCCAGGCGCACCGATAAAAAAATCTGTTTTTTTTTTTTAATTCATACCAAGGCCCACATGGTTTGGAATCCGACTATGCTAATCGTCCCGTCGGTTGGATGTCTTAGGTCTATATTTAGAAATACAAACCCTATAAATATAAATTGAAAAGCCCTAATTCTGAAATCACAGAAAGAGGAAGAAGAAAGGGGAGAAACAAAAAGAATGTAAGGTTTGTATCTTTTTTTCTTTTTTTTTTCTTTTTTTTTTCGAAATAGTGGTGCGCCATAATGAAATAGCGCACTGGCTGCATATTTTACAAATGGCGCACTGAAAAAAACATTTTTTTTTTCTAATTTTTTATCACAGTACTTGCGCAGTGCGCTGGGAGAGCAGAGCGCATCAGTGCGGTATTCCGCATAGGATGCACCAACAACCTTCTTTTTTCTTTTTCTTTTTTTATGCAAGGGCCGACATGGATTGGGTTCAGACTATGCAATTCCTCCCGTTGATTGGATTTCTTAGAATTATATTTAGCAATACAAACCCTATAAATATAAATTGAAAAGTCTTAATTATGAAATCACATAAAGTGGGAGAAGAAAGGGCAGAAACAAAAAGAATGTAGGGTTTGTTTCTAAAATGGTTCTTTTTTGCAAAACAGCACGTTTGTTGTGCGCCATAATGAAATAGCACACCGGATCCATATGTTACATATGGCGCACTGATAAAAACATTTTTTATTTTTTTATGTTTTATCACTGCACTTTCACGGTGCGCTACTATAACCGAGAGCACCAGTGCACTATGTTACGCAGGATGCACTGATGAAGAAAAAGTCTGTATTTTTTTTAAGATTGACATAACGGTCGACATGGATTGGGATCTGACTATGCAGGTCCTCCTATTGGTTGAATGTCTTAGGCTTATATTTAGCAATACAAATCATATAAATATAAATTGAAAACCCTAATTCTAAAATCACACAAAGTGGGAGGAGAAAGGGCAGAAACAAAAGGAATGTAGGGTTTGTTTCTAAAATTGTTATTTTTGGAAAACAGCACGTTTGCGGTGTGCCATAATGCAATAGTGCACTAGTGCCATATGTTACATATGGCGCACCGATAAAAACATTTTTTGTTTTTTTTTATCACTGTACTTTCGCGGTGCGCTGCTATAACCGAGCGCACCGGTGCACTCTGTTACGCAGGGTGCACCGACGAAAAAACCTGTATTTTTTTAAGATTGAAGTAAGGGCCAACATGGATTGGGATCTAAATATGCAATTCGTCCCATGGGTTGGATGTATTATAACTATACAAACCCTATCAATCTAAATTCAAAAGAAAGAGGGAGAAGAAAGGGCAGAAACAAAAAGAATCTAGGGTTTTTTTTGTAAAAATGGATTTCTTTTTTATTTTCTTTTCTAAAAATTACAGAAAAGGTAAAAAAAAAAGGAGCAGCTTTGATTTTTTTATTTTACTTCATAAAAAAAACTATAGAAAAAAATTAAAAAAAAAACATAGACTTTGATTTCTTATTTTACTGCATTAAAAAAATTGCAGAAAAAAGTACAAAAAAACAATAAACTTGCTCACATCGTTTGAAAGTCTATGGTACAGGGTTTGACTAACTAGAGGTTTGGAATTCTGATTGTCTGAATACTTCTATTCGAACTTATTTCCCTGCTCCACAGTGCTCTCCTGCTCTGTTTTCTCCAGGTATGTATCTTGCAAATCTATGGCTGAAATTTTTTGCAAAAACATTGAAATAATGAAAAGTGTTTAGTATTTAAAGAAATGTTTTATGAAATTAGATTTTCGAAAATATTTTGCCGCCCATTTTTCAATTTACCGTTTTTTTTTTTCACTTAAAAAAAATAAGGTTGCACTTTTTTTTATTTGCGGTTATTCGTTTACCAGTGCATCCTTTAATTTAACCGCACCAATGCGATTATCTGTACATTGCATACCGAAATGACATTGAAGTTTGTGCACCAAAATTTATTGTTGTTTTGCTCAAATGTAGGGAGAAAATATCATATATTATATGGAATGGACAATTCTTCAAAATCCAGCTCATTCCATAATATTTCTCAAATTCCATCGCGGATTTCTCCCTATCCATGTGGAGACGTAATATTTACTTCAGATTTGTTTTATTTTTTCCCTATCTAATTGAATTTATATATGTTTTTTATCCATGCAGTCAATCACGCACAACTTAATTAACTTTATAATGTATACAAATTTGCAGTTTCATGCAGATTCAGCATCGAGTTCAGATGCATAAAATATTGAAACTACTCCAAAATGTCGAAAATTCTTATCAGGAGCTGCATACTACAAGGCACATTTGGTAGATGAAAATGGAAAGTTGCTTCACCCTGCCAATTGTAACAATATTTCATCTTTTAGCCACAATCCCGAGATAATGATGGTAATTATAATTATAATTTTTTGGTATATATATTGATTAATATGTAATTATTTCAACGTCAAACCAATTTATAACCATGCAATATTGTCAACGTGGTTACTAATTGATATCATACATTTTGTACTAATCATGTTCATTTTTTTTTAATTATTAGGATTCTAGTGATGATGAACGACCTACCTACCATCCTCTGTTGCACCCCACGACAATGTCAAATCGAGAGAAAACTGAATTAAGAGAAAAAATTGGAGAGGAACGATACCAAGAATGGTTGAATCAACCACCGATTCAATTCCAGCTACGTCTAGATTCACCAATTGGGAATTACTACAGCAATAGTAGTTCTTCACAAGCTGGAAATGGAGGCAATCAAATAGAGGTTGGTATGGATGATTACTTAAGGGATACGACTGCCATGGAGACAATGTTGTTAGATGCATTCCAAAATGATGATCAGCTAGGGTATGATGCTCATATCGCTGACACCTTTTTCGAAAGCCTTAAATTTGCTTCCACCACCCCTCTCTTTGGACCTGGTGGTTAGTAAAATTCTACCCAGTTGGGGACAACAATGTTACTGTACAACTTGAAAGCAAAGTTTGGCTTGTCGAATGCTTGTTTCTCGAAACTTTTGAGGGAAGTTAGCATAAAGTACTCCCCTTATATAAATTTGAAATATAATCAGTACACTACAATGAACATTACAAATGTTAAATTTTATGAACGTTAATAATTATATCGACATTAATGTACATTTAATATTAATATATTTTTCCATAATCACCAACTACAGGTTATTCAAAGATAAGGTTCTTCCGAGCGATAATGTCTTGCCCGGTAGCTGCGAAGAGGCAAAGAAATTTTTGAAAATGTTAGGTGTTGAGTACATATCATACCATGCATGTCCAAATGATTGTATTCTATATAGAGGAGAATATGAAGACAAAAGAGATGTGTCCGAAATGTGGGCATCACAGGTATGATAAATCAAAAAAGAAGGGTAAATCACGTACTGGTCCTCCTTTTAAGATATTGAGGCACATGCCTATAATCCCAAGGATTCAAAGGCTCTTTCATTGCGAATAATTAGATATGTTGCAGGGATGGCATGCCTCACACAGAAGTGAGTTTAGAGTTATGCGAATCCCAACTGATTCAATAGCCATGAAGCATATAGAGGATACATGGCCCGAAAAATTAAAGTATGAAGTACGAAGTCTACAACTCAGCATAGCCATGGATGGCGTCAACCCATATTCCCTCCAGAACACCAACTATTCTGTTTGGCTTGTAGTAGTGATCAATAACAATATCCCCCTATGGTTGTCCGTAAAGAATCAACATCTTATGTTGGCTCTCATAGTCCCTGGTAGAAGATAAGTGAAGAATATGGATGTCTACTTACAACCACTGGTAGATGAATAGAAGGAATTATGGCATGGGATAAATGTATACGATGTATCAAGACCCATTGCAGCAGAGAGGATTTTTACGTTGTATGGCATATGTGCTTACATGATACATGATTATCCAAGCTTAGGAGTTTTCTCTGGTAAATTACATGTTTAATTTATTGATTTGTTTATATATAATGTAACAATATTCTTTCACATATTAGTTATTTAATTCGTTGTAATAATATTTGTTCTGATCTTCATGATATTCTTTAACATGCCATGCATATTAATTAATGTATACAAATATAATCTCGCAGGTCTTGTAACAAAAGGTATTTTGGATGTAAATTTTGTTGTCCTTCTCTGAAAGCTAGATGGTCCAAGGACCTACGAAAGTTAGTGTATGATTGCTCCAGGATATTCCTACCAGAACAACACCCTTATAGAAGAGCAGCATCCACTTTCAATGGTAAATGAGAGAGAACCCAAAGGCCTCCAATAATGAAACCAGCTAAATGGCTTAGAGCATATGATAGAGAGAAGGAGAAGGAGTTCATAGAAATGTTCGATTCAAATTGGGAGCCTAAGTTCGATGATCCAAATTTCTTCAACACCTATGTTGAGAAATTGCCCATTGGGATGAAAAGGAAATCTATCTTTTATGACCTCCCATATTGGGAGCATCTTAATATTTCCCACTTATTAGATCCCATGCATATATTTAAAAATGTTTCATCTTCTTTATGGAGGCACATATCATCGAAACAAAGTGACACATTGACTATTAGGAAACATCTTACTACTTCAAAAACTAAAAAGAAATATTGGCCAAGACGATTAGAAAGTACGAGATCAGAGGCAGGCGTTGGTCCCTCTAATTCATGGTTTTTCAAAGAAGGTGATGTCCCATGGATTTTAAAAAAAGATGATATATCTTTGGAAAAGGAAGTTATAATGGATGTGAGGGTGCCAACTTCCTATGAGTCTTCACTACGGCACTACTTCACTGTGGATGACCATTTGTCAGGGTTGAAATCGCATGACAATTTGAATCTTCTAAGAGTACGTATAATGTCAAAAGCATGATTTTATTATTTGTTATATTAATAAATTTTATCCCATGCGGGGATCATAAAACATAACTAATTTTGTATATTATTGCACGTGTTTATAACTTTGCAGTGTCATTATTCTTTGTTTGTGTGTGGGTGTGTGAAACATGAATTCCCTCAAGACCTAGGACGTGCCATATCTAAATTATCTGCATTTGTACATTGGATCACATCAAAGGAGATTCATGTGGCTAGCATTCCACGGTGGCATCAAGAGATAGTTGAGATTGTTTGTATGTTTGAGAAGGAACTGCCGACAAGTTTCATGGACTTATAGGTTCATCTTCTAATCCACCTGTTAGATGAGGTTGAATTAATTGGGATTGTTTCTTGTCATTGGATGTTCTTCTTAGAGAGGTACATGAATAAATTTAAAGGTTTTGTTCGACAAAGGGAAAAACCCGAGGGGTCTATGGCATAGGGGTACATATCATATGAGTCTTTCTACTATGCCAGTGAATACATCAAGCAGATCAACAACAAACCAGGTGTGGTGATTTGGGACGATCAAATGGATGAAGATAAAAGAGAAGGAGAGTTGCTCCAAACGAGTGGAAAAAAGCGCTTGATAAAGAGTAAGTGACTTATAATTTTTCAAATTTACAAAAATTAATTAATATTCATGTTGAACTTCGATAAAATGTATATTTTGATCTCTAAGTACTATATAATGTTGGTTTGATTTCATCAACGAATGTAGAAATTGAAGAAATAAATAAATTCATTCTTTATAATTCTGAAATGACACAACCGTGGGTCGCATTGTACAATCAAAACAGGATGAAATGGGATAGTGACAGGAAATAATTCAGACGGTTGAATGGTAGAAGTGTGCCTTATCCTGATCATTTAAAAGAAAATATGCCAAAAATATGCCCCAACAGTTGGGTTGTTGACCAATTCAGAGAGAAATACGGTGCTACCAGTCGTTACCCATGTGCTGAAGAGGATGCACTAAACATAGGGATTGGGTGCAGCAACTCGGCAATAATATTTTTAATTTATATGTAAATTTGAAACTTATATTAAGATACAACATACACATCATGATGATCACCAACATGTAAATTAAGTACAACTGCAACATGAACATAAAATACATGGACCATATAATATATATATATAACTGAATAATGTTAAAAATATACAAGTGTAATATAAATGTCATGGTTCAGTTGGTGGTAGTACAACATCAATATTAGTACAAGTGGCCGATGGTCCAACATACACATCATGATGATCACCAACATGTAAATTAAGTACAACTGCAACATGAACATAAAATACATGGACCATATCTATATATAACTGAATAATGTTAAAAATATACAACTGTAATATAAATGTCATGGATCAGGTGGTGGTAGTACAACATCAATATCAGTACAAGTGGCCAATGGTCCATCCTCATCTCCATGATGACTGTTGGTAGATGCTAGTGGAGGCTCATGCAAATCTGGTGCGGCACGAGGCTATGAACGATCATGATATGATGGTACATTGTGTCTCGCAGACTGTCCATCATGTGTTGTGGCTCGATCATAATGTGCAACAATCCTTGTCAGTCACGTAAAATTTGTTGTAACTCCTACGACATGCCGCACCAGGTTGTACATGTCACGCGGCATGCCTCTCCACATCTTTGATAGCCTATCATCGGCCTCTATTTCTCTGAAATCAGCGGGCCTGATGCCCGCCTCAACAATCAACGCAATGAGTTGCTCGCCCAACTCCATCCTGTATCTAGCATCACTAATACGTCGACCGTGCAACAGCGCACCAGCAGGAGCAGGTCTCTGATCTAGATCGGACTCCTGATGATCCTCAAGAATATCTGGCATGCCCTCATCCTCATCATGAGGATCCATACCTGGATCAGGTGGTGGTGGCGGCGTCTCCTCGCCATCAAAAGAGCCAATGTCTGAAAAATATATACAAGTACACAACAATAATTAGAGGATTTTATTACACAATTTAATAAAAACAAGTTAAAGAACATGTTAGAATAAATTTAAATAAAACAGTAATATTACCTCTAACATCTGGTAGCTCATCAGCTGTGAAGAGGATGTTGGCACACCCTCGCCAATCCAACCCCGCATAAGGACAGGGGACCAAAATGAAGGGATGCTCATCAAAATTGACTAGCAACTCCAGTGCATCATCTGATATCCTCGTTGAAAAAAGAGTCTCCTCCCTCTTGGGCATCATCTACCCCCACATGTGCATATGTGCTTCAGTAATCAGCCTACGAGGTTGCCAAAGAAAATAATCCCTCTTCTCTGGAAACCTCTCAAAAAGTAAACAAAAAAGATTTGAAGCAAAATGAAATTTGACCCTCCCTTGTGCATGAGCATGACATCTATCTAATGTTGTACAGAACTGCCGCAAAAAAATGGCAGACCACCTGACAAGTCGTGGCTGTTGTAGTAAAGAATCAACATAATATAAAAGTTGGCAACTAATGTGTTGCCTGTTACTGGTTTTGTGCGAAATGGTCGAAATGATAAGTGAGAGACACTGGACCTCCTCACAACCAAATGCACCAATACGTAACTGCCCTCCAGTGACCTGAAACTTTGCAGGAAATACTCAATTTTCTCCAATATATCTCTGGGAGTAAACTAATTGACTCCCTACCACACAGCCAGCTGGAACCTCGGGGAACGAGGGAAAATCCACCCCTCTCATCGATAGCCCTGTAATAAAATATACATCCTCATCAGTGGGCGTGTACCACCGCTTGATACCAACCCGAAAATCTTGTTGTTGGGCATTCCACCTTCAAATAATATGTCTCAAAAACAAAATATGGGACTTTAGGGAAGTAGCCTCCTCATAGAAATTGAGGAAGCCTACCTGCCTAAGGAGCCCCTATGTCGCTGCTATAATAGGGCGAGGGTACGCATCTCTCTCCCTCTCCCTTGCCTCCCACAAGCGAACCATGTTATATTGTTCCGCTTGTTGTTATTGTTGTTGCCCATCTTCTCTCCTTTCACGTCTCTAAATGATTGACATATTAAACTCAATTTTTTTATTAAATGACACATGTATTTACAAATATAAGTATATATTTATTTTTTGAAAAATAAATAAAACAAGAGTCGGTGCACCAAAAACACAGTCACGCACCGGTCCTGTTGCATCACCCCACAGAGCGCACCGGATATGATGCACCTCATGATATAGACCGCACCGGAAACGGTGCTCCAAAAAATGTTTTTAGCACACCGTTCACTACGTGCGGTGTTAGAAGGCCAGTGCATTGACTTCACTATCCGCCCAGGGCTTTTAACTAAATCAGCACACCGCCCTCCTGCTACCGTACATAGTCATCGGTACGGTATTTTGAGATGCCACACCATTGACCTAAGCAAAATACAGTAAGTTGTGCACTGACAAAAATAACCAGCCTGGGGCTGTTATCTCAGTCAACGCACCGCTCCACCACAATTGAACTAGGTCAATGGTGCGACCAGGTAGCTAACCGCACTGTTCTTTTTAGAGAAATTTAAATAACATGGTGCGCCTGTGGTATCCGCCCCGGAGTCGGTGTGGATGCCCTTAGAACCGGTTTACCAGCCCAAACTGTTGCCAATGTCGAATTACGGTTCCGGTGCGCTGAAAACATTTCCCGCCCCGGGGCTGGTAAGTCCGTCAACGCACTGACTTGCTGTGATACACCATTGTCAACGATGCAGCCTGGTAACTGACTGCATCGGAATTTTAAAAAAAAAAAAAAATAACACGGTGCGTCGCGCGGTTTCGCGTCGAAACCGGTGCGGATAACGTCAGCACCGGTTGCGGTGTGGCCTATAAATTTACAGGCAGCACCACAAACCAATGCAATCCGAACAGCTCCAGCACACCATGTGACAAATTTATTTATTTATTTTTTAATGGTTAATTTTAAGGTTTTTTCAAATTCTAATCCGCTAAAAGGTTTAATTATGGAAAAACAAAAAAAAATACATGTACATTTACCCGTTGAGGAGGCATATTGGTTGTACAATTTGCAAAGAAAATTTGCCCACTGTTTTATAAAATTCAAGCAGGAGATTGGTGACAATGCACAACAGCAGTGTGTGCAATAAGTGAAATGGGAGCACGGATGTTAGTGGGCCTCAAACAAGGATAACTTGCACCGTTGCTTGAGAGCTCTGTAGCACTAACAAAAGTGAAAAATTCAGTTTTTTGGCCGTAATTTTTTTTTATTTAACCATGATCCAATGCGCAGGGTTTTTATTGGCGTACTGGTGCACTTTCACTATGCTGCCCCAGGTGGTTTATGTTTTCGCGCGCATTTAGGAGGCACCGAGGCGGCCTAGCAGTAACGCATCGGTGCTCTACAATAACAAGAAGCACCGGGCACGCTATCTGGTGAACCAATGATTTGTGCAGTTTTTTGGCCGTAATTTTGTTTTTTTTCAACCCTTTTCTGATGCACGGCATTAATGGGGCCCCGGTGCATTTCATTCATTTCGCACCGGGTGGTTTCTGTTTCGCGCGCTTTTTATGAGACACCAGGGCAGCTTAGTAGTAATGCACTAGTGCTCTACAGTAATAAGACGCACTGGGAACATTTTCTGGTGAACCAATGACTTCTACGATTTTTTGGCCGTAATTTTGTTTTTTAAACCCTTTTCTGGTGTGCGGTATTACTGGAGCACCGATGCGTTTCAATAATTCCGCACCGAGTGGTTTCTTTTCTGCGTGCTTTTTATGAGACACCGGGGCAGCTTAGAAGTAACGCACCAGTGTCCACAGTAATAAGATGCACCAGGAACGTTGTCTAGTGAACCAATGATTTGTGCGGTTTTTGGGCGTAATTTTGTTTTTTTAACCCTTTTCCGGTGCGCAGAATTTATGGGGCCCTGGTGTGTTTCACTCATTCTGCCTCGGGCAGTTTCTGTTCCGCGTGCTTTTTATGAGACACTGGTGCTGACGAGTTGACACACACCGGTGTTTTTACCTAATAAAAGGCACCGGGCGGGTGTCTACGGAGTGCACGGTTTCTTGTGTGCCAATGTTTTATGCGGTTTTTTTGCCCTTATTTTTTTTATTTAACCATCGACAGGTGCACACATTTTATGGACGCCCCAGTGCATTTGCTTGATTCCACACTGGTGCGGAAGTTATGTAAAGTACCAGTACTCTATAGAACTACAACGCATTGGGCGAGTGTGTACGCAGTGCACGGTGTCCGGTGTGCCAATTTTTTAACCGCACCAGTGCTATGTCATCTTGAACGCATCGGTGCGTTTTTTCGTGATAAGAGCACCGGACGAAATACATACGCAAAAAACTCCAACCTCCTATAGGAACCTCCACTAGAAACAGATGTCAGGGGTATTTTTATAAGGGGTTCCTCAAAAACATCTGCTAGAGGGTATTTTCCTTGTAGTGTGAAATTGTTGTTGAAGGGAACTGTGGTAGCCCCACTAGTAGAAGTAGTAGCTAGAAGTCCGTAAGCATACATGAAAGGAACGAAGACTGTAGAGTTCATAATTCAACTCACATATGTTGTGACCAAGTTTCTGGGACCAGGCATATTTTGGCTATCAGGGTTTCCAGTCAGTTGTGAAGAACTGAAAACTGGTGGGGGAGGTGGTGGTGGAACTGAGTTTTCCACCAGCAGTAATGACCCATTGGTCGTCGGTTGTGTATTTGATGTGTCCAGTCAAAGACATCTTAGGTACTGGTGCTAACTGAATCAACACCGACCCCAATGGGTCAATGAAAGGAGGATTATAAGGAGGCACAACTCCTTCCATGAAAGGATCCTCAGGCAACGCAGTATCTTGAGGAGAAATGTGAAAAATAGGGGTCAACATTGGAGATTGTTCTTCCAAAGAATACTCTGGGTCATCGAGACTCGAAAAATCCTCTTGTTTCAATGGAGAAAGGCCTCTTTGTCGTCTATAAAGATGAAGAGGGTCGAAGGACTCCACGATGACCAGTAAATTTTATTAATATTCTAATATGATATATTATTAAGTCTCAGTGATATTAGAACCAAACAACTAAAAAAAATAACACTAAATTCAATCAATCAAGCAGCCAGAGGGGAAACACCATGTCTGAGAACTACCGTTCGCTGGAGATGAAACCCAGTATCACAATAGCAAACAAAGAGAGCTGGTCATATGTATAGTTACGGTTACTCTTGAGCTTCACCCAAACCTCGGATAATGGGGCCAAGCACTCTCGTGAAGATGAGTACCCTCCCAAAAACCGAAGACAAAGTAGGTTTGTCTGTGTCAAGTACCAAAGTAGCCAACCCCAATCACCTTGTGTACATCTCTAGAAGTATGGCAACTATGGATACCTCAAATCATAGATACTACCGGGGGGGCACAATCGTAGACAGCACGCTGTATGGGTAGAACACCTAGATCCTTTATCCAATTTTGACATATACACAGAATGCCCACTGGATATGTGATCGAAGGCATGCTACCTTCTCACACACACCAGTGTTGTCTCATGCTTAACTCCGTTATGAGTGGAGTGGTCCCAATATTAAGAGTGCAACATGATTTTCACTCTTTAATGACACTAGTCTCAAGTTTTTCGATCTTGCGCAGTTTTCTCACTTTGCCTATCCCAAGATCCTAGCATGTATTAATCTTTGTGTAAGCTCATAAAAGAGTTATTGATTGATTTTATTAAGAGCTTAACTTTAATGTACTTTCATTTAAGTCTCCGGAAGGGGATTGAACGTATGAATTTATGTGACTCTGACACAAACCATGCAGAAAATGAATTTTAAATTCAATTCGATGAAAGAGTTACTTCTACAAGGAGAATTTTTTCATACATCCATGCAACAGCAAACATCCAATAATGAAGTTCAGCCTATGAAAGATATAGATACCAATGCTCGCTAACAGATATTTAACCCAATAATTTACATAATGAAATCAATTATATCAGAAAAAACTAAAAAAAAAATTCCCTTCAAAAAGTAAATGCCATTAGGCTAACTTTTCAAAAACAAAAAAATAATATGCTAACAAGTGACTAAGCACAAAGATCCAGTTTGCAAGAACCAAAATAACAGCCAGCAACTCAACAGCCTGGGAAATCACAGCAAGGGTGAAATAATTAAGTTTAGGCTGAGTAACGCTACTTAGCACATGGTACATACATTGCATTAATAATAGGACTAATGCATTGTTCTCAAGCAGGAGTTGCGTTATAATGCTCTAGAACACACACAGGGGGTGTGTTACCGAGGATAAATTGCAAATTATCGCCAGGTAAGGCTTGTTCTGAAAAATGTGAGCAGATGAGATGGTTATATACAATTTTTCCCTTATTATTCATGAAACATAGGTAATGCTACCCTTTAGGAAAAACAGTTCTTTAACCTAGGCACTAACGCTCCCTACAAGAGGCAAGGAAGCGTTATAACTCAGCTTATCATTTTCTAGGGTGCGTTACCTTGGAAAAATAGGTCTCTCTCTAGGTCAAATTCTTCCTTCCATGTGTCCTTCTCCTTTGAGCTGATGAGGAGGTCATTTGCAATATAACAATTACTGGTTTGATAACATCCTTGGGGGATTCATTATTGAGTTTGTGATCGAGACCGTTGTGTCCTATAGTGAAGCAGAGCACAAATTTTTCAAAGGCCTGCGAGGTAAGTACTTGAATTCATTGAAGTTCTGGGTTAAAATGTTATTGTGTGAAAAAATTATTGCGATTTCACTCATATTGATGTTTGAAGAAAGAGAACCTGGTGCTACGCAAAGCGGTAAGTGATTCAGAATAGATTGGGGTACGTACATTGAAACTAAATATAGACCATTGTTTGAATCTGAGAAAGGAGAAAGCAACCCTGCTACTCCACGAAATCTACCATTGAGATATGAAAGTTGGAAAAGAACTAAGGAAATTCTCCAACCTTCCACCCCCATCATCACCCCATGTCATTCTGTTCCTCCACCTCCACCTCCCCCTATGGCCCAACCACCAAAGATGCACGTGTTCAAGGGAACATATGACCCTGAATAGTTATGGTTTGTCATAGAAGTGATATGGAGTTTGCATAATGTTATAGACAAAGATATGAAGAAAGCGCAATTGGTTAATGCATTGTAAGATTGAGCATTGTCCTGGTCCATGGAGCTTGTTACAATGAATTCAAATTCTTCATTGGTTGAAACAAATACCGCATTGAATGTTGAATTCAAGAAACTGAAGTCGCAATCCCAGTGTATCACTGAGATCAAATAGATTAAGCAGCTGACGATTGAGACTATGTGGGAGGTATATCGTAGATTTAAGACATTGTTGAGTCATATTAGCTTTAAGATCCTGAATGAACAACATAAAGAGTGGTTTATTGTTGCGATGTTGTTGCATCTTAGATTTCCATTGTCACAACAGAAAATCACAACTTAGGTTGAAGTATTCGAGATCGTGATGAAGCTAGAGGCTTTGCCAGTAGCTGATGCAAGCATAGGGGTGAAAAAAATTCAGACTCAGTTGGTAATTTTGCACATGGAGCTCCAGGATCTAAAGAAGGGAAAGGAGTTTCACCCAGAAATATGGTGTATCAAGTGCAAGGTTGAGGGTCACTACAAGGACCAGTATCCTATTTTTAGACTTTATGTGAGCACTGGGATGTTGAATCTGTTAAAACAAGGATTGAGTGCAAGGCCAAGTGCAGGGACTAATGTATGGTGTAGTATCTGCAAAGTTGGAGGCCAACATTCCACCATTTTTTGTCACTTATTACAAAATTTGGTCAGATCGTTGAAGCAATTGTTCTGCAACTTCTGTAGTTCAGTTGGGCATGATGAGCAGCATTGTAGGAGCTAAAAATCTAATGTTGTAGAATAGTTCGGGCGCATATTGAATTCAAGTAGAAGGTCGTGAAGCTATGGGTTCACCAACGGCATGAGGATGTTTTCAAGGCAGAGGGTGTGGCCGAGGAGGAAGCGTTGGTCGAGGGCGAGGACAAAATCATTTGTTAAAATTGTGGAAAGCTTGGACACTTTTCTTGAGATTTCCATAATTCTATTGTTGTGTCCTATAAGTATTGTCAAGAATTTGGTCATGAAATATAAGATTGTCCCATTTTTCTAGCTAAAATGTAGGAGAAGAGAAACCAACAGCCAATGCAGAACATATAGATGATGAAGGTCGAACCGCGCCAAATAGATCCAAGTGTTAACAGAGTCACGCGTAGTGGTATTAATACTGGAGGAAATTGCGCAGATGCGTAGAGGTATGTGCTAGAGGCATGGGTAAGCATGGCTAAAGATAATATTCTTGGGTTTGATGTACAATGTGAAAAAGAGACATTTATGGCAGTGAAGAAATCATTTATGAAGACTGAAGAGAATTTTGAAGTAAAGGGATTTGATCCATCGATCCTAACATATTTCTTACAAACATGCATGAAGTTGTTAAGGGACCAAAAGGATGTAGAAGGATTACAGGAGTTTAGCGATAACTAAGCCAGTAACGAAGAGTCATGGATGGAACAGCGTGCAGTAAACAAAGTGTACAAGAATAAGAAGGGAATTGGCTAGGAGATGTGATTAATTTTTCAGATCGGAGACTATGAGATGGATCAAGTCATTCTGAATCTAGGATCGGATGCTAATGTTCTGCAAAAATAGAGATGGGAGCGGATGGGAAAGTCAAAGTTTAAATGGTCGTCTATTCTGCTGAGGATGGAAAATTAGCAGAAGACCATCCCTATGGGGTGTTTGCGGGGAGTTAGCGTAGATATTGATGGTGAAAGTGCGTTTGTTGACTTTGAGGTCATTAAGATCATTGATGATAGTAATTTTCACCTTGTGTTGTTAGGATTTGACTGGGATTATGACATGGATGCTATAATAAATCTAAAAAATAGGCAGATGGTATTTGAAAAGGATGGCACCCAATTTATTGTGCCACTATATCCCTCTAAAGGTGCACGCTATACAGAACCTGTCCAGCATGGGTATGATGATGCTGTGATTGATCAGATTTATTATATTACTACACAGGACGAAGACTGGATTAATTCTACTATAGATGGAATAATATGTTGGGAGCATGATAGTTCATGCGTGTCTGATTCAGACGAAGAGTTGGAACACTGGCAGAATAGACTGCATGAAGTAAACACGAAACGTTGTAACAGGGTTACAAAATATCTATGTTGTTTCAAAGCAGAAGTGTGCAACATGCCCTTTTACGATGGAACTAGGAACGTTGTATTTTTCTTGGAAGATGTTGAGCGGAAAGTGTTGGAGGAGAAGAGGTATGAGGCTCTAGACTTCGCATTAAGGTCCACTCCATCCTGATGGTGGGGTGCACACAGGGAGAGTCTAGGAGGTTGTTCTAAGTTCTACAAGTTGATAAGGTTGATATTTGGTCAAGTTGACATGAAGATTACAGATAAGTATGATGGTCAGAAGGATCTGCGCGAGAATTTAGCTCACTGGATTGCAGCTTAGGGAGCATAACCTTAGCCGGAATGGGTGCACATATTCTTCCATTCTTTGGAGACGATACCTCAGCAATGGTAGCTTGAGACAGAACTGTGCCATGGAACTACGAATTGGGATGAGATGGTATAAGGGTTCTTGTTGATGTATAACTTCGTGGATGGTTGGGAATGAATTATTGAGGGTTTTCAAGAAGTAACAACAAGATTCTTCTGCATTACTAAGGAATTAAGGACCCTAATACAGTTATATCAGGTTGCGTAGTGGGAAAATACTCGCAAACATAGCCAACACTTTGTTGGGAGCGACACAGTTCCCAAGACTGTGTTAGGGGAGGGGATCTACGGATCTCATGAGGACCAAACGCAGACCAATTGTGTTGGGGGGTGGCTCCAATGCAGTAGGGTTACTTCGCAACAGACAGAATCGAGGGGTAGTCGAGGTTACAGAACGAAGGGAAGTAGGACTTTGCTAAAAGGATGAATATTGTGAATTTCATCCAAAATATGACCAGTGGAACAGTTACAGCTGATTGGACAACGATGTGGCCATTAAGAGGAGTGAAAGGAATGTAATTAATGGGATATCTGAGCGAATCTGCCGCCAAATCACCATTATGGAGATTATCTAGCAGAAATGATGGGATTTGAATTCAAAACTTGATATAAAGAAAGGAGCATGCTCCACATTCGAACACTTTGCATGCTAAGTGTTAGAAAAGAGAATTTTTGTCTACAAGAGAGTCAAGCTAGCTGCTACATATATGAGAAGGGTTTTGAATAAATCAAGTGAGAATTTCTCTAGAGAGGCTTAGGGTCCATCATGATGGCTACACCACCAGTGACTGTCACAGGGCCAAGGTTGCCTAGTCAACAGCCCACAGGCATGGCTCCATCCACGAAGCCTAAGAAACCAGCAGTGCATTCCTTGACCCAGAAGAAACCCTCAAAGGAACAGCAAGCTAGGGAAATCCAGGAATGGTGAAAGGAAATAGCTGTGGAAGTCAACTCAGAAGAGGATGAGGAGGCAAAGGAGGTACCAAAATAAATTGAAGTTGAGGAGGTTCATCCTCTCTCTAGGTTTCCTCCTTATATTCCTCCCTAGAAGCCTGAGGCTAAGAAGCCAGTGAAGGAGCCCGAATCATTGAATTATAAGGTGTTCACTTCATTTATTCCTAGCAAAGTGGTATTTGAAGGTGATCTACTAGCTAAGGTGCCTCAGTTGCAAATGGAGGACTAGGATTTCAATGACAGAAGCAAGTACCTATAGTTTTAACCCAACCGATATCTGCGCTAGCAGTCATTTCCAGGTGGACTCATGCGATTTGAGCTAATGAAATGGTTAAAGGGTATCCAGCAAGCCAAGCTACTCAAATTTCTGTATGTATTGCACTTTGGGTGAAATACCATTAATACTATTTGTGTGCGCCAGTTGCTGACCTTGGTGCATGACGGTTTTTTATGGCTAGGAAAGAAGATCCCCATTACGGAGATGTTGATCAGGAGAATTACGGCCCTTCCCTGTCAAGGATTGAACCCCACAGAGGATTTTGTGGGAAAAATCCAAGACAAGCAGCTTGCAGACCAAATGAAGAATGAATATGGGCTTACGAAGGGACCTTGGGGGTACTTCATTAGTTCTATCTAATGAGCTCCATCATTAGGTACATTTGCAGGGGTTAATTTTCACCTTTTTCCCTTAACAAATATCTTTTTCTTGCATTTTAATTATATTATGGTCTTATGTTGCTAGTGTAGATAGTGATTGAGGCTTTTCATACTTTAAATGCCTAACATGAGTTAAATGCAGGAAAATCACAAAGATATTCATTTTTTATGAATATTTTTCCATTAAATCTCGAAGTAGATAGCAAGGAGATATTCAAGCGGTATTTTCCACCTCCTTAACTCCTAAAGGAAGCCAAGGGATCCTCGATATTCCTTCCAACAGCTTGAAATCAAAGGCAACCAAGCAAACTCAAGATCAAGTGCACCAAAGCTACACTTCACTTGTAGTCAAAATGGAGACATCACCTACTTTTCAGGGAGCTGCTAATAGCTACCATCTAGGTAAAATATGGTTGAGCAAGAGCTCATTATGATTCAGACTTTGAAGGAAGCTAATAGGCTCTTAGCTCTTGTAATAGGTTTTTGAGACTTTCATGTTGATGTAATGAGACTATCTTCTACAATAAAATGAGTATTCAGATTGTGCTTCACTGATCTGGTTTCAGAGGGCTAGGCTTGTGGGTTAGGACCCAATCCATTGGCCTTGGTCTCTCTTGTTTATTCATTCTTTACTTTTATGCCATTTTAGCTAGTTTTGCTTGTGAATATTTAGCTAGTTTTCTTGCATTTCAATTCATGGTTTTTAGTTTGCTTCCATTTGTATTTTGTTGTAGATTTAGCTTGCTTACATATTGGTAGAGTAGGTTATAAACTCAGAAAGTTGTGTGTCAAGCCTCCCTCTCTCATCTCTTTCATTGGAGCTTGAGGAGGGTAGACCTTCTCCACAGACCAAAATTACTTTTTATTTTATGATTTCTTGGAATGAATAGTTAGGTTGTTGTAGTTCGATGAATATATTTAGATTATTGTGTTAGACCTATGTTTGTAGGCTAAATTAGATTTTATTTCCAAATTCAACTCATCTTTTCCATTTCCTTTATCATGAATTTGTCCATATTTAGTGCATGAACAGGTAGTTTGCTTGCAGGTTCAAGTAGCATAGCAAAGGAGGAATTCACCAACACCTTCAGCTTCATTTCTCACCCTTCATCAGCCTTTTATTCATCAAAATCGCCATCAGCCATGTTTTCAGATTTTGCATCTTCACACAGTGAGAAAACCCTAGAGGTGTAAGAAAACCCTCTCAAGAGGTTCTGAGCTTGGCAAAGGGGTGGGTGACCTTCCACTGATCCAAAATCACCTTCACTCCACCTTCCCTACACTTTTATCATGCATTTTTGGCCTCGTATTTCCCTCATACTGTTTCCTGTAGCAATTAAGGACTTTCCTGTAGCAGTACAGGAAACTTGTAGTAGCACTTCCAACAGCACTAATGGGCCCCACCTTAAGCCCAGAAACCACCATCCACTTCATCCAGACCTTCCAAAACAACCTAGATGGCTTCAGCCTTACACCCATGAGTTCAAGCCTTCCATAAGCCACCTTAGCGCTTTCTCCTCCTAGCTGCAAAACAATGCATTTAAAAGCATAGTTAGGTCATGATTAGCTACATGATTAAAAGCATGATAGATAGAACATAGAGTAGATAGAGTGTGTTTATCCATTTGGCCCAGGAAAGTGTGATTAGGTTAGTTTCCTTTATGCAATTTCAATTCAGAAATTTACTTCATGCAATATGCCTATTTTGCTTCCATTTCTTATCATAGCTTAATGTGTATATTTATTTCATTGCAAAGTAGTTAGATGTACTTTCTTGTTGTAGAATATTTCTTTACTTGCTGATAGAGTAATGGATTTGAATCATTTAAGCCTAAATTCAAAAGTGTGATAGACTTCATACAGAAACCCTAGAAGTAGCACTCTTTCATAGAGCTCAGAAGAGGATGACATTAGTAGAATGCATCTGTTTTGTATATAGCATTGTCACCTCCAAGTTTGTACGAACCCTGGGTTGATAAAGTAAAGTAGGGCAGCCTCTGGGAGTATCAGCATTCTTGGTGCAATACCAGGGCTCACTACTTTTTGGCATTGTTTCCAGGGAGGTTTCTAGTAGATGCTTTGATGTTTTTTTAGCATTATTTTATGCTTTACCTTTACATGTTGTTTCAAAAATATTCAAAAAAATACAAAAAATATGATTTTCATGCCTCATAGGAGTAGGGATACTCAAGGAAAAAATTTACCTAAAACCCCCACATCACCTTATAGTCACCCTTCACTCTTCTTCAGTGGATGTGAGGTTGAACACACCATAGGTGAGCCTTCTGAAAATTTTGAAGAACCTATTGGAGAATAAGAAGATCTTGTTTCACCAAAGGACCTTTCTTCACCTATTCAAACCATGGCTGAAATTGAAGCCCAGGGAGCCTTTCCCATTAGAAAGTTAGATAGGGACACTAAAATGAAGAACATTATCCCCTCAGCCCTTCCACACTTCCATGGACTTACCTCTAAAGATCCTGACACATTCATTTTTGAATTTTTTGTTGTATGTAGGACCTATGCCTATGCCTCAGATGATCAAAAGCTAAAGCTATTCCCATCTACCCTTAAGGATGCAGCCTTGCGCTGGTTCATGTGTCTACCTGGGAACATAATCACTACCTAGGCACAGATGCAAGAGGCCTTCAGCACCAAGTAAAGGGACCACTGCATGGAAAATTTTAGGGGCTAATATTCAAAAATGGGCTAATTTTCTGTGTTTTTACCCAAAAAAAGATTCACCAATTTCCATTTTTTCCAAAAATTATTCGCCCAAATTTTATAGTATAAAATTATTTTACCTTGAAAATCACTAAAATTTTATATAGAGCAATATAAAATCATTAGAAACCTAAATATTTTTATATAAATATCGCCAAAATTTTTATTATTTTCATATTAGAAGCTAGTAAAATTCGCCAAGGTTTCTAAACTTTAAGATAAATTCCCATCCTTAAAATTTTCCCTGGACTATTGTAGGTCCAAGGAAACTAAAGATGAGATATTCAGGATGACTCTAGTGCCTGATGAATCCCTAGAGGAATATGAAGAGAGGTTTCAGTTAAACTATAAGACAGTGAAATTTACCCTTGATCGCAGATCACTTAAACTAGTACTTCTCTGAGGGATCAGGGAGGAGATGATAGAAACCCTCAATATGTTATCAGGAGGAGATATCTACCATCTTCGTTATGAGACAATCAAAATTGTCTTCAGGAACCATTATAAGGAAGCTAGGAAGAAATTCAGAGCTATCCAAAGTACAACCAATACCCCTTCCTCTTCCACCTCCATCAAGCATGATATTGGAAATATGTTGGAGGATGTCAAGAGTGACATGATGCATACCTTTGCCTTGCAAATGGACACAATGTAGGTCAAGAGGAAGCAGAAAGAGCCTTTGCTATATTTTTCCATAGATGTACTAGAAAACACCCTAGAAATGAATTTCCATTAAATTTCATAAAGGTTTTCTTAGTCTGTGAGGAGAATCATGCCAAAAACAAGTTTCCCTCAATACTTGGACTCAAATTTGTATATCAAGGTGGGGAAGTAGGACCAGAGAAACTCTATTTCATCAACCAGAGAAGGCCTCAAGGCCCTAGATCATATCATCAGGGTATGCAAGGTGCACCTTATTCTTACTATCACAATAATTAGAATGCAGCCATGTGATCTTAGTACACCCCCACTCCTCCATCTTGGTCTACACCTCCTACTTGGCCTTGTAACCCTCCATATCATCCTCAGCCTGTGAACTAACCATTTCAGAAATATGTTCCTCAACAACCTCAGTGGAACAACCCATACCAAGGGTGGAGGCCTCAACATAATCAACCACCTGCTCTAATGCCTCCACCGCAACATCAACCTCATTACTCATATTTCTCCACCCAAGCTACCTCAGATTCCTACACAACCCAATCTGAACCTGAACAACAGACAGACACAGCAGGTTTATAGTGGAGAGACATCATATCCAGCCTATGTTGTGGAGATATAGGATATTAATCTCAGGTCGGGAAGAGTAATCCCAGACAACCACCCTCCATCTCCACCTGTAGAGGTTGAGGAGGAAAAGGAAGAAAGTAACACTTAGATCCAAAAACCTCCTTTTCTTGAGCGCTTGATCCATTCCAGTCAGCACACCCCAGAGGAGACCCAACTTCTAGGAGAACTGAAAAATTTGTGTGTAAAAATACCCCTTCTCCAGGCCATTAAGGATGTCCCTATTTACAATAGGCTCATCATGGAAAATTTCTTCAAGAAACCTGGGAGAAAGAAGAAAGATACCCCCCATCAATGTAGTAGGACAGTTGTCTGACTTAATGCTGGGAAGGGTGATATTTCCAAAGTACCTGGACCCTGGCAGTCCAGTTGTAGATGTGCACATAGATGGTGTCATAGTCCCCAATACTCTGATTGATCTTGGGGCTGCCATCAATGTTATGACCAAGGAAACTATGTTGAAACTGAACCTCAAAGGGACTTTCAGGAAAACCACAACAGTTCTACAACTTGCAGATCAGTCCATAGTAACTCCGGAAGGAACTGTTGAGGCTGTTATGGTTTCAATTAACTCTTGGGATTATCCTATAGATTTCCTAGTTCTGCAACCAAAACCCAAGTTCAATGGATATCCTCTCATCTTAGGGAGACCTTGGTTAGCCACTGTCGATGCTTATATCAGCTATCGTGTTGGAAACGTGACTATTAAGAATGGGCCCTTGTCTAAACAGCTGGTATTATATCCTCCAGCCCAGCCTTCCATTGATCATGATCTACCTATATGGTTGGAGGATGAAGAAGATGAGGTATACATCACTACCGCCATTTGTACCATAGATTTTGTTCTTATAGGGGGGTAGATTGATGAAGATGAACTCATCCACCATGTCATTCAAACCGGTCCCCCACTAATAGCCCGCTTGAAAATCTAATCAAATAATCTGAAAGCCACCCTTGGATGGAACTGCACTCAGTTGATTCAACCTCTGAAACCGCCAAGGTTATAGAATTTTGCACATCCAAATCTCTAAAAATTAACTCAAACCTCTCAGATAAAGAAGAAAAGCAGTTATGTCAGCTTTTGAAACAAACCTAGATGCATTTCTTTGGGATTACAGGTTGAGTTTTCTTGTGTGATGGGGTAGGATCGGATGTGATGTAGCTCCCAACATTTGTGGAGGGACTAGAGTACATGAGATCTCCAATACCCAGAAAGGGATTTGGGAAATTTCATTCGGTTTGGACATAATTAATTAATTAATAATTTTAGTTATGGACCCTAAGTCTAACTTAGGAAATTAAATAATTAAAGGTATTTAATTAAAACATGTGATGAAATTGTCTTAAGTCACACGGATCATGATTTTTTTTAATCTTAGCCATTTATTCAAGATCTGATCATGGTCGTTGGTTTCCCAATTAGAAAATTATAAAGGTAAGTTTTGGGGTCACTTGGAGGAGACACACAGAGGCAGAGCACTGAAAATAAGTTGAGATTCTAGGGCAAGGTTTGCTAAGAATTCTCAAAAGTGTTTCAGCTGCAGAGAGGGGAGTTTAGGCAAAGAGGATGGTCTGATCCCTGTGCCTAGAATCAGTAAGAGGCAAAGAGCAGCTTCTAGAGGCAGCGCAGAGAATTAAGAGCAGCAGTAGCAAAGAGGGCAGTAGCTACGAAGCGTAGGGGCAGCTACAGCTATGCAGGTGTTACGCAGTCTCTCCCGGGGCAACATTGGGCAGCAAGAGACCCTCTGGGGTTACGCATATTCCCTCAAGGGCATTATAAGGTCTACATCACCCATTATGGGGTTACGCAGCCCTCTCCAGGCTAGCGCAGAGGGACGCAGAGGCTACAGAGGCTGACACATAGGCTTCAGGGGCAGCATTGGGGTTTCTAGGGCCAAAATTTGGCGAAGTCCTGTAAATCCCATTTGAGGGTGTGGATCAGTCAATATTTTGGCTTTATAACAACAGGTTAGCTGCAGATCTATATTTTCTCTCTTGGGTTTTCCATATCTAGAACCCAAATTTTTTGTATTCAAAAAACTCTTAATAATAAAACCCTCCAACAGCCAGACGACCAGTTTTCCCACATTGGGCTTTTCCGAGGACTATTGTCCAGAAAATCCTTGTGTCACTTTTTCAATGTGTCCATGCACTTTTTTGTTTTAGATCTGAATCGGTGAAAGTCTGTTATGTTTTTGCTTCGATTTTAATATGAAGTTTCAGCATTAATAACATAATTAAGTAGGAGAAGCATAACCATATCTAATAGTAGATTTTGGCATAAGTAACATTCAGAAATTTTCACATGGTATCAGAGCGATTGCAAATCTAGCAGGGTCACCAGCAGAAGACTGAAGGATCTTGCTATAGAAAGCAGTAGGAAGAGCAACAACAGCAACAAAAGGCTAGATTTGAAGGGACAGCGCGGTTTTAGAGGGAGGAGAAACATGTAGAGGGCAGCGTGACGCAATCTTACATTGTCTCCATGCAGGACAACATACTTACTACGCATAGGCAGTGCAAAGGTGGCGCTGGGATTGTCTGAAGCCAGCCAAGGTGACGCAAATCTAAATTTGCATGGTCTAGAAGTGCCTAAAGCAGAGCTGCAGAACTTAAGAAGGTGCTGGTGGGGTAAATTTTTGAAGTTTTCATAATTTTAGCCTAAGCACTAATGACAATGAGCGGGAGGAGATCAGCTTCTCACAGGGTTTCTAGTCAAATAATCTTGCAGATCGATCAGAGGATCGAAGAGAGGTTAATCATTGTTTGCTTTGGCTGATTTCCAAGCAGGGAAATCAGTTGTCAAAGGGAGAAGAAGGTGCATGTTTCGCCAAGGACCTTAGATCCAAATCTCTAGCACAGAGAAGAGGAGCTCTGACATATTTTCTGAGCAGATAGCACCTCAAAGACTGTGTGATCGGGACAGATTGGATGGCCTATCCAACTTTTCAGTTTGGAAGGCTAGAATCCCGATAGTCCTAAAGGCTTATTGTCTACGAGACCATGCAGAACGATTTTTGGCCACGCTAACCAATGCAGATCTCCTAAGGAAGCATAAAGAAGCTGCAGCACATGCCAAGCAGCTCATAATGGATGGAGTTAAGGACCATATTTCCCCACACATAGTTGAGAATAAAACAACTAATGAGATGTGGAAGGCCTTAACATCCCTATATGATGGAAATTTTGTCTAAAGGAAGATGCTTCTAGAGACTCAGATGTAGTCATTCATGATGACCAAGGGGGAAGACACGGAACATTTTCTCTTCAGATTACAGTCGATCAAAGACCAATTGATTGCCATAGGTGCAAAGGTGGAGGATGATGTGATGGTTAGGATTTATCTCAATACGGTCATAGATGAGTGGAAAACCTTTGTCCAAAGTATCTTGGGAAAAGTGGACCTTCTTGACTGGGACAACTTGTGGGAAATCATGCATCAAGAAGAACTCTACAGATTCACCAATAAATAGTACAGCACGCGATCGAGTAAGGTGAAGAAGGAAGATGAACAGGATGCATCCTTGGCATCAAAGAGGCAGCAAGGGAAGAAGAAACGGGACATATTGAATAGAAAGTGCTTCCACTGTGGTGAACTAGGACATTTCTCTATAAATTTTCCTCATAATAAAAAGGACAAGGAAGCTTCTTCTTCCAAGGTTGTTGTGGTGGATGATGGATCAGAAGATGATGCAGCCATGAGCACTCATGAACCACTAAAGTGGGGAAACATGGATCTGTAGAGCAGCTACATAATGAGGGAAGGATCCTTGAGCAGCTCATCTCTTGGATCACATCCAAGCTACAAGAGCCTTAAGACAGTAACGGGACAAGTGGAGCAGTGGATGAAAATATCACGGATGAAGCAGAGGCATGTCTAAAGGATGGAAGGAGCAGCACAGTGCAGATGCAGTAGCAGTGTGGCAACAGAAGCGTAGGGGCTGATGTGACTTCAGTAGCGTAGAGCAGAGCTGCAGTAGCATAAAAGGCTTCAAGAGGGTAGCGCAATGCAGCAACAGCGTGAGAGATTTCAGCACAAGGGGTTGATGTGACTTCAGTAGTGTAGAGGGATTCTGTTTACGCAGTGCAGAGTTGTAGTTGTGCATCATCCTCAAAATGTCAGCACAGGTTAGCATCTGATGGAGCTTCAGTGATGACGATGCAGCCCAACTGAATTTTCTATCAAATATTAGGCAGGAGATTTAGTTTCTTCTCTTAGAAACTGAATATGTAGTGTAGCAGATGGTAGCACAGATGCATCATATTGAGAGGGAGTTGCAGTACAGATGTAGCATTGGAAGTGGTAGTGTCATGGGCAGCAGTATAGAATGGTAGTAGCAACACAGTGATCAAGGGCATCAGGCTTAGCATTAGTGCAAAGACCCACACCAAATATCAGTACAGAGTGTTGAGATTTAACAAGATGATGAGCTTAGTGAAAAGAGTCACCTTCACTAAGTGGGCCCACAGGCTATTTTTGGCGCAAGTCTATTTTTAGACTACGTCTATTTTTAGACATGTTAATCATATTCTATGAGTTGCAGGATGCTATTTTTGGATGGTTGGTCAAGTTGGAAAAATAGATGAACTTCTATTTTTAGACATATTGGGCAGAATCTATTTTTAGATTGCCATTCTAAAAATAGATATGTCGAATATTATTAGCTCTTAATAATATTTGGAATCTAAACATTATCTTATTCTTGTGGAGCACTTCAGTTAAGTGCACAGATGTGGCACAGGAGCTGATAGAAGGAATTATGCTATTCCTAAGGTTTTACTGGAGCTAATGCATGGATGACTTCAATTAGAACTCATGTGACAGAGTTTGGTGGAGTTATAGAAGTAGTTGGTGGAGTTGTGTTTAGTTTAACTCAGTTAGACACAGTTGAGCTAGTTGTATCTAGTCTAACTGATTGATACACTAGTGAGAGTGGTGTGAATCAATTATTAATTAATTCAATAAATATTAACTCATTAATCAACTGAAGAATACATCAGTTAACTACAGTGCATGGACAGTTTCAGTGGAGACCAGTGGAGAGATAGGTGAAAGGGCAAGATGACTATCAGTTGTGACTATAGTGATGCATTGATTGCATCTAACACTCAGTAGAGATGCCAATGAGGATTGTGCAGTGCAATCGAGATGGATTCGAGTTCATTCAGAGCCATTCTTCAGCAGGGATTTTGCAGTAGAGGCAGGCTAGCAAGTGGCAGAGATTGGTGCATGGATTTGCTAGATCGGGCCTGATTAGTGTGTAGCAATTGTATTGTACTGAGAGCTTGATATGATAAACTTTGTATGAGGATTGTTAAATGATCTCTATGACATATATTATATATAGATATTTGGGGTTTTTAGCTTCAGGCTTTCCTGTTAAAACATTGTGTTAATGTGTGTGAATTTTTATGGTTTCATGTGTGCTTTGCAATTGATTTAATTTCCGCATATGATGATCAATGGTGGAATAGATTTTGTATTGTCCATGAAGTTAAAATAGTGTGTGATCAGGAGAATATTGGATATATAACACATTATTCATATAATTTCTACATGGCATCGGAGCGATATTGATCAAAGAAATTGCAATTATTGAAGCGGTTGAGTTTTGTGCTGGTGGAATTCGAATTTGCTGCAGTGTTTTCTTAGTGTCGAAGCTGAGCATTCATTGAAATTTCTTTCAACGGATTGCGATTTGAGTATGCCCTTGAGGGAAGCTTGAATTATATTTCATGGAAGGACAGGATGGAGGCAGTGTTGGATGATAATGGGTTGAAGGGGTTCATAGATGTAGAAATTCCAAAACCTGCTTCTAGCGATGTTGCCACACTTGACGCATGGAAAAAGAAGACAGAAAAATGTTGAAGGATTTTGTTGGAAGGTGTGAAGGATCACATAGTGTCCAGCCTTCATGGTAAAGCTTCTCCATTCTTGATGTGGAAATCTTTGACAGACTTGTTCCAAAGCGAAAGTGACCAGAAGAAGTTGGTGCTTAAAGACAAACTCAGGAAAATAAAAATGGAGAAAGGCGACAGTATACCCAAGTACCTCACGAAGTTTTTCCAGTGCATGGATGAGATGGGAAGTGTGGGGGTTACTGTAGATGAATAGGACTTGGTGAGCTTGGCACTCCTTAGGCTTCCGAAGAGTTGGCATTCCTACGAGGACTCTGTCAATGGTCGGGAGAAACTGCCAGGATGGGAGCGACTTTGGTCGGATCTTGTGCAAGAGGAGATAAGGCGGGGTACGAGGGATGGATCTTCATCGAAGAATGAAGATGAAGAAAATTGCGCTTTGGCTGCCAAATAAATTAAAGGGAAGGGAAAGAAAAATCCTTCTCAACCCGGTGCGAAAGGAAAGAAGCAGGACTTGTCCAAGGTGAATCGCTTTCACTGTCACCAACACGGACATTACGCCACTAATTTTCCACAAAAGAAGAAAAATAAGCAGGCTTCTGGATCTGCAGCTGGAGAGGCCTTAGCCTCGCAGTTTCAGCTGGATTTTTTGTTGATCGCATGCTTGGTCTCAAGTGTGATGGGATCAGTGTGGTTTCTTTACAGTGGTGTGTCTTTCCATATGACCGGAGACAAATATTTGTTTACTGATCTGGATGAGAAGGATCTTGGAGTGCACATCGAGATGGGCGATGATGGTAGATACAGTGCGACTATTATAGGGACCATTTCCTTTGAGAGGGAGTCTAGAAAACCTTTCATCTTGAAGGATTTCATGCATGTTCCAAGATTGAAGAAGAATCTGATCTCTGTGGCAATGTTGGAAGATAAGGGATATGATGTTTTCTTTAGCGAGGGAAAGGCTTTCTTGCGCAGTAAGGCAACTGGTGAAACCCGAAGGATAGGGGTTCGAGTTAAGAACCTTTATCAATTGCAGGTAGATGGCTGCGTAGCAATGGCAAGCAAAGCAGAAGGAGTGGTGAGCCGGGATGAGGGTGAATTGTGGCACAGCAGATTGGGCCATCTTCACCATGGCGCTTTGAAAATTTTGCAGTAGATTTCTACCGGGCTTCCCAAAGGTGCACTTGCACAGTCAGATCAGTGCAAGGGATTGACTTTGGGAAAATTTGTGAAAGCCACCTTTCATGAGAAGGATACTATCGCGCCACGAAGATCCTTGAGAGAATTCACACAGACGTGTGTGGACCTTTCTCAGTAGCTTCGACAGAAAATCACAGGTATTATGTGATATTTGTTGATGAATTTTCTCGTAAGTGTTGGATCTTCTTCATGCAGAAGAAGAGTGAGACATTCTCAAAGTTCTGTGAGTTCAACGCACTAGTTGAGAAAGAGTCGGGGAAGCAGGTGAAGGCTCTTAGGAGCGATAATGGTGGTGAATTCATCTTGTGCGAATTCAAATATTTTTGCAGCGCAGAAGGAATTCGAAGAGAGCTCATAGCACCTCATAACCCACAACAGAATGGGATCGCGGAGCGAAAGAACAGAACGATCGTGGGTGTTGCACAGGCGATGTTGCATGATTAGGGCCTTCCCATACACTTGTGGGCCGAAGCATGCAAC
The DNA here is from genome assembly GCA_034641835.2 of Pinus albicaulis. Lineage (NCBI taxonomy): Eukaryota > Viridiplantae > Streptophyta > Pinopsida > Pinales > Pinaceae > Pinus > Pinus albicaulis. Next base: position 36,737,999 of record CM076570.1, on the reverse strand, counting down.
ACTGCGGTTTATGTGCAAAACCGTTTTCCTCATAGAGTACTTGGCATGAGTACACCCGAAGAGGCGTTTTCTGGTAAGAAGCCTGATATTTCTCATTTGAAGATTTTTGGCTCACTTGTTTACATTCATGTGATGAAGGATGCCAAGAAGAAGCTGGAGCCGACCGCAGAGGTTGGGATATTTTTGGGGTACACAGAAACACCCCACAATTATCGTGTGTATTTTCCAGACATTTGGAAGATTGTTGTGCGACGGTATATCAAATTTCATGAGGAGAAAGCCATGAAGTTGTTGCTTGAGAGGGAGCTACACTTGCATGCAGATGAGGAGCTACTAGTTCCTAAAGATGAGCCTCAAGATGTGGATCAGCCACAAGAGGAGGTTCATGGAGTGGAAGAAACCACTCATGCAGCGCCAACCATTAGAGGGCGGAAGCGCACTATAGAAGCTGAGAGATTGAATCCTGATGCAGTGCAGAATGTAGGAGCCCCTACATCACAGCGCAGACAGAGACAGTCACCTGACTAATTTACTGGATACATGGCTCTGATGAGCAAGTGTATCATGACAGAACCATCTTCTTTCGAGGAATCTATGGAGGACCCTGCATGGGTAGATGCCATGGTGGAAGAGTATGATTTGATTGTCAGAAACAGTGCATGGGAGATTGTCCCAAGGCCGGAAGGGAAATCAGTGGTAGGTTCGAGATGGATCTACAAAGTGAAGAAAGCTGCTGACGGGAGCGTCGAGAAGTACAAGGTAAGATTTTTTGCCTGGGGCTTCTCACAGATTGAGGGGATCGACTATGAAGAAACCTTTGCACCTGTCGCAAGGTATTCTTCCATACAGACCATCCTTGCTCTCTCAACGCAGATGGGTTGGCACATTCATCAGATGGATGTGAAGGCTGCGTTCCTCAACGAAGTCAATGAGGAGGAGGTGTACATAGAGCAGCCTGAAGGATTCGAAATCTTCAGCAGCAAGTCACATGTGTGCAGGCTAAAAAGAGCGTTGTATGGGCTGAAACAAGCACTTGGCGCTTGGTACACACGGATAGACAGTTATTTCATCGGACTTGGATTCACCAAGAGTGAGGTGGATCCGAACCTACACCAGATTGTGGTGGAGGGTAAGTTGTTGATCATTGTACTTTATGTAGATGATTTGATACTAACAGGTGATGAACTTTTGATACACTCATGCAAGGCAGATCTTGCAAAGGAGTTTGAGATGAAGGACTTGGGCCTCCTTCATTATTTCCTAGGATTGGAAATTTGGCAGCGGAAGGATGGACTGTTTGTGTCTCAAGGAAAGTATGCCCAGGAGGTACTGGAGAAGTTCAACATGCAAGGCTACAAGCCTATTGACACTCCTCTTTCTGGTGGTTGGAGGAAAGAGGATGCTACGTCGGCAGAGGTAGTGGATGCCACTGTTTATCGACAGTTGGTTGGTTTGCTCATGTATCTAGTCAATACACGACCGGACATATGCTATGTTGTTAACCAGCTTTCACAAGCTATGGTTAAGCCTACCAAGCTCTTTTGGAAGGCAGGAAAGCATGTATTGAGATATCTCAGAGGCACATCAGGATATGGATTGTAGCACAGACAGTCAGATGAGGTGAAGCCGTATGGCTTCACGGATGCAGATTGGGCAGGGAGCCCAACGGACAGAAAGAGCACATATGGAGGGATATTCAGTATCGCGTCTACAGCAGTTTCTTGGTACAGCAAGAAATAGATATCTATGGCACTCAATTCAGCGGAGACCGAGTACATGGCAGCAATTTTGGCTGCATGCGAGGCTATATGGATGAGGAAGATCCTGGTCGGGTTGTTCGGTTCACACTTAGATCCTACTGCGATATATTGTGATAATCAGATTTGCAATAAACTCTCGGTTAATCCAGTATTTCATGATAGATATAAACATATTGACATCCGGTACCATCATATCAGAGATTGTGTGCAGTGGAAGATCATGTTGCTATCTTACATTCCTACGGAGGATCAGGATGTTGATATTCTAACGAAGGTGCTCACCAAGAGCAAATTCGAATACCATAGAGATAGGATCAGGGTGGCAGATAATCCCTATCTTGTTGAGAGGGAGTGTTGAGATTCAACAAGATGATGAGCTTCGTGAAAAGAGTCGCCTTCACTAAGTGGGCCCGCAGGCTATTTTTGGCGCAAGTCTATTTTTAGACATGTCGATCATATTCTATGAGTTGCAGTATGCTATTTGTGGATGGTTGGTCAAGTTGGAAAAATAGATGGACTTCTATTTTTAGACATATTGGGCGGAATCTATTTTTAGATTGCCAGTCTAAAAATAGATATATCGAATATTATTAGCTCTTAATAATATTTGGACTATAAACATTATCTTATTCTCTTGGAGCACTTCAGTTAAGTGCACAGATGTGGCACAGGAGCTGACAAAAGGAATTACGCTATTCCTGAGGGTTAAGTGGAGCTATTGCATGGAGACTTCAGTTAGAACTCATGTGACAAAGTTTGGTGGAGTTATTGAGGTAGTTGGTGGAGTTGTGTTTAGTTTAACTCAGTTAGACACAGTTGAGCTAGTTGTATCTAGTCTAACTGATTGATACACTAGTGAGAGTGGTGTAAATTAATTATTAATTAATTCACTAAATATTAACTCATTAATCAACTGAAGAATACATCAGTTAACTACAGTGCATGGATAGTTTCAGTGGCGACCAGTGGAAAGATAAGTGAAAGGGCAAGATGACTATCAGTTGTGACTATAGTGATGCATTGATTGCATCCAACACTTAGTAGAGATGCCAATGAGGATTGCGCAGTGAAAGCTAGGTGGATTCAAGCTCATTCAGAGCCATTCTTTAGCAGGGATTGTGCAGTGGAGGCAGGCTAGCAAGTGGCAAATATCGGTGCATGGATTTGCTAGATCGGGCCTGATTAGTGTGTAGCGATTGTATTGTACTTGTTACACAGTAATTTGTCACCGTCCCTGCAATCCCCATCCCGAACATTGGAGGGCTCATTCCGTGACCTGTGAGCAGTGACATGGCTTGAAACCACTTTCATGACATCCCTCTGAACAAGAGCTTTCATTGCCCTGAAGACATCTCCTTGTGAAAATCCCTAAAAATGGCCCTTTTTGCATTGGCGCAGGTGGCTGGTTCACTACCCGCGCCAATGGGGAAAATCCTTCAAAGAGGTCACGCAAATTGGCGCTCTGTCCCAGAGTCGCACTCGCGCCGGCCATTTTAAGGAGTGTTTTTTAAAAATAAATGGTGGAAGTTTCATCCTAACCAATTCATGAACTGGTATCTATCTTGAGTTGGGAGGTTTGGCTCCGGATTTCCATGTAGAGGAAGTGGTTTGCCACCTCTCATGGAAGCTTCCTTGAGGATAGGGCCAATCCCATGATTATAAGGATCCCAACTCCCCTTCCTCCATCTATAAAAGCTTGCTCATCTCCTTTGCAAGCTAGTCTTCAAGTTCCCAAATTCTCAAGAGCCTTATGCTGCAAGAGCCTCCATAATTCCCTTAAGGCCAAATTCAAGCAAGGAGACTATTGTCAAGATCCGAAGAGAGAGGTTTGTCCCATCCTTGACAGGATTTTCGAGACGTGTTCTGCTGGCGACCCTCCCAAGGAGAATTCAGCGTTAGAACTATCGTTGTATTCTTCCTTTGATTGGTTAATAATAAATGACTATTGGTTATGGTTCCACTCTTGTTGTTGTTTATAATGATGAGTTATGTCCTTTCTGACTGACATATAGTTGCATCTACTGGGCTTTACGCTTGCGTTTGTTTTGTTTCTCGCATGTGCAGGTGTCCATCACGGAGATCATGGGGATCGTGATCTGCCAGGGCTAAGGAACGGGAGTGCTACCTCTTCTACAAGCAACAGCGTTGGACTCTAGGTAAGCCTTCATCGCTAGTTGGTTTATTTGCAATTAGGAACCTGTGCTATAGCGTGAATGATTGTTGCTAGACCCGGTCTAGGTTATTAGGGATCACCTCTGTCCGCAGAGGGGATTTACCTCCACAACAAATTGGCGACTCCGCTGGGGATCGTTAGCTTGTTGACATTCGTTTTATGAGCTATAGACGGAGCCTGAAGTTGGCCGGATAGCCTTCGAAATGCTATTGCTCTGCATTAGCGAAGTAGATCAAAGCTACTTCAGTCAATCTCTAGTTTAGTTTGTAAACTGAACACTTGGAGCATCGTCTTGTCTTTTCGGTCGATTCTTGATCCTCTTTGCTTGATCGACTCTTTTGGCTGGCTCTTTTCTGAGTTTTTGGTTTTTGGTTCAGCCCCAGAGGATCAGATCTGACCTTTGCTTTTCTGAATTTTCACCTTTTCATAGTTGGCTTGATTGGCGCGAGTTTAGTCGTGACAGTCGCGCCAATTGGCGCGGGTTGCCAGTTCATCCCTCACGCCATCCCCTGTCTGGCGCGGATTACATCCAGACAGTCGCGCCATATCCTGTAGGTGTTGGGGTTTACCCTTGTTCGGAAGTTTCTTTTAGTCGGTACTTTGCTTCTGGGTTTGTTTTAGATTCTTCTTGAAGTGGTGAGTCTAGTCTTGGTTGGGAGAAATTCTTTATTTTTTCATTTTCAGGCGTTGGCGCTTGTTGTCAGTTAGCAACTCGCGCCAATTGGGCATTGGCGCTAGTTTTTAGTGAGCAAGTCATGCCAGTAGGCACTATTTGTCAATGACAAAGTCGAGCCAATTTCAGGGAGTGTGAAAATTGAGACTTTTTCCCTGAATCCTTCACCAGTGTGTCTTTCCCTTCCATCCTTTCCTCTGTATGAGCATAGATTACATTGCTCATTGTTTGGAATGTCTTTTTTCCATGATTGTTTGATGTAAAAGGGAATGAATGCCTCGTTTTGATCTCTTGCTTTGGAATTCCTCTTTGTGTTTGACCTTATATGTCTTGTCGCCTTTTGAGGAATTTCGTGAAAAAGTGTTTGAAACAACGATTGCATTCTTAGTGTTTTTTTACATCTCTTTTGCATTCATCCTTCGTTAAGAAGATTTGTGTTTATTTAGTTTTCGTCTCAAAGTGTTATTTTTGTTAAAATGCATTACATCACATTGCATTGAAAAGTATTTTTGAGATTTATCATTGGACTTAGATCACATTGTTTAATGATTGAAAACTAAAAATCGCTTCGAGTGCATTCTCTTTCATTAAAAGCATGCATTAAGTAGATACTCATTTCATCGAAAAATGCATTGAGTGCATTCTTATCATTTGAAAAGGAAAAAAGGAAATTGTGCATAGATTACAATTGCATAGTTTTCGGAAAGAAAAAGGAAATTGTGCATAGATTACAATTGCATATTTTTCGAAAAAGAGGATTTTGCATAGATTACATTGCATTATTCGCATCATTGAGTGTTTGAAATTGCTTTTGATAGTGAAATTCATCTAGTTTGGAAAAGATTTCATTTACAGTGTTGTTTTTTGTTGCATCATTATTTGAAGCTCTTCCCTTTACTAGATAGCATTCATCAAATTGAAAGATTTCTTTTCTCATATAGCTGCATACAGGAGATTTTCATATGACATTCGCTAGGGCCTGAAAACTGAAACGTAATTGAAGATAAACTTTAAAATTTACTCAATTTACACTAAGGCAGCATTGAAATCTAACGAAACACATTTAGAGGTCTAGGCTAAAGACGTGTTCCGGCGTCTTAAAACCTAGTAGCTGTCGTTCGCCTCCTGGCTTTAGACAGCGCTAGTACGGACTTGTGCTCCCCGTACCGTCGCGTATATAAAGGGAGACCCCACTAGGTTTCTATCCTTTATCCATAGGAAGCCGAGTCTACCACCCTATACCCGTGATACACCGGACACAGCATTCGGGGAGATTTCCTGCACGTACGGAAAGTCCTTGGTTGATTTCTCTTTCATTTTGAAACCAAGGTGTATATTGCAGTTCACATTTATTTGGTACGCCCTCTGCCTAGTATCCCTGAGTAGTCATTTGATCTTTTCTGACTCTTTAAATTTGAAAGGATCGCCAAGCACTTGTCCTTTCACGCTTGCTTCAAAACTGAAAGAGATAGAGTCACCTTTTCAACCGTTTCTCGACTCTTAAAACATGAAACGATGAAGTTTCTAGTTTCAATGTCGTAAAATTAATCACCCGCGATCACACGCCCTGTTAGATTTTGCTTGTTGGTCGTTTGATTGTGTGCCTTGGTTCTTTTTCAGCCCGTGTGTGGTTTTGAGTTGTTGATGGAAACTTTTCCAGAGTTCACCAACCAAGGACTCCCCTCCGATGGGAATCCTAGTCATTTTCCTCCTTTTGGGAATGTTGGTGCTCCTTACATGGCAACGTTGTCCCTTCCTGGGTTAACTGTTGGGTTGCATGTTTGGTTGTTTTTAACCTCTGTGGTTCTGAATGTCTCAACTACTGTTCAATCAGTTTCTCCACGTGAGCAACTTCATGTTGATTCCAAGGTGGACCTCTCCCCTTCTTCGCCCGTTTCTGCGTCTTCCCCTTCTACTTCGCTTGGTGAAAGTCTCAATTCTAGTAACCAAGTGGCTAAGAAGAAGAAGAAGAAGACAAAGAAGAAGAAGTTAGATAAAGGAGAGGCTAGCTCTACGGCTATTGTGCCTAAGAAGTCTCCTCTTGATAAACCTCCCAACCCTCCACGGAAAGTCAAATTCCCGTGCATGTTGTGCACGGGAGACCATCTTCTTCAAGATTTCCCTGGCATTCCCAAGGTACTTGAAGAATGGTCCAGCGGTCGCCCGCCGTTGCCTTTGGCTTCTAGGAGTAAGGTTGGGGGCACGTCTTCAACTAGTGTTGGTAAGGCTCCCAAGAAGCAGGGTAAGATTACCAATCCCTGTAAGTTGTGTGAAGGGCACCATGCATTCACCTTTTTCCTTATATGGATGAAGCCAAGCGAGTTTTGGACAACTCGGCTGTTTCTGCACTGTGCCTTCCGGCTGGTTACAAACAACTTTCTTTGATCCCTTCGCCAGTTGATCCTACGATCGGTCAAGAGGCATCCTTGGTCGATCCCGCTCCTCCTGAAATTCAAATTCAGGAATCCATCCCCAACCAACCATTGGTCGTGGGCTCGGTTGAGCTGGCCCCGTCTACGGTGCACCAGGTATATTCTGTGGAGAGTGGATCCCATACCCCTCATGTTCTGCTGGTTTCTTCAGATTCTTCGGACTTGGAGAGAGATTCTCCTGTCCCTATGTCTCAAGAAGTTGCTCGTCCGCCTCCCGTGATGGAGGTCCCGGAGGATCCCCCTCCCACCTTCGAGATGGAGGTCGTGGAGGATGCTCCTTCTTCCGTAACACCAGGGGAAGACCATCTCGGTTCGATGGTAGCCCCTCCAAGTAGTTTGGTCGCTTCCTTTGATTGGAGTCGATTTGCAGGATACCGCCTTCCGTCTTATGTGCCTTTCGAGATCACAGTACAGGCTTTTGGTCTGGTCATACCCAGTACCATTATAGATGAAGGCGCGTCTGTTATTATTTTTTCCTCGACTACCTGGCAAGCTTTCAGTTCACCGCCGCTTGCGCCTATTACCCAGAATCTGTTGACATTCAACAAAAGGACTAGCAAACCGTTAGGGATCCTTCCACAGTTACCTCTTACTTTGGGAGGTAAAACCGTCCATATGGACGTGATGGTTGTTCCAGGCCCCTTGGATTTCAATCTCCTTTTGGGGCGCGATTACACCTATGCCATGGGAGCACTTGTTTCCTCCCTCTTTCGCGTGATGTGTTTTCCACATGAAGGACGGATCGTGACCATTGACCAACTTGCGTTCTTTGGTCCTGACGTGACAGCTGGCCCGCCATCATCCCTTCCTGGCTTTCATCCACCCGTTGTATCTGCCCCACCACAGGTCAACTATGTGGCTACCTACCCCGTGCCTGTGCTCAGTGATAGTGCCATCGTGCATCGTGTGCTGGGGGCATTGGGTCCAGACTTCCAAGATGTTTTCCTTCCATCGAACGGGAAAATATTGGAAGCCATGACTTCTTGTTCATTATAAGGAGGTCGGCCAGAGCATAGTTCCTCTTCCTGTGCCAAGCTCCTTAAAAAATGAAACCAGGTTCCCGGAGCAGATTTCATTGTCTTGTGTCAAGCTCCTTAAAAAATGAAACAAGGTCGTCGGAGCAGGGTTCTTTTTCTTGTGTCAATCTCCTTAAAAAATGAAACAAGCTCTTTGGAGCATGGTTCTTTTCCTGTGTCAAGCTCCTTAAAAAATGAAACAAGGTTGTTGGAGCAGAGTTCCTTGTCTTGTGTCAAGCTCCTTAAAAAATGAAACAAGGTTGTCGGAGCAGAGTTCCTTGTCTTGTGCCAAGCTCCTTAAACCATGAACCAAGGTGTCCTGAGGATAGTTCTTTTAATGTGTCAACCTCGTTAAAATAATGAAACATGTTCCTGCTCAATTCGAGTCTTTGATAAGTTTTCGTAAAATCCCAGTCGAGTCTTTCTCTTGATCTCGTAACTTGAACCTTCACTCCATCTTCCTTTCATATGGACTGAAGCTTGGGGGGCATGTACCTCGAATTGAGTCACCATGCTGGGGGCATGCTTACTATTTCAAGCATAGTTTATCTTTGTTTCAAGCTTGTGTAAAAATGAAACCAACTTCAAGCAAAGTTTCCTGATTTCAAGCTTGTGTAAAAATGAAACCATCCCCATTTTACCTCTTGTGATTGTCATTTTATCAGCCTGTTTTTGCCAGATGAGCCTTGGTTTTCTCATTCCATCGTCACTATCTGCTTGGCCGATCATATGCCTTCACTTGGTTGTTTTACCCGTTCCTTAGGAACCGCTGCGATGAGTGGTCTTGTTAGCCAGCCTCTTAACCTTTATTTGTTTTGAGCAGTTCCACCATTACCGGAACCAGTTGCTACCCTTTATACCACTCGTTCCTCCAGGAGGAGTCATCTTTCAGCTCTTTTCTGACTCTCTAAACATGAAAATATTGCCAAGTCCCTTGTCATTTCGATCTCGTTAAAGTGGCCACGAAATGACATCTACCCAGTATACGTTTACCCCTTTTTCGGGCTGGGATAGATTATTTACAAAAAAGGAATACCCTAGCCTATCGCGACTAGGAGGTTTTCTCAGACAAACTTTTCTACCTTTTCGGATCTAAGAAACTATTCACGAAAAGGGACCTTTGGAGTTTACTTTTCCGCTGTCTTTTCAAACTCTATAAATATGAAAAGACGCCGAGTTCTTCCTTTGTCAGACTCATTAAACTCTGATGACATTGGGTTCAGTCGTAATGACGTTATCCGAGTTCCTCCTTCCTAGGGCTCGTTAAATGTACTAGGTTGGATTCATCTGAAGGACGGACTTATATGACAAGCATATGGTATCCTCTTCAAGCTTGTGTAAAAATAAAGAGGTACTCGTTGAAATGGTGGGGAAAAATGGAACCAACATCATTGTCGTGTCGACAGTATGTCGCTCTTGAACATGGCACTTGTCTGCATTCGTGTCGGGTTGGGGACATCTCATCTCATTTTTCACTTGCCTCCATGGGTTTGGGTAATCCCTTTTGACCTCTCATCTGCTCTTTGCCTTGTCACTATGACCTCTGATCTTTTGATGTCAAATACTGCCAAGTCCACTATCGTGTCGTTCATATGTTCAAGAGAAGTTGACCTCTGCAAGTACCAACCTTCCTCTGATTCTCATTTGATCGTGATTCACAAGAACACTATGTTCCTCTGTCTCACGTCGATGATGTGGGAAACATTATAGCCCACCTTCGATCAAGGTCACTTCCTGTCGACTTTAGCTCATTATCCAGGAAGCTGATCTAGAGACTCCCTTCTAGTGCCTCGGAGCCTGCATGCCTAAATGGCAGGTTCTTCGCATTTGACACGAGGTTTTCATCATTGGCCTCCGATCGAGTGATTCTACGGGTGTTTGACGCCAGCTCATTGATTCACATGCCGTAGATTGTACCTGTAGTACCTTGATGGCCATTGTCATTATTGGTGGTACCTCTCGCGTCTATTAACAGCTTTCATCATTGGCTGGTAATCAGACGATGTTCTTGCATGTTCGACTTCAGCTCACTTATTCGCATGCTTGAACTTGTGCTGTGTTTGGATTGAGATGGAGCGCAAGACCCTGGATTGTGTCTGTTGTAATCCAGGCTGCGATTTTGTGGATTATTGTTTACATGACTCACTTACTGGATGGCTGCGACCATACCTGAGTTTATTCATCGATCCTCACTGGATGGCTGCGTCCATGCCTTGGATCTAGATTATTGTATACTCTGTTATGGATGGCTACGCCCATACCACGTATATATCATGTATTTGAGATATCAGTTGTATTTTTTCACGCAGGTTTTCCAATGGCGGTGTTTTCAGTTGGACACGTTCTCGTAAAGCATTTCACCCCTCTCTCTCTCTCGAGCCTCATGCTTTAGGGGGCATCTATTACACAGTAATTTGTCACCGTCCCTGCAATCCCCATCCCGCACATTGGAGGGCTCATTCTGTGACCTGTGAGCAGTGACATGGATTGAAACCACTTTCATGCCATCCCTCTGAACAAGAGCTTTCATTGCCCTGAAGACATCTCCTTGTGAAAAACCCTAAAAATGGCTCTTTTTGCATTGGCGCAGGTGGCCAGTTCACTACCCGTGCCAATGGGGAAAATCCTTCAAAGAGGTCACGCCAATTGGCGCTCTGTCCCAGAGTCACACTCGTGCCAGCCATTTTAAGGAGTGTTTTTTAAAAATAAATGGCTGAAGGTTCATCCTAACCAATTCATGAACTGGTATCTATCTTGAGTTGGGAGGTTTGGCTCCGGATTTCCATGTAGAGGAAGTGGTTTGCCACCTCTCATGTAAGCTTCCTTGAGGATAGGGCCAATCCCATGATTATAGGGATCCCAACTCCCCTTCCTCCATCTATAAAAGCTTGCTCATCTCCTTTGCAAGCTAGTCTTCAAGTTCCCAAATTCTCAAGAGCCTTATTCTGCAAGAGCCTCCATAATTCCCTTAAGGCCAAATTCAAGCAAGGAGACTATTGTCAAGATCCGAAGAGAGAGGTTTGTCCCATCCTTGACAGGCTTTTCGAGACGTGTTCTGTTGGCGACCCTCCGAAGGAGAATTCAGCGTCAGAACTATGGTTGTATTCTTCCTTTGATTGGTTAATAATAAACGACTATTGGTTATGGTTCCACTCTTGTTGTTGTTTATAATGATAAGTTATGTCCTTTCTAACTGACATATAGTTGCATCTACTGGGTTTTACGCTTTCATTTGTTTTGTTTCTCGCATGTGCAGGTGTCCATCACGGAGATCATGGGGATCGTGATCTATCAAGGCTAAGGAACGGGAGTGCTACCTCTTCTACAAGCAACAGCGTTGGACTCCAGGTAAGCCTTCATCGCTAGTTGGTTTATTTGCAATTAGGAACCTGCGCTATAGCGTGAATGATTGTTGCTAGACCTGGTCTGGGCTAGTAGGGATCGCCTCTGTTTGCAGAGGGGATTTACCTCCACAACAGTACTGAAAGCTTGATATGATCAGATTTGTATGAGGATTGTTACACGATCTCTATGACATATATTATATATAGATAGTTGGGGTTTTTAGCTTCAGGCTTTCCCATTAAAACACTGTGTTAATGTGTGTAAATTTGTATGGTTTCATGTGTGCTTTACAATTGATTTAATTTCCGTATGTGATGATCAATGGTGGAATAGATTCTGATTGTGCATGAAGTTAAAATAGTGTGTGATCAGGAAAATATTGGATATATAACGCATTAGTTATATAATTTCTACACAGATCTTCGGGATGAATCAGAGTTTGTACTAGAGCACATTCCTCACTAAGAGGGAGTGTTGATTTTTCTTGTGTGATGGGGTAGCATCGGATGTGCTCTAGCTCCAAAAAAATTATGGAGGGACTAGAGTACATGAGATCTCCAATACCTAGAAAGGGATTTGGGAAATTTCATCTGGTTTGGGAGATAGTTAATTAATTAATAATTTTAATTATGGACCTTAAGTCTAACTTAGGAAAATTAAATTATTAAAGGTAATCAATTAAAACATGTGCCTAAATTGTCTTAAGTCACATGTATCAAGATTTATTCTAATCTTAGACATTGATTCAAGAATTTATCATGGTCGTTGGTTTCCCAATGAGAAAAGTATAAAGGAAAGGCTTGGGGTCACTTGGAGGAGACACACGGAGGTAGATCACTAAAGCTAAGCTGAGATTCTAGGGTAGGGTTTGCTAAGAATTCTCAGAAGTGTTTCAGCTGCAGAGAGGGGATTTTAGGCAAAGGGGATGGTCGGATTTCAATTCCTAAAATCAGCAAGAGGTAGATAGCAGCTTCCAGAGGCAGCACAGAGGGCAGCAGTTGCACAGTGCAGGGGCAACTACAGCTACACAGGTGCTATGCAGTCTCTCCTAGGGCAGTGTTGGGCAGCAGGAGACCCTCTCGGGTTACACAGAGTCCCTCAAGGGAAGTGTAGGGTCTGTGTCACCCAATCTAGGGTTACGCAACCCTCTCCAAGCTAGCACAGAGGAACGCAAAGGCTGTAGAGGCTCTAGGGGCACCGTTGGGGTTTCTAGGGCCAAGATCTGGCTGAGTTCTGTAAATCTCATTAGAGGGTGTGGATCAATCAATATTTTGGCTTCAGAACAACAAGTTAGCTGCAGATATATATTTTCTCTATCATTTTTTCCAGATCTGGAACCCATATTTGTTGTATTCAGGAAACTCTTAATAATAAAACCCTCCCACATCCAGAAGACAGGTTTTCCCGCATTTGGTTTTTCTGGGGACTATTGTCTAGAAAATAATTGTGTCACTTTGTCTATGTGTGCATGTAATTTTATGTTTTATATATGAATCAGCGAAAGTATGTTATCATTTTGTTTCGATGTTAATCTTAAGTTTCAGCATTAATAACTGAATTAAGTACGAGAATAATGTGTGATGTCTGCAATTATATCTATTTTTTTCATTAAATTTTCACATTACAAGGACATGAAAGGGTTGAATCCCTCAGTATGTAGAAATCATATTTACATTAAGGAATTATGCAAGCTTGTGCGCCAACCCCAAAGGCAGATGAACCTAGCTCTAAAAGACATAGTCAAAGAAGAACTGCAGAAATTGTTGGATGCAAGTTTCATTTATCCTATATCAGATAGTAAGTGGGTATCTCCTCTTGTCCAAGTCCCGAAGAAGAATATAAAATGGTGAATCTTTGATGATTATCGGGAACTCAACAAAGCCACCAAGAAGGACCATTTCCCTTTGCCCTTTATAGACCAAGCCATGGATGGCCTTGCAGGAAATAAGTTATTTTCCTTCTTAGATGGGTTCACTAGGTATAACCAGATCCAAATCAGCCCTGAAGACCAAGGCAAGACTACTTTCACATGCCCTTGGGGTACCTTCGCTTACTGAGCCCTACCCTTTGGGTTGTGCAATGCCCAAACTACCTTCCAAAGAGTTGTCTTGATCATTTTCTCTGAGCTAGTCCATGACTTAGTTGAAATCTACATGGATGATTTCATACCCTATGGGGATGACTTCCAGGAAGCCCTCTCCAATTTGGGAAAATTTTTTAGAAGATGCATTGAGATGCATCTCTCCCTTAGCCCAGAAAAGTTTGAATTCTTGAAAAGAGCAGGAATTGTATTAGGGCACTCTATCTCCCAAGCAGGAATACAGGTGGACCCGAACAAAACCATCATCATCAAAAGGGTACCTTCTCCTCAAAAGAAAATAGATGTCAGGAGTTTCTTGGGGTTAGTTGGCTATTGTATAAGGTTCATCAAATATTTCAGCAAGATGGCTTCGCCACTATTTGGTTTGTTGCAAAGATTCTGATTTTACTTGGTCCAATCTTTGTTAAGAAGCCTTTGAGCTCATTAATGGAAAGTTGACTACTTCCCCCATTATCCGAGGTCCAAATTCGACTCTACCTTTCCACATCCACACCGATGCATCAAACAAAGCTGTGGGGGCAGCATTGGGGAATCTAAAGACAAATTACCTTATGCTACCTATTTCATCAATAAGAACTTATCCAAGTCTGAACTCAATTACACCGTCACAGAGAAGGAGATGTTAGCAATTGTCCATGCTTCAAACAAATTTAGAAATTATGTCATTGGTTATTAGACCTTTGTACACACTGACCATGCAACCATCAAATATTTAATGAAAAAAAATAGATATAATTACTAGAATAATTAGATGGTTGTTAATATTATAGCAGTTTCACCTAACCATTGTTGATAAACCTGGAAATGAGAATGTTGTTGCAGATTTTTTGTCCAGTTTAGCTCTATCTGCAGATGAAGAAGGAATGGTGGATGACCAACTTCCAGATGAACATCTCTTTGTTATCTCAGCACTCTCATAATGGTTTTCTGACAGCTAACTACTTGGTTGATGAAAATTTCCCTCCTAACCTCTCATTCAAGGAGAAAAGCAAGATCATCAGAAAAAGCGCCCCTTTCACATGGATTGAGGGAAATATATTCAAGTTAGGCCTTGGCAAAATTCTTAGAATATGAGTGAGGGAGGAATAAGTTTTTCATATCATCTTTGCATGCGATGATAGCCCTTGTGGAGGCTACTTTGCTGCAAAAAGGATTATCTTCAAAGTTTTGCAGGAAGGTTACTATTTGCCTACCCTTCACTGGGATGCCAGAAGATACACTGGCAGGTGTGACCAATGCCAAAGGATGGGGTAACCTACATAGAGGGATGAGATACCTTTGCACCCTCAGGTGGATCTTGAGCCATTTGACTAGTGGGGCATAGACTTCATTGGATCTATTAATCCACCATCTGGCCAGAAAAAGTATATCATAGTCTGCACTAACTACCTAAAAAAGTGGGCTAAAACAAAATTTGTGAAGGTAGCAACCAAGGAGAAAGTGGAAAAATTTCTGAGAGAGAATGTGTTTTACAAATTTGGATACCCCGGAGAGGTACTCAATGATCAAGGGGCACAATTCACATCTCATCTCATTAAGAATATTCTAAGGAGGCACAATATAAAGCATAAGACTTCCACTGCTTACCACCCTCAAGAAAATGGCCAAGTGGAAGTGACCAACAGATCCTTGGAGAATATCCTCACCAAGGTTGTGAGCAGCAATAGAAAATATTAGGCAGGCATATTGGTAGAAGCTACTTGGGCCTACAACACTACTTGGAAAACAACAACAGGGTTCACTCCTTATGACCTGGTCTATGGCAAGAAAGATCTACTCTCAATTGAATTTGAGTTGAACACCTTAAGGATGGCAGCTGAGTTAGACCTAGATATATCAAATGCCCAACAAGAGAGGTTGTTGCAATTAAATGGATTGGATTAGTTCAGGATGTAAGCACTCCTTCACAGATAAGTGATTTAGTTGCAAAGTAAGGTCTGGCATGACAAGTACATTAAGGAAAAGACCTTTCAAGAAGGAGATTAGGTGTTTTTGTATGACTCAAGGTTTAAGGATTTTAAAGGAAAACTAATTACAAGTTGGTTGGGACCCTACAAAGTGGAAAAATGTTATGATAATGGCGCAGTTAAAATCAGAACCATAGATGAGGAATGAATTCCCATACATGTCAATGGTTATAGGCTTAAGGTTTACAAAAAGTTCTTATCTAGGGAAAAATTTATAAAATAAATAAACAGGAAGGTGTATGTCATGGGAGACTCCATAGTTTCTAGTACCTCCCCCTCCTATAAAAAAAAAAAGGAAGAATAAAGAGGCATGGATGAAAACCTCTCTGAGGTGCCCAAGGCCAACTCCAGGGTTGAAAACCTCCATGAGGCAATCTTAGAGAGAAAAAGAAGAAACAGGAAATAAAGTATCCTTGGGTGAAAACCTCTCTGAGCCACCCAAGGCAGGCCTGTGGATTGAAAACCTATGTGAAGGTAGCCCACTCGCCTTCAAAAAAAACAAAAAAGAAGGAAAAATACCTATGCACTTATTTGTTTTTTTGTTTTGTAGGTTATTGATCAAAGATGGTTTTTGGGATATGGAGGAGAATTTTCTCTTAATTTCTCCCTCTTCTCTTCTTGCACACTCCATTAACCACTCTATCATACCCCCATTCATCCATTTCACCCCTCAAATAGGCAAAAATTTCATTTTTTTTCTCCTAACTGTAATTTCTACATGCAAATCCAGCAGCTACAGGATTCCTGTAGCACTACAGGAAACTCCTATAAATGCTACATGAAACTCATGCATGAAGGAATAAGCTCTCTCAAGGATTTCTAAACTTCAAGGATAGCATGATAATTTATTTTTTTCCAATACCTACCATTATCAACCCCTTATTTCACTCCATGCACAAGGATTCACTCTCTAAACCCTATGTTTCACCATTACCAGCTATATCATCTGAAAAATGGCATGAGACCTCTTCACTCACCTATCCTCCACTCCATTCATTCCATGACTCCCTTCCTAGCCTCAATAAACCATTTCCCTCCATTTTTGAGAAAAATGAAGCAAGAAGAAGTAAGAAGAAGACCGTTAGAGGAATTAGAAAGTTTCCTGTAGCAAATCTATGTGTGACACAGCAAGGCAAAAAGATGAAGAAAAGTTGATGAGGATGACTCCAAAAGACCACCAACAGACTCCAGGAGGGCAAGCACACTATCCATGGCACTTTAGGACCTCCATGCAGCACCTGCAAGAAAAAAAAAAAAAAACAAAAAAGATTAAGCAACTCGCTCAGAAAAGACAAGCAGCTCACTAAGAAAAAGTTGCTCACTCGGAAAATAAACAAGAAAGTGAAAATACAACAAAGAAGAGATCATGGTTGCGACCACCAGCTCCAGCTCCTTGCACCATCTCATTCAGCACCACACCAGCACTAGGTAGGCTCAGGTATGGCCCTTCACCTCTCGCTATGCATTGATAATGACCAAAATGGTTTAATGTCGAGTTTTAGAAATTTAAAAGGCAAAAAGGTGGCCAGTTAACTTGCCCACCTTCGTAAAGTTAAATTGGAGGAAAAGTGAAAGTAAAAGCCACTTAGGCAAGTAAAATCAAGTCAAGAGGGAGCGAATGGCTATGAAAAAGGTGATTACAAGGCTCAGCTATCATTAACTGGAGTGGGACCAATGGTCTCAAAGAGGAAAACTCGTGTCAAGTACGAGTTAGCACAATGCTCCAAATTTAGTTTAAAATTTCATAAAGGTGATTTTTGTCTCATTTTCACCATTTCGCTGAGCATTTCGAAGAGAAGAAAAAGTAGGATAGAAATGGGAGTCATCAAGGGAGCAGCATCGATATCAAATCTTGCATGCACCACCGTGCTACAGGAAACAAAGATTTGTTACAGGAAACTTTAGAGGCAGATCAGTAAGGGTACAGAGGGCAACACAGAGTCACATGTGGGTTAAATTTCTTCCCAAAGCCACCATATCTCAAGAAAAAACACCAGAGGACAAAGTTAAGTGGTTTCCATCCTCCGACACTGAGATTTCTCCATCAAATTTCCACACAACAAGTTAAATTTTGTAATTAAAGGGTAAAAAATATTTTCATTTGTTTAAAGACCTCCATCTCCAAGACATAACTTTCAAACATCTCACCACCTCATATCACAACCATTAAAATGGGAGGGGGATTCAATATAAGGAAGCCCACTGACATTAAGAGAATTAGGCAGAAATCGCCAATGGCTAGGGTTCTTCGAGCTTTTGAAACGATGAATAGATAGATCAGGAATTTGCAGTGGCTCTACAATCACACTCAGAGGAGAGAGCCACCACTGTGGTTAGAGGCCTAGCCATCACACTATCACCTGAACTCATAATCAAAGTTACAAATTTTCCCTTAGGATTCAAATGGGTTAAGGAAAGAATGCCTAGCACTGCAACCAATAAAATCTTCTTTCTTCGAGGAAAAGATTACATTGAAGACAAAAATGGAGTGAGGAAAGAAAGCCTTCCATACCCATGGGATGAATTAGCCTTCCATACCACGATGTTTATTTCTTGTGAAGGTAGACTTAGTGTGGTTTATGGGTATAATTTCAGATTTTTTAATGAACTTAGGTTTCATGGAGATATCCCTCTAGAACAGAGATTAATCATCTGCCATTTCCTCCTGAACTCCATAATTGACATGAGCAATAAGGTGAGGCAAAGAAAATACCAACACTTGGCTCATCATGTCCTCATAAAACTGATAGTGAATGATGCTTTGAGAAGATTAAACCTACCTGTATCTTGGTCTTATTTCATAGACATGGATAGGGAAAGCTACCTAAATAGGGAAAACCTCTTCTTCTAGCCTTAAAGAGAGGGAGGTAGAAGAAGAAGAAGAAGAGGAGGCAAAATATTAGGAATAAAAATAAGGGATGGAGATTTAAGCATAAAACACAGAGACAGTAGAGACAGAGAAAGAAAAATCTAAGGGTAAGGAGGAAGAAAATACTAAGGAAAAGAAATAATTGGACCCTATCCTAGGCAGTGAAACCTCCACTCAAGGCACGATCATATCACTATACATTACAGATCGGAAAGTGGTTGCCACCCTAGCCACTTTGAGCACACCTGTCAAAATAAAAAAGAATAGGAAAACACCTACGTATTTCAGGACTAGGAAGAGTCAGAGGGTGAAACCAAAGAATCCCACCAAGAGCCCTATTTCCATTAAGGAATCACCAAAGAAATATGATGAAAAAATATTAGAGGAAGGAAGGGTGCAAGAGGTCACCTCACCTGTGAGGACCCTTGTAACCTACATCAGAAGACACTCAACAAGGTTGGCATCCCATACACCTCATGTAACCCCCATAGACCCTCCAAAGACTGAAAAGAGTGAAAAACAAGAAAAAGAGGGTCTTCAGAAAGAAAAACAAAGTTTGCTACAAGAAACTTTGTTTTTTTTCTATAGGAAACTCTAGCAAACCCAGAATTAGAGAAAAAGGCCTTGGTTGAAGAAGAAAATACAACAATAGATGGGCAAGAGATCAAATAAGTTGAGGACAAGGCACAAGATGAAGGAAAAGATGAAAAAGAGGGAGGAAAAGATGATAAGGAAGAGCCCACCTCACCAAAACCAGTCCTGAAAGGTGTATCAGTAGTTCCAAACCCTAGCCCTCAACCTAATCTCATCTTCTACTACACATACATTGAAGGGGGCAGATTGATTCCTCAAAAGTTCACAGTGCCTTTATTTTATCAGTTGGAAGAGGAGAGGGAATGCTCTCATCATTGGATGAAGCTTGCCACATCTAAAGGTGTGCATGAAATAGGGGTCATGGAGGGAAAATTGGTTGAGTTGGGGAAGGATTTTTCTGATGTTAGGATCAAATAATCCTTGTTGAAAGAGTAGATTTAGAAGGCCCAAGCAAAGAATGTAGCATTACAAGATCAGCTTCAGAAAAAGGAAAAACAAATGGCCACCATGGCAGATTTATGCATGGAGGCCATTCAACACAGATATCCATCAGATTCCTATGAATTTTACCTCAAGGAGCAGTGGCTCATATTTCAAATCAAAACATTGGCCTCCCATGGATCCTTACCTTTTTAGAACTACATACAATTCATTGAATTTTACAACCAATCAAATATGGCAGACAAGGAAAAAATGGCATATTTCTACATGCATAACCTTGTGTTGACAGACTTGAACATTTGGGACCCCAATCCTAGGATGGGAGACATGCAGTTAATGGCATTGGCATCATGGATGGTTAATGAAGATACCAAAGCACAAGAAATGAGAAGGGTTATGAGGAGAGAAAACAGAGAACCTTACACATTAGGTCAGAACTATCCAACCCTAAGGGAGTCATCAACAACCATCCTAATATTGAAAAGGATCCTGCACTTGCAGAAAAATACTCCACACACAAGCTCAAGCCATGGCTCACTTTGATGATGTTTCTAGGTTTTTGGTAGATGAGTGCATAATGGCTAGCCAAGGGAGATGGAACAACCTCCCTCACAACCTTAGAAGCATGGAGTACCACACACTATAAATATTGAGAGGTGCCTTGGAAAGAGCACCACTATACAAGAGGGCCATGCAAGCCAAAAAGATTCAATGGCTTGGTTTGAAGCTAAGCCCACCCTTGTTGTTGGGGCTGAGTGACGGAAAGGACCAATATGAGCAGAATAGAGAATGGGAGGAAGCATAAAAGAATGATGGATTTTACCCTCCTGAAGGGACTCCCACAATTCTTCCTTGGGAAGACAAAGAGTCCATCAAATCTTCGAAAGAAATTCAAAAGGACGACTAAGTTTCTCATAGTATGAGCAACCATTTGGTAGGGGGTTGATGATGAGCTCCATCATTAGGTACATTTGGAGGGGTTAATTGTCACCTTTTTGCCTTATTAAATCTCTTTTTCTTGCATTTTAATTATATTATGGTCTTATGTTGCTAGTATAGATGGTGATTGAGGCTTGTCATACTTCGAATTCCTAACATGAGTTAAATGCAGGAAAATCACGAAGATATTGCATTTTTTATGAATATTTTTCTATTAAAGCTAAAAGTAGATAGCAGGGAGAGATTCTAGGGGAATTTTCCACCTCCTAAACTCCCAAAGGAAGCCAAGGTATCCTCAAGATTCCCTCCAACAGCTCAAAATAAAAGGCATCCAAGAAAACTCAAGATCAAGAGCACCAAAGATAAATTTCACTTGCAGTCAAAGTGGACATATCACCTACTTTTTAGGGATTTTTTGGTAGCTAACCTCTAGGTTAAATAGGGTTGAGCAAGAACTCATTATGATTTTAACTTTGAAGGAAGCTAATTGGCTCTTAGATCTTGTAATAAGTTTTTGAGACTTTCATGTTGATGTAATGACACTATCTTCTGCAGTAAAATAAGCATTCAGATTGCGCAGCATTGATCTAGTTTCAGAGGGGTAGGCTTGTGGGTTAGGGCCCAATCCATTGGCCTTAGTCTCTCTTGTGTATTAATTCTTTACTTTTATGTCATTTTAGCTAGTTTATCTTATGAATATTTATCTAGTTTGCTTGCATTTCAATTCACTGTTTTTAGTTTGCTTCCATTTGTATTTTTTTGTAGATTTAGCTTACTTACATGTTGGTAGAGTAGGTTATAAACTCAGAAATTTGTGTTTCAAGCCTCCATCTCTCATCTCTTTCATTGGAGCTTGAGGAGGGTATACCTTCTCCACAAACCAAAATTACATTTTAGTTTATGATTTCTTGGAATGAATAGTTAGGTTGTCGTAGTTCCATGAATATGTTTAGAATGTTGTGTTAGATCTTTGTTTGTAGGCTAAAGTAGATATGCTTTCCAAATTCAACTCATCTTTCCTATTTCCTTTATCATGAATTTGTCCATATTTATTACATGAACAGGTAATTTTCTTGCAGTTTCAAGTAGCACAACAAAGGAGGAATTCACCAGCACCTTCAGCTTCATTTATCACCCTTCATCAGCCATATGTTCATCAAAATCGCCATCAGCCCTGTTTTCAAATTTTTCATCTTCACACCGTGAGCATACCCTAGAGGTGAAATACATGCCTCTCAAGAGTTTTTGAGCTTTGCCAAGGGGTGGGCCACCTTCCACTCATCCAAAACCACCTTCAATCCACCTTCCCTACACTTTTCTCACCCATTTTTGGCCTTGAATTTCCCTCTGACTTTTTACTGTAGCAATTCAAGACTTTCCTGTAGCACTACAAAAAACTTGTAGCAACACTTGCAGCAGCACCAGTGGGCCCCTCCTTAAGCCCAAAAACCACCATCCACCTCATCTAGACCTTCCAAAACCACCCAGACACCATCAGCCTTGCACCCATGAATTCAAGCCATCCATAAGCCACCTTAGCACTTTCTCATCCTAGCTGCAAAACAATGCATTTACAAGCATAGTTAGGTCATGATTAGCTCCATGAATAAAATCATGATAGATAGAAAATAAAGTAGATATAATGTGTTTATCCATTTGGCCCAGCAAAGTGTGATTAGGTTATTTTCCTTTATGCAATTTCAATTCATCAATTTACTTCGTGGAAGATGCCTATTTTGCTTCCATTTCTTATCATATCTTAATGTGCAGATTTATTTCATTACAGAGTAGTTAGATGTAATTTCTTGCTATAGAATAGTTCTTTAATTTCTAATAGTGTAATGGCTTTGAATAATTTGTATCCCTAGGCCTAAATTCGGAATTGTGACAGACTTCATCTAGAAATCCTAGAATTATCAGCCTTTCGTAGAGCTCAGAAGAGGATGACATGAGTATAATGCATCTGTTGTGTATATAGCACTGTGACCTCCAATTTTTTATGAACCCGCGGTTGATAAAGTGAAGTAGGGCAGCCTCTGGGACTTGCATCATTCTTGGTGGAATACTAGGGCTCACCACTATCTTTGACAGAACTGTGTGCTTCATCGTGTACATCTTGGTAGGAAAAATCATGAGGAAGAGTCGCGGAGTGGAGGCTTCTTCTTTTGTAGTTGTCTTAGTTGTAGAGTGCGCCAAGGGCATGGTATAAAATTTGGTTGGCTATTTATGTCAGGAGCTCCTCTAGGTTTGCAGGGTCATGTTGTAAGAATACAATCAGTTCCACTACGTGTGGCTCTTGCTTTTTATTGCCTTCATGGAATGGAGGGAACCTGATGGGTCGCAGTTCAATGTTGCAAACCTTGATCTCTACGAAGCAGCCTGATATGTTTTGCTATGGCATTCGACAAAACCAATAGGGGTTATGTCTAATAAGTTTTTCTGGGTCAAAGTGGAAATGAGCGTAAGGACAGTGATCAGCTAAACGCCCCAACTGTTAGCAAGGATTGTGGAACAATATCGACAAATTGCGGAGTTAAAATCATGCTTCCACCATATCCACATCCATGTGAAGAAGGACCTTGTATATGTATGGTATGAGCTCTCGTACATGGTTGAAGAGGAATACATAGAATCCAACATCAGCAGATGGCCAGATGATTGATTAACTCGGCGACAGTAAGGTACAGACACCGCAGGAATGAGTGGGGCAAATCCCACTACGCCAACTGGGAAAAAGGATATTGAAGTAGAGCTCTCGAAGACTGAAGGGGATGATATTGGTGGTGATCTGGGAACAGATTCATGTGGCCCCTCTTCTCCGTTTATTACAAAGATAAGGTAGCCACAAAAGGGTGGCACATGAAATAAGGTTAAGTTCGACAGATCCGTTATTCCAAAAGACATGGTCCTCACTGAGGGGGAGATCGCAGAAATAGGGGATGTTGTCTAAAAGGTCATTGAATATTTCTGGGGAAATTTTGAAGAGCAGTACAATAATGTGTTGGAATATGTCCACAAAGGGTTGCAAGGTTTGCAAGTACAAGTGAATGTGGTTCCACTGAGAAACGCACAGACTAGTACGAGTGCAATTGTGCAGGATTTAGCTTTGACTACAAATACCCACATGGTGCCTATTCCTGCAGTGCCCCTACAAGCTTTGCATGCATTCTAACATGGCATCGTCGAGGAGCTGAAGATCAGAGAACAGCATGCCCTTCTGGTTATTTAGGATGCCTAACAGAAGCGACAGAGCATGGATGCAGAAAAACAAATAGTTTTCCAGGAGCGCAAGGCCGCATCAGCACAGCACCATAATTTAGAAGAATCGGTCTCGAAGGCATGCAGCAAGCTACCAGAGCTCGATATTCAGGCTACAGTTGTGCCTGAGGAGAAAGTGGCCAAGCTGGCCACAGCTGTCAAAGACTCCAAGTCCAAATTTGATGAGGTACGCATCAAGATGGAGATGAAGATCGTCGAGCTGCAGATAAAATTGCAGCTGACCACTCTGTCGGAGGTACAGGAAAAACACACAGTGGAGCTGAAGGCCACCACAACACAGATCGAATCTCACATACAGGAGTGTGTGATCATATTAGGAAAAGATCTGGATGTATGGCCCTTACTGCAGGAGGACCCAGCAGTGCAGAATATTGAGACCGAGGTGTGCGAGAAGCAGGAGCAGTTGGATAAAATCAAGGTCACTACAAAGACCTTTGCACTAATTTAGAGGATTACCCATCTCCAAGAGGGTAGAGTTTTACATAACAGATTGAGGATTTTCACTGAAAAGAGTAGTTGTTCATCGCCAAGATGAAGTTGTGGGAAGCTTAATCCAGTCATCTTTCCAAAACTATGGATAAGAAGCTTAAAGAGTTGTGCACAACTCGGAGGGGATTGGAATAGAAGTCAGCCAATTCCATCATAGAACCACTGCTCAGAGAAGTTTGGGATTTTTTGAAGTAGTGCACCGATATAGCTCCTCCATTGAAGAAGGCCTTGTGCAGTATCAGAGAAAAGATAGTTGGTGCACCACCGTTGTGATTCGGGACGAGTCACAGTTCTGTGTTGGGGGCCTGTTGGAGCCAAGATTCCCCGCGAAGTAAAGACTTTGTAGATCGAGGAGCGAAGCACGCAGCGCAAAGTATATTTTTGAGCTTAGGGGCCTTGAGGTGGGTCATATCCCCTTAATTATGAAATGGGGTGGGATTTTTGGTGAACGTTGGACTCTGCCCATGGTTTTGGACCATGGTATTGTAAAAGTTAAATCTATATAAGGAGTCTAGCTACGATGGGCATGATAGGTTATGAATGAAATATCTTTTGCGATGCATTTGGATATCAGACTGAGTTAGATTTTTTGTCTTGGGCTAGAAGAAAATGCTCATGCAGTTGTGTGTGCAGAGACCTTAGGAAATACTACAACTGTGTATTGTGCAAGCCCTTGCAAATGTGTGCGCAGGGTGGAAAGTGGATGTATGAGATAGATCTGGATGTTAATGAATGAACTGTTGAGGAAATATGAGCCATAATAATGTGTTGATTTTTTTTATTGTTATGAATTTCCTTGTTGAATAAGGGCTTTGTTCTGTAATTGAATAGTGCAGTCTGTTTTATGGTTATTTATTGTGTTTAATACATGAATAAGTAAGATCGCGCAGTCTGTGATAAATTTCAACAGTTGTGTTCAATAGAGCTGGTAATATTGATATATTTGACATGTGGAGTTATGATAATAAGTAAAAGCCCTAAATCCATTGTCCTTTATTCCTCCAGACGTAGAAACCTAGTTCTAGCATCCACCTATATTGCCTCGGGTGAGACTTCGATCTGCGCAAGCTGATAGTTTCTGAAAGGGTTGGTAATAGTGGGTTTTGTTGGATTTTGCAGGCTATCTAAACCTAGGTCAGGGCCCCATAAATCCAACAACTCCACTCTCCTGCCTTGGACCACCCTACTACGCTAATCAACCAGTGGACCACGTTTCACAACCTTCAAACCAGATCCACCTGTGCTCAATAAAGTAAGTGTTATCAAAACAATTTATTGAATTTATCTATCTATAATAATGACATAATGTAGTCAAAAAAAACAAAAACTTATGCTCAATCAAATCTCCTTATTCTCAATATGTACATCAAACCCTAGCTATCAATATCGTTGTTGCACAAACAATCACTATCACTACAACCCACATAAGTAGCCCTGCTTAAGATATATATATATATATATAAGAATTGAGAAACTGAAACGTGAACTGGAGCAAAGAGTTGCTCATCTCAATATTACGAAATAGTTAAATAGGAATACATTGGAAACATCGGTAATAAATAACTGTAGTGTAACTGGACTAAACTCTACTAACTGAAACTGAACTAAGACACTTGTACGGATGGTTTCGACACCTAGCAGGTGGTTGAGATTATGTTCTTTAACACACACACACACACACACACACACACACACACACATATATATATATGATTCCTTCTTAAAATCAATACTAAATCCTAGTTGGACAATGTAGTAGTACCTAATGCTCTCTTCTCAACAACCAATATCAATAAAATTGTCATACTACCTCTGTTTTTCTCATATCACTATCACAATATTGCTATAATATCCCTTGTTGTCACAAATTTTGTTTGACAACTATATTTTCATAACATCATCATAATATTTTTTCCATCCTACTGCTGTTGCTAGTAGCAACCACGTAACTTCTAGGTCTTGTCCACATGCCCAATCCAATGTGCCATAAAAAAAAATTGTGCCCATCCTTAAGCTATCTCAAATGCTTCCTTAGGAAACTCAAAGTCATAAACACACCAAGCCAATATATGATCTCACAATTTGTACATATTCTAATTTTCAAGTCTTGCAAAACTAGATACCAAATACAACCTTGTTTCAACAATTAACGTCTTAGTACACAAAACTATAATTGGCATGAATACGAGCTCACTTCACTATAAACCCTAGATATCACATGTCAAACATATCTAGCTGCATTTGTGTTTGAGCCACAATTTCCAAGCTTCTTTTAGATTTCAAATTGCATTATAATGAATTAAATAACTCAAATCACTTTAAAATTTCTACAATTTGATTATTTTCAAGCACCCTTCAAATAACATGTCTCTTGTCAGATTCTAGTATCAACCACTCACAACATCTAATCATGCAACAAATCAGCAGTGAATAATAAAAGAAATTATGTCATTGGAAGGCTCGAACCTGTGACCATCAATAGGTGATATACATACCTCATCATTTCACTATTCGTTATACCTTACAACACATCACCATTCGAAAAATTAGCAATTTCATTAAAGCAATATACATACTCACTACGTTGAATTTTATATTTGTGGTTTTAGAT
The DNA here is from genome assembly GCA_034641835.2 of Pinus albicaulis. Lineage (NCBI taxonomy): Eukaryota > Viridiplantae > Streptophyta > Pinopsida > Pinales > Pinaceae > Pinus > Pinus albicaulis. The sequence goes on along the minus strand of CM076570.1, from coordinate 36,711,310 downwards.
ACATATTATGCCCAATTTCATTAAAAAGATATACATACTCACTACATGGTCCCTCAAGGGTAAATCATCAACCACAGTCGTGGGATACTTGTCATGCCAATTTCATATGTGCCACCATAAGAATACATTTACAGTGTTGTCACGAAGAAATTCAAAATTTGGTTTCCATTGGAGCACTATATATCACGCTCAACTCCATTGTTCTAATTTGACACCATTGCACACATTTATGGAATCTCTTAAATACACCCTTTCAAATCTAGGGTATAATCAAGATCTTAGGAATCGTATTTTGATAATTCACACCAGACCAAAACCACCAAAAAGGACATTACGCCAATGACTATTGCTCAAGCTCTCTGGCTCATCTTAGGCTCAGAATTCGTTATAAGTTAGAATAAATATTCAAAAACTCAGGCGTGGAAAAGTGGCATATTTTATCAAGCTCGACATATATTGTCTCATAGAAATACCCAGAAAAAAATATAAGACAAATAAGCCCAAATTTTTCCCTTCCCCAGAGGTTCAAGTGACCTCATATCTGTGCGTGAGGTAGTTAACAAATCCACAAGAATTTATGCCTATGATCAACTCATTTAAGCTCAGATTTATCTTCCTAAGAGGGTCAAATGGCCTTAAAAAAATTTCCCATAGGATGACACGAAACTTTCCCTTGAAATTTCCATAATCTGCTTCATAAACTGACCTTTTTCACCAATGCAAACTTACCTCAGAAAATGTTTAGAAACCTCGCAAGCAACCATAACCAAAATATATACCATAAAATCCAAAAATTTCACCAACTGTGATTTGTTTATCAAATAAGCATGACTAATTTTTTACCACTAAAAGTTGCACCTAAAAATTTTTAAGAATCCATGTCTGAAGATGTGTCAGAGGCTTCATGTACCATCAGAAATCATATATCATCAGAGTTTTTCAACTCTAACTTACTTCTCATCTTCTTCTATATTGTACTCAAATTCTGCAAGCCCTACCTGGATGATGTAAAGTGATGTTAGTGTGATGAATTGAGTCATGTAATATTCCTAGGTAACTTGGGACATTTTCATCAAGTGAGTTCACTCTAGGAGGTTTTTTTTACTTGGTTAATTATTAGGTACTTTTGAGCACTTAATAATTAATTGAGTTTTTTCCTCCAATCATAAACCCAAAGCCGGAGTGCAACTTTATGCCAAGGCCTTGGGTGAGTCCTATTGTATAGAGTCATTGTATATTACCATAATATATCACTCATAAAATTTCACGGAATTTGATTAGGTCGAGAGGTCAGTTTTTTTTTATTTTTAGAATTTCCCTCTGGACAGAAATTTTAATAAATATTGATTGTAAAATGTAATAAGTGATGTATAGAGAGGTTATATGGGGTATGTGTTCTTAAAATTACACCTCTCACCCTCAAATTTCTACTAAGACACACTTTTAGGGGTAAAAGATCATTTCTAAACCCTTAAACCCCATTTTTCCTAAGTTTAGTGGAAAATGTGGCAATAAATTAGCCCAACAATTAAATAAATTGGAGGAAATAAATATCAACACATGCTAGATGTGGAAATGAGGTGTAAAATCATCCAAGAGTTAAAATGTGATGTGGAATCCACAGTGGACCAAGAATCAAGGCATGTGACAAAAATGTAAATCGAAATTCTTGGAGAGGGACCACGAGTTCTCAAGGACAAATCCCACAAATTGTGGAGGATAACTCGAGTTCCAAGTTGAGTTGAGTATTTTATTGAGTATTTGTTTGAGTTTACTGGAGATTAAGTGGAGAGTGGTCTCCTACCACTCCACTTCAGTCACCCAAATGTCCCTCTCTCATCCTAGTGAGTTCTCCTCAAGTATTTACATGGAGCCTATTGGAGGAATTTGAATTGCATGGATAGACATTGGAATTATCACCCATTTTCCCTAGGATTATCCCCACTCTGCCTTTGGATTGTCTCCCATACTCTTATTTATATGAGATTTGTTCTCTCATTATGTATTATTGTAATAATTTATTGGGCTTAAGGAGACTTTGTTGGATTGTATATTTGCTTTGATAATAATACAAAATACTTTGGGGTATCATGGATGGTGTTCTCCTTCTTTCTTGAGGTGATATATTTCTAGTTTATGTGCTTCAATTTTTATGCAATTTGGATTATGTTAGCATAATTTTTCCATTTATTGTGGATTAATGTGTGAAAACTATCTTGTATGTAATTTTGATTTAGAGAAATGTTCTAGGAGTGAAAAGTACTATGTGATTTTAGGAGGACTCTCTAGTTCTTTCATCCATTGTCACTTTCTTTAATTCATTTATGAATGCTAATATCTCTTTCCAAGTGTGTAGAAAACTCTTTTCAAAATTTGTGAAGGATTATTTGGGCGTGGGAGAAATCTCAAATAGATCAACTCACTCTCAAATTCAAGAATTGAAGGACCCATCGATTTTGGCTCCAAGGACTTCATCCATCGAAAAGCAAAGAGGGGAGTTTCTTTTTCCTCTACTCTACTATAATCATATAAAATTCAAATTTCATATTTATCTTGATAAAAATTTAGAGATTTCAATGATTATATAAGATACTCATAGCACTATTTTAAACTAGAAAAGTATGGATTTATACTCCCACAAATTGATCTAGTTCTTGTACATTAGTAGTGGATTATTATTTCTCTTCTTGCATGCTCTCTCCACTTACTTTAAATTTTTTTTTTACAACCTCTGTAGCAGAAATGAAAGTCCATTTTTGCGGCAATTTTAGGGGATGATCCTTCTAAAACTACCAACACAGCTTCTGTAGGACCTCTCACACTCTTTGGGAAGCTTTCCAACAAGGTCATGAGCTCTTTGAGACCCCATTTTGGCTAGGTCAAGTTCTTTTTTAAGACTTTAATTTCTCATCTAGGCTGTGGCATTAGAAAGTCTTAGCCTCTCTTGACTTGTGCAAATTTCTCTTCTTTTCAAAATCTGATTTTTGTATGCAAAGCAAGCCTCTTAATTTTCAGATTTCAAAGGCCTCTCTTTGGCCTCATTTGTATCAATTGTTCATCAAGGAAAGTTTGTGGTCAAAATATTTCATTGTAAAGACTTCCTTGAGCTTGCTTTAGGCCTTTAGAGGCTCTCACCTCCTTGTAATTGATCTAATAAAAAGGTTGATTTCTTTTGTTGGAGCTTGGGAATTTTTCCCATGGTATCCATTTTCTCCATTTAGAGGGAGAAACTTGGTTTGTGGATTGACTGATCTTTTAGATAGTTGCTCTAATTTTCTGCACTTACTAATTTCACTTCATGCATGATTAACATATCATGTATATTCTTCTTTTTCTAACACATGCTTGATGTTAGTTTACATTTTTCCATTTCCATTTACTTGTGCAATTCACTCACAATACATGCAAGTTTTATTTGAGCAATCAAGTATTTCATTTTTGAAAATTTAAACTATTTCACTTTGTTTTACAAGTTCCTGAGTATTTCTTCAATATATTTATTATTCATGTTCATATCACACTTTAGTCATTGATAGTTATTTCTTGAAACACTTCATTTTGAGCAAATTTACTTCATTGGATGCAACACATCTTGGACTTGTAGTTTTACATCAAGCTAATTGTTTCACACCTCATTTCTATTGAAATTTATTACTAGAATTTACTTAAATATTTTCTCTCATTTCATTTTCTTTGGAAACACTAATTTTCACACGCATCTCATTTAGGCATCCTTAGTGTTAATTGACATCTCTAATTGATTTACCTCTAAGCATAATCTTGGTTGAAATACTTTTTAGGATCCCCTCTCTCTCGCCAAAACTTGAGGAGCATAGAGCCTCTCTTATGGCTAACACGGTGACCTTGCAGTCGTTAGAGCCATAGTCTTTGCAGCTTCGGAGGCATCAGGTGGTTGGATATTCCAGGGGAGGTATCGTTAATACAACCTCAACAGCCTTTTCCTAGGTATCCTTCCACAACTCACACAAGAGACTCGTTTCAAAACAGATGAGACAGAAGCTACATCTAGATAGGCACTTAGCCTAAAATATAGCAAGATAAATGCACTCCACAATAGATATATTTTCATTTCATTCTAATTAAATCAACTTGGAGTAAATTTATATTTGCTTGCAATATTATTCACTCCATGTGCTTGTTATGATGAACGATCTCATGTTTACTTGATGTCATTATCTCTTGTCATTTGATCATTTCCTCTAACAAGTGCAACATTTAATGACATTTTTCATGTAATACTTTTTTGGATCCTTTGAATCTCATTTGCAAGTTATCTCTTGTTTCAGAGTAACTTTACTTGCTATGTTTCTATCTCGTGTACATTTTTGGCCTCATGATTATTGAATGATATTGTCTTGTTATTTGAGCATTTATTTACAAGTACAACATTCCAATATTTTCATCTTGCAAGTGATATTTCATTATTAATCTAACATTATCTATTTTACAGGATTTCTTGTCATCATTTTCATTTGAGAAAGTATATGTTATTTACTTTGAGCAATTAAGTGTTTAAGCACTAATCCATGATGGCATATGTTTCTTCAATGAATTATTGAATGTTTCTCATATATCTCCTTACTTAATCTCCATTTAAATTAATCTCCTAGAAACTCACATTTAATTCACTAACCTTCATTAGGGACCACCCCCCTAAGCTTTAACTAGGAGAGAGCTTTAATGGAGAGATTTAGGAATAGGTGACAGACCCATCTCTTAGTTTGCCACCAAGTCACACCTTGGGTTGAGAATTTTTCCCACATTAACCAGGTGTGCAAGTGAGGTGGAAACACTACTCAAGGCTTCAACAAAAATCACCGAAGATAAATTAGATGAAGCACTTAAGATTGATTAATTGAGGCCAGACAAATGAGAATTTATAGTGGTCGAGAGCACTCCTTGAGACGGAAAACTTACTTGAATACTGAGGATTTCAAATTTTTAAGTACTCATTTTGGATCCCATGTTCGAACCCTTTGTGAAGGTTGATTTTCATTTAGCGACAAGAAAAATATTTGAATTGACTTGAAGCCAAAAATTAGCTTCCCTTTTAGAGGTTGACCCCACGAGCAATTATATTACAATATTAATTTATTTATTCAATGAAATTCCTCCTTGGTATTAGCCACTAATGATTTTCCACATCACCTTAGAATTTGGGGATTTTGACCATACAAAGGGGCGCACATCTCTTTGATTGATCATATATCCTCAACCATGTGGAGTTACAAGATATGTCATAAATTGTTGAAATCAGGAAAACGAGGAGCATCCATTGAATATTAGCCTAAGATCAAATTCACTGGTATTCATCCTCAAAAAATTCAGCCAATGTGGGGCTTCTATGGTTTCTTTCCATCCTTCTAGGGCTTATTTTCAATTGAATCTTCCAATTTATTTAATCCATGACATACATTAAGAGTGTTCAATAACTGGCGCTGGCATCAATTCCAACACAATTCAACAATCACCCCCTTTTTCATTGATGGAAACACAAGTACTCCTCCTACAATTATTGCTCCCCTTACACCATGTTGTTGGTCTTATTTTACTAATTTATCTCCCCCATTAACATCAATGGAAAAGGGTTACGCTCTCTAACGAAATATCTTCTTCTAGCTTCTTGTAAAGTACTTGTCGTCTTGTAATTTCTTTTCTCCCCCTGACCAATTATCTTCCTTTAATTCTTCTGGCAATAAACTTCCTTTCTCCCCCTAACATGTTATACATTTTACACAATGTTTATTAATCTTCTCACAATACTATTATTGTTCTAAGGAATCCTTATGCCTGCCATTTTTAACCTACCAAAGAATGAATCTTCAATCATGCTACCACTTGCAACTGCAACATAGACTCCCCCTCTTCAACATTGGAGTCATCAATCTAAATTTGCTCAGAATAGTGTATGAACTAGCTCTTCAGCGAGATCATCTTGAACCATGACATATTCCATTATAGATTCGTCATGAGAATTTGAGTATGTAAAACCTGAAAGCATGGCTACAGAGACTTTCTCATTCATTTGATATTCTTGCTTTTGTTTTCTTCTCCAAGTCTTCTTGTACTTGATATTAGGGATGTCCATAAAATATTCCATCTTGTACTTGCAATCGTGTGTTGGTATTGATGTTGTGATGAGGTGATAGATGATGAGTGTTGTCAGTGATGGTTGGCATTGATGTAAACTTGGACTTGGTTTGGAGATGGTATGCATATGCTATGATTTCTTGACTATATTGGTCTCTATATTTGGTATGTCAAATTTTTATGTTACAGGTGCTTTGATGGATGTTACAGGTGCTTGGATAGATGTGTTGGTTGGTTGGTCAACTAAGTCTCCATTTAGATGATGCTTGTTGGATGATGCTTGTAGTTTTTCCCTTGAGATGTGTCCTTGAGTTATGATTTTAAATTTTGATGATTTTTGAAGGTATTAAAGAGGTTGCCATGATCTCATCTATAGTTAAGCTTCATGTTTAATACCACTTGATATAGTTTCTTATCTCATGTGTTGGTACTTGAATTTATGGTGACTAATTCATGTATAAGCTCATCATGAGGTTGCAGAGATGGTTGTAAGACTTTTCATGGCTTGGAAAATCTTTACATATGCCATAGATGCTAAGAAACAAGTTGGAGGCAATTCTGAATTGAAGATATTGTGTTTTTCCTTCATCCTTTTCCCAGTCGCATGGATGATGGGGCACCAGAGCAACTGAGGAGCTCCAACTGCTCCCTTGTAGGGTTTTGCAAGTGACTATGGTCCCAATCGCATGGAATACAATGTTATGCAAGCGACTATGCATGTAGGTGAAATTTCTCCGGATTTCTTGTGCTCCTCGGATGATTTAATTGGTTTTATTGATGTATCTTGTTCAGGAATTTTCATTAAAGGATCAAATTGACTAAATCAACATGAGGGAATTTAATTTGGAGCATAAATTCTTTTAATGGATTAAGTAGTGGAGTAGTGGAAAATTTTGTTTAACAGAAGGATCATATTGACCATTGTGAGTAAGGAAATAGAGAAGATCTTTGTATAGAGAGCAGAGGGTGACCTCCTATAGCACATAATGTTACAGAGGTCGAATTTCTAAAGAAGAGCACTCATAGACATTATCTTCAGAGATCGGAGATTGAGGAGAATGATGGATAGGTCAGGCATGATTTAGGAGAAGCAAAATATGTTTTTATAATTGTGTTGGAGTTTGTAGAAGTCTACAGCAGAGGATACTCAGAGGGAAATTCTACATTTGATTTTGTTTGATGAAGAAACATTTTCAATTTATTGTTAGAAGTGATATCCTCCTCTATGATGTATCTAGCATACTTATGATTGCAGAGAAGTATTTGTATATGATTCCAGTTACATTATGAATTGAGTTGCATGAGAGAGGACTTATGTGTTGAGGTTATTGACTATTGTTGGTTGTTGTTGAGAGCCATTTTAGCATGTTGTCATTGATATATATCCTTGTGTATCTGAGTAAGAGAGATTGTTGGGAAAAATACTGAGAGGGGGGGTGAATCAGTATTTAGAGTTTATAAAATAAATTCAACCTTTTCTTTGAGCAGATTTCCATACGCGGTTTTTATGAACAGAACTAGCGTATGTACATGGATATATAGAAGGAAACTAGCGTATACTAATTTACCTTTCATATTTAGAGAATTTCTCAGGAACATTCTTTTAAACAAATTTATCAGTTATGAATAAGGCTATATAATCAGAAGTTATGAGTAGTAATCAACAGTATAAATCATCACACACATGAACACCAATATTTAAGGTGGAAACCCAATTTGGGATAAAACCACCGTTGTTGTCATCTCTATCTTCAATCTTTATTATATAGAAAACCTTTTACAACATTGTACTTATGCAGACTTATACCAGTACGCAGGCTTCTACCTGTAGAAGGTTGCAACCTTCTCTCGTTTTCCAGCTGCAACTGGAAGGGAGCTCCAACCTCCTGATCTCGTTTACCAGCCTCTCCTAGAAGGGAGCTTCAACCCTTTGATTTCAACACCAGCTTCTACTGGCTGAAAGCTTCTACTTCCATACTAAAGGCTTCAACCCTCAGACCCACTGTCAACCATGTTTCATCGACTTTCATACTAGATCAAATAGCTTCAACACAACCCTTTATCAACAATCATAAAATTTTCCCAACACTTCAATTAGAACAGTGAAAACACTGTGACCAGAACTTCAGAAATAACCCAGACTTCAGAAAGATATGTAGATACAAACTCAACCCTGAGCAGTCATTGATTCAAATAGCATATGCTACTTTGCTTCTCTGAAACCGCGTACATACACACTTTCCTGCACATAAATCCGCGTATACTTCTATGTATTTTATTCTTCAGAAAACCCTAACTGGAATACACGCTTTTCATGAATCGAACCCGCGTATATACGCGCTTTTCTCCACATCAAAATGCGTATAGATCTGTAAAAATAAATTTTTTAGAACAAACCAGATCTATAAAACTTACCCAGATTTATTCATTTTCTTCAGCAGACTTGCGCCAATTCTTCATCATTCCTTTAGTAGGTCATTTTATAGATTCATCATCATCAGATCTAGAGATATTGAACCATCATTATATCCATGGGTGCATTATTAATTCAGATCTATCAATAAACTGTAACCCATTCCATGCAGATATACTTCAGAGTGAAGTATTCATTCAATACCCAGACACATGCACACCTTGCACTATGATCTTCTTCTCCTTATATAGTTTTAGCCTTTATCAATACCATGAGTCAAAGCCACTTAACCACTGATGGTATTCTTGGATGGGATCAAATAGATAATCCAGCGCTCAATACTATGGGCCAATACCATGGTCATGTCCCCTGGTTTTATAAATTTAGAGCGCAAATAGGCATAAGCTACTTGGTACGTACTTTTACGCGTACATACGCTACTTTTCCTTTACAAACCCGCGTATGATTTGTGACATATCTTATTCATCATTACTCTAGCACTTACTGGAATTTCTTTCTTTGTTACTTCAGATTTACATCATTAAAAAACAGGTTTCTATCCAAAGACAACTCATCAAGTCAGTTTCCATCAAGGACAACTTCATCAAGTAGGTTGCCATCAAGGACAACACATTGCATCATTTTGCCAACAATCTCCCCCTTTGGACTTGATGGCAACCATGATGATGTTTGATACTGACATCACCATTATTCAAACACCATAATACATAATACTCTCCCCCTTTGACATCAAGGGAAAAGCGTGGACCAACACAAGGTTTTTCTTCCCTTGTATAAGGATGAGCTCTGTAGATCTAATGTGCACTGAAGGTATCATGCTCCCCCGAATTTTCAAAACATATTTTTCAATGAAGTACATGATTCTATAACTCATCCTATCACCAAGGACTCATACTTACATCAATTATCCAACCAAGTGGACTTACATATTTGACTCAACTACCCAACCAAGTGGGTTTACAAATTTGAACAAGTCCTTACATGACTGAATATTACAAATTTACATCATAGGTCTTAACATGACCTTTTCATCAAATTATAGAAATAACTTATAAAATTAAGACCAAAGAATCTCAAGCATGAGATCAGACCACAGCAAATAATTAGAATGCCAACAATGCATCCTTTCCATATGACCAAAGCTCCCCCTTAGCTTGTGCATCCTGAACACTTTCAACAGCAAATCATCAAGGCATCTTCATCAAATATCAGAGAATGAAACAGAAATGTGAGAGCTGAAACATCACCAGAGATACCCAACAGCACCACAATTGTGCTGAAGAATGCTAACCCAAAACAAAATTTGTCAGAAAACACCCATACGCGGTTTTCTATGTATAAACACGCGTATATACGCGACTGTCCTCCAGGAAATCCGCGTATCCAAGTTAATCTTCTGTATTTAAGTAGATCTGATCTTCTGCATGGCAGAGACTACTCCCAGCTTCTGTCTGAGATATTCAATCGCTTCCCTAGGTAAAGGTTTGGTAAATATATCAGCAACTTGTTCTTTGGACGGAACATACTCCAACTTCACCTTTTGTTCAAGCACTTGTTCACGTAAGAAGTGATACTTGATGGGAATGTGATTGGTCTTGGAATGCATAACAGGATTCTTTGAGACACTGATGGCACTTGTATTATCACACATAATGGAGATAGGAGGTGAACATTTGATTTGAATGTCTTGTAAGGTTTGCACCATCCAAAGAAGTTGAGTGCAACATGATGCGGCAGCCACATATTCTGCTTCTGCTGTAGATAAGGCAATAGAGCTTTGCTTCTTGCTGAACCAAGATACTAACCGGGGCCCCATATAGAATTCACCACCACTAGTGCTTTTCCGATCATCAACATTTCCAGCCCAATCTACATCAGTGTAAGCATGAAGAGTGAGATCAGCATTCTTTGGATACCATAGTCCAAAGTCTTGAGTTCCTTGTAGATATTTGAATATTCTTTTGACAGCCTGGAGGTGAGACTCTTTTGGATTAGCTTGGAATTGTCCAACAATCCCAACTGCATGCATAATGTCTGGTCTAGTCCCAGTGAGATAAAGTAGACTTCCTATCATAGATCTGTATTCTGGTTGATTCACCGTGGGAGAATCATCATGAGAACTGAGATTACATCCGGTTATCATTGGTGTACTTACAGGTTTGCACTCTTCCATGCCATACTTCTTCAGAATTTGCTAAATATATTTTTCTTGTGATAAGAATATGCCATCTGTTGCTTGTTGCACTTGCAAGCCAAGAAAGAATGTTAGTTCCCCAAGTAAAGACATTTCAAATTCTTGCTGCATAACAGAAGTAAAATTCTAACTCATAGATTCTTCATTACTTCCAAAAATTATATCATCAACATATAAAACCACAATCAATAGTTTATCATTTTCAGTTTTTGTGTATAAGTTGCTATCAGCAGACCCCTTTGAAAATCCTTGTTGATGAAGGTATTTGTCAAGACGATAATACCATGCCCTTGGAGCTTGTTTGAGACCATATAGAGCCTTTTTAAGTCTACAAACAAGTATTTCATCATTTCCCAAAATGAATCCTTCTGGTTGTTCTATATAAACTTCTTCTTCTAGATCACCATTGAGAAAAGCAGATTTAACATCCATTTGATAAACTTTGATTTGTTGGAAGCTTGAAAAAACAAGAAACATTCTTATGGCTTCAAGTCTAGCTACAGAAGCAAAAGTTTCTTCAAATTCTATACCTTCTTGTTGAGCATACCCCTTGCAAACAAGTCTAGCTTTATTTCTTATAACATCCCCATTCTCATTTAACTTGTTTTTGAATATCCATTTAGTTCCAATGACATTTTTTTCATGAGGTCTTGGTACTAATTCCCAAGTGTGATTATTTTCAATTTGATCAAGCTCTTCATTCATGGCTTGAATCCAACATTCATCTTTGCTAGCTTGATTGACATTGTGTGGTTCAATAGTGGATAGAAATGCCAGATAGCTAGAAGATCCCACAAGAGTCCTTCTTGTTTGTACACCTGATCCCTTTTCTCCCAAAACTTGAGATTCTGGATGATTCTTTTGAACATATCTGGATGGAGCTTTTTCAGATAAATCATCTTCAGGTTCTTCATTGGGTTCACTGTCTATATCATTTCTATTTGATGTACAAGGATATATGTCACCATCGTCTTCATCTGTTGTTTGTTTTTCTTCTTTTGGAGCTGCAAGAGACTCATCAATAACAACATCAATACATTCAACAATCTTTCGAAGTCTTTTATTGTAATATTTATATGCTCTACTCCTGGAGGAGTAACCAAGAAGTACTTCTTAATCTACTCTGGGTTCAAACTTGCCAAGTTTTTCATCATTATTTTTGATAAAGCATTTGCTTCCAAAAACTTTAAAATGCTTCAGAATGGGAGGATTACCATACCAGAGTTCATATGGAGTTTTATCACTATTTACTCGAACATGTGCCTTGTTAAGAATATTTACTGCTGTATGTGCTGCTTCTCCCCAAAATGTGTCAGGTGTTCCAGAATAATCAAGCATAGCTCTAGCCATTTTTTGAACTGTTCTATTCATTCTTTTTGCTACGCCATTTTGTTGTGGAGTGCCAGCTACAGAAAACTGTCTTTTTATGCCATGTTGTTCACAAAATTCAAGGAATTCATCCGATGTATATTCTCCTCCTCGATCAGATCTAAGACACTTGATTTTTAGATCTAATTCATTTTCAACCAGTGCTTTGAAGATCTGAAATTTCTCAAATGCTTCATCTTTGTGTTTAATCAACCCAATCCAACACATTCTATAGAAATCATCAATAAATAAGATATAGTATTGTTCACCACGTGGTGACTTTTTCCTCACAGGTCCACATATGTCAGTATGAATGAGTTCAAGAGGCTTACTTGATGATCCTTCCTTGGCATTAAATTGCACTCTGGTTTGCTTACCGAATTGGAAATATTTGCATATGATACTTTCAGGTAGAGTAATATTGGGAAGATCACGAACAGCTTTAAGTCTGCTTGATTTCTTGATTTGAGAGAAGCTCAGATGCCCCAACCTTCTATGCCATAGCTAGTTTTTTGAAGATTTACTCAAGTAACAATGTTCTTTGCAGTTCTTCAATACATACAAGTTGCTTGGAGTTCTGTTTCCTTTTATAATTGTTTTACCTGTATCAAGATCACGTACCACACATTCTTTTGAACTAAAGATAACTTCAGTTCCTTGATCACACATTTGACTAACACTTAACAGGTTATGCTTTAATCCATCCACATACATGAAATTATTAGCTTTCATCTTTTCTTTTAGAAAAACAGACCCTTTTCCCTTAATGACAACAGGAGTATCATTTCCAAATGTAACATTCTTTTCTTTTTCTAGAGCACTATATGCAAGAAGTTTGTTTTTGTCACCTGTCATGTGTTTTGAGCATCCACTATCAATGTACCATTTATTTTCTTCACCTTCTGCAAATAAATCTATGCCACAATTTTCAACCTGTAATTCCTTCTTTTTCCACATTTTGGAGCTTGAAGGAAAATGCTCTTTTGGCTGGACTTTGCTCCTGCATTCATATTCTTCATGGCCCAAGTTATTGCAATAAGCACATTCAACTTCATTTTGAAGAGAAGAAAATTTTTTATAGGTATTCTTCTTTGTTCCAATATCAATCCTTTTCTTTCTTGCTTCTCTTGTCATGATGGTTTTATATGCAACACATTGAACAACTTTATGACCAAAATTGTGACATGAGAAACATTGTACATTAAAGAAGAAATTTCTGCGATCATGAAATCTTCTACTTGAATTTACCTGTTGAAAGGTATTCTTGTTAGTTTTCTTTGAATTGAGATGTTCATGCTTTACCTGTGAAGATTCTTTATTCCCTTGTTGAGTGGCAGAATGTTGTATACTGGTTGTAGCTGCTTTTAGATAATTTGGTGTTGAAGTCTGAGAAGATTCTCCGATATATCCAAGACCTGTCTTTATAAAAGGAGAACATTGTACCTTGATAATCTCATCTAAGGTTTCAGATCCTTTAGAAAATCTAAGATTCAAAGTCTTTACTTTCTCAATTTCTTTTCTTAGACTTACTATTTCACATTCTAATTTCTCATTGTGTTTCACCTTTTCTTCAAGCTGATTTTTCAGAGTTTCTATGGATATTTTACTTTCTTCTAAGCATATTTTTAGTTGATTTATTTCATTAAGAAAATCATTGTCCTCTAAAGCATCCATAAAAGTATCTTTTTCTTCTCTAGATTCTTTTTCAAATGCCATGAGAAGTCTAAGATCTTGTTCACATTCTTCTTCACTGTCAGATAACCCATCACTGTCTTCATGAGTATAGTAAATTTTTCTAGTGCTAAACCGATTCTTATTCCTTCTTGCTACTTCCTTCCCTTTTTCATGTGTTTATTTATGAGGACACTTAGCAGCATAATGACCAACTCTTCCACAAGAAAAACATTTGAAAGGAAGCTTACCTCTGAACTGTCCTGTGCCAAGTTGGAGTTTCTTTACAAAATTTACTTCATCTTCTTCTGAGATATACCCTGATCCTTCTGTCTCTTATACTTCTTTTCCTTTTGTAGAAGCTCTAAAGACGACTTCTTTGACTTCAGATGGTCCTCCTCTTCTCATTTCACATGCAGTTAGTATGCCATGAAGTTGCACCACAGTAAGATTTTGAAGATCCTGCTTTTCTTCAAGAGCAGAAACTTTGACTCAAATTTTGCCGTTAGTGATCTTAAAACTTTCTCAACCAAAGTAGATTCGGTTATTGTTTCTCCCAGATTTCTCATATGATTTACAATATCATCAAGACATAAAAAGAAATTGGCAATTCTCTCCTCATTATGCATTTTTAGATTCTCATATTGAATTATGAGAGTTTGGAGTTTAGCACTTTTTACCTTTGCATCACCTTCATAACTTAGAATGATTTTGTCCCATATTGCCTTTGCTATATCCAGCTGCATGACTTTGACAAATTCTGATTCAATTAGACTTCCCAATAGAGCATTGACTGCCTTTGCATTTGTTTCATAATTCTTTCTTGCCGTTGGCTCTATTGGTACTGCGGCTGGATATTGATATCCTCCTTCAAGAATAGCCCATACATATGCTCCCAGAGACTGAAGATAGGATCTCATCCTTGTTTTCCAGAAAATTAAATTGTTTACATCGAAGAGCGGAGGCCTGATAGACGTTGTTCCATCTTGATTGCTCATCTTGTTTGATCTTCCTTCTAGCGGCTAAGCTTTTTCAGAAGGACCTGCTCTGAAACCAATTATTGGGAAAAATATTGAGAGGGGGGGTGAATCAGTATTTAGAGTTTATAAAATAAATTCAACCTTTTCTTTGAGCAGATTTCCATACGCGGTTTTTATGAACAGAACTAGCGTATGTACGCAAATATATAGAAGGAAACTAGCGTATATTTATTTACCTTTCATATTTAGAGAATTTCTCAGGAACTGTCTTTTAAACAGATTTATCAGTTATGAATAAGGCTAGATAATCAAAATTTATGAGCAGTAATCAACAATATAAAGCATCACACACATGAACACCAATATTTAAGGTGGAAACCCAATTTGGGAGAAACCCACCACTGTTGTCGTCTCTGTCTTCAATCTTTATTATATAGAAAACCTTTTACAACATTGTACTGATGCAGACTTATACCAGTAAGCAGGCTTCTACCTGCAGAAGGCTGCAACCTTCTCTCGTTTTCCAGCTACAACTGGAAGGGAGCTCCTACCCCCTGATCTCGTTTACCAGCCTCTCCTGAAAGGGAGCTTCGACCCCCTGATTTCAACACCAGATTCTACTGGCTGAAAGCTTCTACTTCCATATTAAAGGCTTCAACCCTCAGACCCACTGCCAACCATGTTTCATCAATTTTCATACTAGATCAAATAGCTTCAACACAACCCTTTATCAACAATCATAAAATTTGCCCAACACTTCAATTAGAACAGTGAAAACATTGTGACCAGAACTTCAGAAATAACCCAGACTTCATAAAGATATACAGATACAAACTCAACCCTGAGCAGTCATTGATTCTGTTATTTCCTAAATCTACCTCAGGTTGAAAGAAGGCAGAGTTCAGGGTAACATCAAACCACGCTCAGTCTGATAGCTAGCCCTACTAGAATAGGAGAGGGCTCTCTCCGGGTCAATCTCAGCGAAAATTAATCAATAAGGCTTGAGATGACTGAAATTAAAGCTAATTTTAGGCTAGGTATATGAATAAAGGAGTTTGATCGAGTTTTGGGGGTTTTTTTGGATCAAGGGAAAGGCAGTTTTGGGTGCGGGGATTAGGCCTAGTTTTTTGCAGAGTTCTGATTGGGGCAAGGTAGGCAATATTTTTGATGCTTTAGCTTGAGTGGATGGATAGATTAGACTGGTGAGGAGATGAAGAGGGAAAGAGGGTCTCAAGATTCCTCCTCAAACAGATGAAAACATGAAAAACTAAACAAAAATGAAGGCAGAGCAATGCAAACCAATGAATTCTACCTTTATAACTTGTTTGTTCAGTTTAAGAAGAAAGGAGAATGAAAATGGTACACATAAACATCAGTGAACTTACAGATACATAGAGGAAAACACCATCAAAACACAGAGCCACAAGGATCCCAAAGAGGGCTGCAAACCCTGGTCTATTCCTTTGCCAAAATTGCAAAATGAAATGTACAATGAAGTGCTAGCAATCCCAAAATGTCCAACCCTAAAAATAACTGAGAAAATACATCATATAGACAAGCCTAACCCATTCCCATGCCTCTAGGGGTCGAGCTCATCATTCTAGGAGCTATTTCAACCATATCTAAACTAGGAACTAGAAAATAGGCCATGAAACAACTTGCCTCTATATGCTAGGAAACTGATCCATTCACTCACATTTCACCTTTTGGTGAATGAATCTTCTAGAAAAAGTAAAAATGTGCCAAAATTAAATCATGGTTATGAAATTACATCAAGGTAGATCAAAATTTACATGAAAAAGTGAAACTGGTCAAAACTAGGCGAAATTCTGAGCTATGGAGTGAAAAATAGGCCAAAATTCTCTACGCGCCGCGCCCAAAATCTCTATGCGTAGCACAACTTTGAAGCTGATTTTGAGGCACTTCCTGAAGTCCAAATTGAGCGCATGATAGCTCATTGGAAATCCATGCCTGTCTATTTTCCAACCCAAGTGTAATTTCTGGATTTGGTGTCCATTTTCCCCTCCAA
Organism: Pinus albicaulis; assembly: GCA_034641835.2. NCBI lineage: Eukaryota > Viridiplantae > Streptophyta > Pinopsida > Pinales > Pinaceae > Pinus > Pinus albicaulis. Next base: position 36,694,523 of record CM076570.1, on the reverse strand, counting down.
AAGTTCAATCTCCCAAGACTGGTTCCTGTGTGTGCAAAAAGTGGCAGAAAGGTCATTTTCAAGGTGTTTTTGACCCTTTAGGCCACCCAGAACTTGATGAAATTCTTAGGCCATTCCTGAGCATGCATAAAGTTTCATAAAAAATCCATAAATATCAAGTTTTCCCTCTAAAGAGCTACCAATCATAAGCGTGCGCAAGGTGAAGCTACGCGTCGGGCAGAAAAACCTGTTTTGCGACCAAAAAAAATCAAAAATGACAAAAGTTTCTCCAAATTCCTTGAAATTTGGACTAAAGTTCCCTCATCAAGTACCATGCTTATCTAAAGAAGCTTTGGCCAATATTTTAAGTCAATCATGCCTTTTGCGCCTCCTCGGTGCCCTCCTTAGCCTCGCTTTTAGGATCTTGATTTTCGCTTTGCAAACATGTGTGCGTGCCCAATAGTGATTATTCATGTGCCTGAACATGTTTTTCTCTTTGTTGGCTTTCTCCAACAGCTTCTCAAGATACATGTTGACCCTCTCGAGCCAAGTCTCTCTATCGGCCTCAATCTCCCGTTCGATACGTGTCATCTTGGATGTGCTTCTTCGGGCAGCTTACCAGTTCTCACGGATGTTTTGCAACTCCATGAGTGTTTGCTGATCCTCCAACCTCTTATTCCGCTGCTCCAAATAGTTAATGATCCATTGAGCTCTATGCAACTTGTCGGTCAATGTGCTGATCTAAGTTTTTTTCTCCTGAATGATCTCTCTCAGTTTTGAATTTGGAGAGCTCACGTCCACATCAATCAATGTAAAATCAGTATCCTGACCTCCTGAAGGGTCTTCCTCCTGCATAGGCCTCTTTCCTCTGTCCTGTACCTGTACCTGTGCTGATGATGACGGCAACGAGACCCCTTCCACCCCGGGTGGAGATAGTACTCGTCGGGCTGCTGCAAACAATGCTCTCGTGCCTCTCTGATAAGTAACAAATACTGGCACACCAATGATAGGCTCTGTCTTGGGACCTTCAAACTGATGTGAAGGCTCACCTGCATCGTGAACAATCTCTGGAGGAGGCTGAGGGGCTATAAAGAAGTCACGGGAAATGAACTTTTCCCATGAAATGCCCTGCAATCCAAGTTGATGTACCACAATCATCTTGATGAGCGCATAATGATAAATGTCGTTGTGTTGCTGCTCAGGAGTCTTCTTCTGCACAAGAGTAGTCATCCTCTCTATGTTTTGGCACATGAAATATGGAATTTTCATCATCCTCACTCTCGTGAAATGCATCAGTAGTCTGATGTGATATGCATAGAGGCGTGAGAATTGGCCCTCACAACTGAAGTACCTGATAATGAGTCTCGTCAATGGTGCATAGGATTCCTTCAGAAATCGGAATGGGAATACCCTGCTAAGCTGCCTCAGATAGCCAGGCCTGATGTATGGCTCGTAATGAACTCTATCCACCTGATTTCTTTTGTTCCACTCCTCACCTACATTCGGTATTCCTATTGCCTGAGAAATGGTTTCTAGTGTCAAGGTGATATTTACACCAGTGAGTGTAACCTGACCATCTCGCAAATGTAAAACAAACAACCGGGCTAACTCCTGATGATGTCGAATCTGATAAATCCTCTCACAATACTGATAGCATGACAGCTCTCGGAAACATGCCATGGCAAGTGGGCAGGCCTCCAACTGAGTCAATGAGGTGGGCTCCTCCCTCATATGTTTGCCTCCTTTTCGAGGCCTTCTCGGTGCATGAAGCTTTGTGGTAGAATCACCGTCTTGCTCATATGATGATTTGGTATCCGTCATGGTGTTGCAATGTGTATGACAAGTGTATGTTTGATTGGTTGAAAATGAGAAATGAAGACTTGATGTTTTTTGCCTCCAATTGCCAAATGTGTGCCAAGACTGTGGGAAAGATGGATAGTGGGAAAAAAAGGGTATAGTGGACTGTCAAGTGAAATTAGAATGCAATAACAGTCACTTGACTGTGTTTAGGAATGTGGGATTTGGGGATTTTGTAAATAATATGGGAGAGGGAGAGTGGTAAGGAATAAAAGGATTTGAGGGATAGGAAAAATGGAAATGAGTGATAATGGGATTATAAGGGAATAAGAGAGTGACCTTATGATGATATGACAATGATGAGAACACAGATGAAAAATGGAATGGGATGGTTTTGGCACCAAAGTTCTAGTTTTAACACCCAAATTTCAAACCCTAAGAGCAGTTTTTGACCACATGAGAGGGTTTATAATTTCACCAATCAAACTTTCCAATTTCTCCCTCCAAACAACACCCAACACAAGCTAAAATCAATGGCAAGAGTTTTCAAACTTACTTGGAGCAAAAGAGATTGAATTGTTTTGGTTTTTGATGAAGCAGTGACGAAATTCTGCTTGGAGGCTCTGTGCGCCGCGCCAGGTATATGCGCCGCACCAGAGCAAATTAACCGTGTGGAATATGGCTATGTGCGTGGCGAGATGCCAATGCGCCGCGCCTTCTCCCAATGTGCCGCGCGCACTCCAAACACACAGTCTCAGCTTTAAACTCATAGTTTCGCCCTTCCACAATTTCAATCGACTTCTTTGATATCTCTTGAGTGAAAATGACATGTGAATGGTGAAAATATCTTGTATAGTCATGGCTTTGATTTTTTTTTTGCAAAAACCCACTTTCTTATGTTTTAGCTTTGGCACTTTTTTCACTTTTAATACAAACTCTGTTTTTGTTTCCATTTTGACTTTTCGACTGAAATGATGAAACTTTTGTCGATTTCTTGCAGGGATGATTGGCATTGGATTTCGGAAAGGATGACCAGGGTTGTGCCTGAAGTACTTCATGACTGAAAAACTTTAAAAATTACAAAGGATGAAGTTACCTTTATTACAAAAAATAAATTTGACGATTTCTTCTTCAAAATAAGTTTTGAAGAAGAATCATTCTCAGCATTATTTATGATGAAAATTTTGGAATGAAAACTTATTAGAAACATCCTCATGTGCCTTCTGGCATTATTTGACATGTTTGAAGACGAAACCCTAGACCTAATGACTGAAATGACTCTTTGCTAACCAAAAGACCATCCATGACTATGAATGACTGTAAAATTGACTTTGATAAATTTTGATGAACTTTAATGATTAGACACAAACCAGCAGATACATGACATGAGGGAAAATGAGAGACAAGACCCTTCGGTCAGATAATCTATGATTCTAATGGAATGCAACTGATTGGATGAATGAGACACCTAAAATGAAATGCAACAAAGATTTTTTGATCTCTGACGGAGGTATGACTATACCGACTCTAACATTGGCTCCAATGGGGATGGTATCTCCTAGGAGGTGCCAAGAACTACAGATTTCTGGGAGAGTAGGCAGTGCCTTCGTCCATTGGGCTATGGAGTCCATTATTTTGACAAAGCAACACAAGACTGTTGACTGATTTATTGACTGAAAATCTGACTCAAACTGACTCAAATCTAAAATTGAAATGACTTAACCAAAACCGACTTGAAAATTTCAAACCAAAACTGAAATCCTTCTTCAGAATTATAGCCTTCACTTCGGGCCCCAAACTGAAGAAAAGATCACAGTGCACACTTGCGGTGAAACTGAAATAAATGGTATGTACAAAAACAAATGTGATCAGCAGAAAACATCTTAGAAATGGTACCACTTGAGCAGCCGACCATTGACCGGCCCTCCTGGAAAATCTTCCCCGTTCAGCTCCTTCAGAAGAAAATCATTCTGACCTCGATATGCTGCAATTTTGAAGGGTCCTTTCCAGATATTTTCGAACTTACCGTGCTTACCTTTGTCCTCATTTCTGGCATCCCATTTCAGCACCACTTCTTCCAACTAAAATTTATCCGCCTTTGCTTTCCTATCGTAGATCTTCTTAATTCTCTCCTGCAGCTTGAATGTGTTTTGAAAAACTTCTTCCCTCGTCTGCTGCAAATGGATCATTTGGTTTATTCTTCTTTGCATATGATCTTCTTCACTGTCAGCTTCCTGCAGAAGTTTTACCACCGGAACTACGAGAGAGGTAGGGAACACTGTATCAACTCTGTAGACTAACTCAAAGGGGGACATACCAATGGATTTCTTCTGACTCACTCGATCAGCCCATAGTGCATTGACCAGCTTCTTATGCCAACTCTTCTTGTTTATTTCCAGCAACTTTTTAATGATGTTGACTAAATATTTGTTGGAAGACTCCTCCAATCTGTTGCCTTGCGGATGATAAGCAGTTGAATGCCCCAGAATGATTTTATACTTGTCACAAAACTCAATCATCTTTTTAGATTTGAAATTTGTTGCGTTATCAGTGATCAACTTATTCGGGCAACCAAAACGAGACAAAATGTTATTCTCAAGGAAAGAAATTATTACCGAATCTGTGGCTTTCCTGGTAGGAACTGCTTCAATACATTTCGTGAAATAATCTTTCGCTGTTAGGATCCATCTATGTTGTCTTGAAGAAGCGGGATGAATTTCGCCAATGAAATCCAAACCCCACTGCTGAAACGGAGCACTTAGCTCAATAGGCTTAAGCGGCAAAGGCTGTAATTTCTGTCTTCCTTCAAAAATCTGACACTCATGGCAGCTTTTGATAGACTTATACATATCAGCAAACAATGTCAGCCAATAATATCCCGCTCTCAAAATCTTATTGGCTGTTGTTTTCCAAAACAGGTGACCGCCACAATCTCCCTTGTGAAAATCCTCCATAACCCGCTTTGCTTCTTCTTCCACCAAACAGTTCAACAAAACACCACCGGGATCTTTCCAATAAAGTGAATTATTCAAAACACAAAACTTAGCAGCCTTCAATTTCAGAGTTCTACTTTTGTTTCTAGCCATGCCGGGTGGGGGTGACAAATTTTGAAGCACATATACAATATCTGAATACCAAGGAGATGTCACAAAGATTTCTGATACCTTAACTGATGAACTTTCTTCATTATCTTCAGCCATAGCAGCGATAAGATTGATGTCCAAAGCGTGCAAATTCGATTCAGCCATTAACTTTTCCAGCCCTTGTCCTTTGATAAGCTTTGTGGTCTTTATCTCCACATCATACTCCAACAAGGCTGCAATCCATCTACCCCGTCTCCCTTCCGGATCTGTCTGCACTAGAACATCCTTTACAGCAGCATTAGGAACATAAGCAATAATATGAGAATGTAGAATATACACCCGAAAATCTTTTAATTCCTTCACAAGAGCAAGAGCTTGCTTTTCAATTATGTTATATTTCAGAGTTGTATCTCTTATAGTACGGCTAAAAAAGAAATTGGTTTCTCATGCCCATCTCTTTTCTGCATTAATACTGCTGCCATAGTATGCTCTGAAGCAAAAGAGAACAAAATAAAATCCTGAGTGTAATCCGGGCTGATCAAAACCAGAGCTGATGAAAGAACCAACTTCACTAGATTGAAAGACTTAACCGCCTCTTCAGACCACTTTACTACACTATCCTTCTTAAGCATGTCTGTAATCTCTCTTAGATGTTCAGCAAGGTTAGGCACAAAACGGCGTAAAAAAATCATCTTACCATTAAAAGAACTGAATCTCCTTCTTGTTCCGGGGAAGGTCAATTTTCTGAATTTCTTCAACTCGAGCTGGGTCAATACGGATGCCATCTTTTGAGATAATGTGACCAAGAAGTTTGCCCTCATCCATGGCAAACAAACTCTTCTTCAGATTGAGTGACACACTATACTTTCTGCATCGCTGAAAAACAATTTTCAAATGGTAAAGATGCTCTTCATCAGAATTGGAAAAGACTGTCAAATCATCAAGATACACAACTAGGAACACATCTTTCTCATTCGCAAATGCCATGTCCATTGCACGCTGAAATGTCGCACCAGCATTCTTTAAACCGAAAGGCATTTTGGTGTAATGGAAAGTTCCCCACGGAGTGGTGAACGCAGTTTTGTCTCTATCATCCTCATGGACCAAAATTTGGTTATACCTAGAATAACCATCGAGTAGTGACATACGAGATGCTCCAACTACTCACTGCAATATGTGATCCATTTTGGGCAATGGATAATTGTCTTTCAAAGACACTTTGTTCAAATTCCTAAAATCAATGCACAAATGAATCTCACCTGTCTTCTTTCGAACGGGAACCAAATTGGATATCCCATCTGAAAATCTTATCGGAACAATGATACCAGCCTTGTATAATCAATTCACCTCCTTTTCAATCGAGGGCAGCAACTTCGGATTGATCCTTCTCAACTTCTGCCTGAAGGGCTTCTAATTTGGCTTAATAGGAATGGTGTGCTGAATTATATTGGTATCATACGTCTTTAAATCTGAATAGTCCCAAGCAAAAGCATCAGCAAAAGAAGACAACAAACTCACATATTTTTCTTTTACCTCTGGTGGCAATGATTTGGATAATTTCACCATCTTTGGATTTTCAGCTGTTCCAATGTTTACGTCTTCAACTCCCTTTTCAGTTGGCCGCAAGGTTGGCTTTCTAGCTACGTCATCTTGATCAAAGAGCTCTTCTAAAGGTATCAAACCCTTAGGAATGACATTATCTTTCAGCTGTAATACTTCCATCTGATTTATTTTCACATCAGCCTCACCATCATCATACTCCATGTCAATTGAGGTGTCTTTGAATTTACCTTTGTTTTGCAGAAACTCATCAATCTCATCATCATCTTGGAATAATTGCCAAAATCTTTGATTATCCGGGACAGTTGGATGATGTTTCACATGGATTTCGAACTTATTACTTGAGTTCATTGGTATCTTCAAATTACTAGTTGCCTTAGCAAGAGCATCCGCAATACCATTCTGAATGCGAGGGATACAAGTCAAAGTATAATCTGAAAATAACTTCAATATATCAAGAACAGCATTTCGATAAGCTCGCATCCGAGGATGCTTAGCTTGATACTCACCCTTCACTTGCTTAATTACCAACTCAGAGTCGCCATAGACTGCAATCCTCTTAGCATTCAACTTCTTAAGTATTTTCAGACCAGCAACCAAAGCTTCGTATTCTGCCTCATTATTCGAACAATCAAATGCTAATTTGTAAGAACAAACTCTCACATTACTAGGTACCTTATTTGGGGCAGAAAACGGACTACGTACCCAAATACCGATTCCGGCACCATCACTTCCAACTGCACCATCAAAATCCATAGTCCATAAACCTTCTTCATCTTCCTCCAAGTGCTGAAATTTCGTTTTCTCTATTATTTATGCTTGTTGTCCCTCAACTTTCTGCTGCTTTTGGGAGACTGATTGCTCAATGGAACTCTCAAGTTCTTGTCTCTCTTTCATCAAAACTTCTCTGAAATTTTATGTGATCTCTGGAATGTCCTCTTCTTCAACTAATTGACTATCTATATCATTGAAACTATCTGAATACAAAACAAAAGACTCTAAATCTGTATGTACATAATTTACCGGATGATTTACCAGTTTCTCCTTGCTGGTGATCATATACTTCATCTTCTGTTCCCGATATAATCTTCTCATCTGACCAAACACAGGAATGGTAGCATAGGAGAAATCGAGCTGCAATGTTCCCTTCAACTTCGCTCCCCAAGATCTGGAAAGAAGCATGCCAAATCTTGGAGGTATATCTGCCACAACCACATCCATCAAAACATTCTTCGCTGGAATCTGATCTAAACTTACCACCAAATATTTAATAAGCCCAATGCATCTTACTCTGTTGGAATCAAAAGAATACAGATCATGATACTTCCGAGTGATGTCCAATCCCAATTTCTCCATAATCGCCTTCGGCATGAGATTGTGAGAAGCTCCAGAATCAAACATGGCATTATGTAACACAAAATCATGCAATCTAAGGCTGATATAAAAAGGCGGCACATCACTATCGGGAGACTCACCATCCAATGCTGATCCAAATATCAATTCAGGTTGATCATCCTCCACATTCACCATATCAGAAATTGGATCGAAATTCAGAATTTTAGATACTTGACCCTTGTAGCTGCTATTTTTCATTAACTCCGTCAAAGGAATGGAAACTTTCAACTTAGCAATCTCACTCTCTAAGTTAAAAGCTGAAGTTTTTTCTACCTCTTTGGCTGGAGCATCTTTCTTTTCAAATTTCTCCCTCGATAGAATGGGCTGATTTGATCTTTCACTTGCTAATGGAGTCTTGCTTGTAGTAGGATCAACTACATCTTTTCCCTTCTTTTGTGCAATGGGTGCATCATTCTTTGGTGTTGAAACTTCTTTTCTTTTTTGGATTGGGTTGATAGGCACATCTCTGTTTCTAAGTGAATATTGTTTCTGCTGGGCGGACAAAGCATTCATATAACCTCTTTGATACTCATCCGACTCTTCTTCAAGAGTTGTCTCATTTGCAAAGATAAAATCCTCATCCTTTTGTATAGCTGAACTTTCTGCAAACTCCTCCTCTTCAATGATAAAGGTTGGCATGTCATCAGGTGTAAAAAAGTGATTTTCTTCTCCTAGTACATTATCTTCATCATCTGATTCCGGGCCAACAAAATTTTGCTGTAAAGGAGTCTTTACCTGTTGTTGTGGCGGTGGTTCTTGTGCTCGCTGCTCTCGTTGTTTGATCCTGAATTGAGGTTGCTGCTGTCCACGGAAGTTGGGATTCTTGATCTGCGGTTCGGGCTTATCAAGTGTCATTCTTTCAAACATCTTTTCCACTTTGCGAAGTAGTTGATCTAAAGTAGAAGCTTCTTCCTTTATCATGACTTTCTTCTCTGCTTTCAATCTAGCTCTCTTGTCATTCAAATTCGCTTCCACACTCACCGCAATTTTCTTCATATCCTCCAAATTGGGCGGATCTCTTTCCCGTAATGAATAGGCCATTTCCGGATCAAAACCATCGGGAAACTTAAGCAAAGCTGCCTTCTTAGATGGCCTCAAATCATCAGGAATTGCATTATAAACCGCATTAAATCTAATAATATAGTCTTGGACGGACTCACCAGCATTGCGCTTGATCTTGGTATATTCAGAAGTGATTTGAAGAGGATCTTTCTTTATTTCCCATCAATCTAAAAACTGTCTCTGAAGCTCAGCCAATGTAGCAATACTTCTAGGCTGCAAAGCTCTAAACCACTTACGTACTTCACCACCAAAAGTTTGCACAAACAATCTCATGGTCACATTTTCTTCATCAATTTCATGAAGATCAAATAAGTCTTCCATTCTATCAATATGCTGCTGAGCAGGAACACTCTGAGGAGTACCATCAAACAATGAGATCTTACTTTGATAATCAGCGGGCATAGCATCCAAGTTTGGAGGCAAGACAAGGGGTGCGAATCTAGCAGCCATTGCTCTTGGTGGATTGCATGGGAATGGTAGGAATGAAGGAAGGCTCCGTATGAACTTGTGAATCAGAAGTAATTGTTGATGGCCCAAGAGTTTCAGATGCAGATTCTATAAACTCAGGAATATTTGTTGCAACAATGGAGTTTTTAATGTTCAAGATGTAACTATCAATGGATCTATTAGCTTGTTCGATCTCAAGATACTTGATAAACTCAGGATTTATGACAGTAGAACCAATAGCACTTTCAGATTTAGTTTCAAACAACGACAAATCAAATTGATCATCAAACTCAATATATTCAAGGAATTCAAATACAGTAGGGCATGAATGAGATTTGAAAAGAGGGATCACAGGACTGTCTCGACGAAGGATTCTTGAAATCATATTGGGATTCTCATACACTGGAGGTGGATCGGGATCCGGATTGATCAGATATATATGGTTGCATGGGAATGGTAGGAATGAAGGAAGGCTCCGTATGAACTTGTGAATCAGAAGTAACTGCTGATGGCCCAAGAGTTTCAGATGCAGATTCTATAAACTCGGGAATATTTGTTGCAACAATGGAGTTTTTAATGTTCAAGATGTAACTATCAATGGATCTATTAGCTTGTTCGATCTGAAGATACTTGATAAACTCGGGATTTATGACAGTAGAACCAATAGCACTTTCAGATTTAGTTTCAAACAACGACAACTCAAATTGATCATCAAACTCAATATCTTCAAGGAATTCAAATACAGTAGGGCATGAATGAGATTTGAAAAGAGGGATCACAGGATTGTCTCGACGAAGGATTCTTGAAATCAGATTTGGATTCTCATACACTGGAGGTGGATCGGGATCCGGATTTTCTCTAGTATGTCTTCTGGAAGCCAGTGTGTTGGATTAATTTCAAAATCAAAGGGACAAAACCAACTTTTTCAGCCTATCGAATTCTAGACTCATCACCCAAAGTCCAGAACGATCTGATATACTGGGGTAATTCACAAGTCAAGTGTCACGTTCACACGCTAGACCGAAGATTGACTGAAGCAGCGTTTATCTACTTTCGCTAATGCAAAGCAAGAGCGTTTCGAAAACTACCTGGCATAAATTCAGGCTCCGTCTGTAGCTTATAAAACAAATAACACCAACAAGAAAACCATATTCTTCCCTAGTATGGTCGCCACTATGTTATTGCCTAAATCTACCTCAGGCTGAAAGAAGGCAGAGTTTAGGGTAACATCAAGCCACGCTCAGTCTGGTAGCTAGCCCTACCAAAACAGGAGAGGGCTCTCTCCGGGTCAATCTCAGCGAAAAGTAATCAATAGGGCTTGAGATAACTGAAATGAAATTTAATTTTAGGCTAGGTATATGAATAAAGGATTTTGATCGAGTTTTGGGGGTTTTTGTTGGATCAAGGGAAAGGCAGTTTTGGGTGCGGGGATTAGGCCTAGTTTTTTGCAAAGTTCTGATTGGGCAAGGTAGGCAATCTTTTTGATGATTTAGCTTGAGTGGATGGATGGATTAGACCGGTGAGGAGCTGAAGAGGGCAAGAGGGTATCAAGAGTCCTCCTCAAACAGATGAAAACATGAAAAACTAAACAAAAATGAAGGCAGAGCAATGCAAACCAATGAATTCTACCTTTATAACTTGTTTGTTCAGTTTAAGAAGAAAGGAGAATGAAAATGGTACACATAAAAATCAGTGAACTTACAGATACATAGAGGAAAACACCATCAAAAAACAGAGCCACAAGGATCCTAAAGAGGGCTACAAACCCTGGTTTATTCCTTTGCCAAAATTGCAGAATGAAATGTACAATGAAGTGCTAGCAATCCCAAAATGTCCAACCCTGAAAATGACTGAGAAAATACATCATATAGACAAGCCTAACCCATTCCCATGCCTCTAGGGGTCGAGCTCATCATTCTAGGAGTTGTTTCAATCATATCTAAACTAGGAACTAGAAAATAGGCCATGAAACAACTTGCCTCTATATGCTAGGAAACTGATCCATTCACTCACATTTCACCTTTTGGTGAATGAATCTTCTATAACAAGTAAAAATGTACCAAAATTATATCATGGTTATGAAATTTCATCAAGGTAGATCAAAAGTTACATGAAAAAGTGAAACTGGTCAAAACTAGGCGAAATTCTGAGCTGTGGAGTGAAAAATAGGCCAAAATTCTCTATGCGCCGCGCCCAAAATCTCTATGCATAGCACAACTTTGGAGCTGATTTTGAGGCACTTCCTGAAGTCCAAATTGAGCACATGATAGCTTGTTGGAAAGCCCTACCTGTCTACTTTCCAACCCAAGTGGAATTTCTGGATTTGGTGTCCATGTTCCCCTCCAAAAGTTCAATCTCCCAAGACTGGTTCCTGTGTGTGCAAAAAGTGGCAGAAAGGCCATTTTCAAGGTGTTTTTGACCCTTTAGGCCACCCAGAACTTGATGAAATTCTTAGGCCATTCCTGAGCATGCATAAATTTTCATAAAAAATCCATAAATATCAATTTTTCCCTCTGAAGAGCTACCAATAATAAGCGTGCGCAAGGTGGCGCTACGCGTCGGGCAGAAAAACCTGTTTTGCGACCAAAAAAAATAAAAAATGACAAACTTTTCTCCAAATTCCTTGAAATTTGGACTGAAGGTCCCTCATCAAGTACCATGCTCAGCCAAAGAAGCTTTGGCCAAGATTTGAAGTCGATCATGCCTTTTGCACCTCCTCAGTGCCCTCCTTAGCCTCGCTTTTAGGATCTTGATTTTCGCTTTGCAAACATGTGTGAGTGCCCAATAGTGATTCTTCATGTGCCTGAGCATGTTTTTTTCTTTGTTGGATTTCTCCTACAGCTTTTCAAGATGCATGTTGACCCTCTCGAGCCAAGTCTCTCTATCGGCCTCAATCTCCCGTTCGATAGGTGTCATCTCGGATGGGCTTCTTCGGGCAGCTTGCCGGTTCTCGCGGATGTTTTGCAACTCCATGAGTGTCTGCTGATCCTCCAACTGCTTATTCCGCTGCTCCAGATAGTTAATGATCCATTGAGCTCTCTGCAACTTGTTGGTCAATGTGTTAATCTCATTTTTCTGCTCCTGAATGATCTCTCTCAGTTTTGAATTTGGAGAGCTCACGTCCACATCAATCAATGTAAAATCAGTATCCTGACCTCCTGAAGGGCCTTCCTCCTGCATAGGCCTCTTTCCTCTGTCCTGTACCTGTACTTGTGCTGATGACGACGGCAACGAGACCCCTTCCACCCCGGGTGGAGATAGTACTCGTCGGGCTGCTGCAAACAATGCTCTCGTGCCTCTCTGATAAGTAACAAATACTGGAACACCAATGATAGGCTCTGTCTCGGTACCTTCAAACTGATGTGAAGGCTCACCTGCATCGTGAACAATCTCCGGAGGACGCTGAGGGGTTGTAAAGAAGTCACGGGAAATGAACTCTTCCCATGCAATGCCCTGCAATCCAAGCTGATGTACCACAATCATCTTGATGAGCGCATAATGATAAATGTTGTTGTGATGCTGCTCAGGAGTCTTCTTCTGCACAAGAGTAGTCATCCTCTCTATTTTTCGGCACATGAAATATGGAATGTTCATCATCCTCACTCTCGTGAAATTCATCAGTAGTCTGATGTGATATGCATAGAGGCGTGAGAATCGGCCCTCACAACTGAAGTACCTGATAATGAGTCTCGTCAATGGTGCATAGGATTCCTTTAGAAATCGGAATGGGAATACCCTGCTAAGCTGCCTTAGATAGCCAGGCCTGATGTATGGCTCGTAATGAACTCTATCCACCTGATGTCTTTTGTTCCACTCCTCACCTACATTCGGTATTCCTATTGCCTGAGAAATGGTTTCTAGTGTCAAGGTGAAATTTACACCAACGAGTGTAACCTGACCATCTCGCAAATGTAAAACAAACAACCGGGCTAACTCCTGATGATGTCGAATCTGATCAATCCTCTCACAATACTGATAGCATGACAGCTCTCGGAAACATGCCATGGCAAGTGGGCAGGCCTCCAACTGAGTCAATGAGGTGGGCTCCTCCCTCACATGTTTGCCTCCTTTTCGAGGCCTTCTCAGTGCATGAAGCTATGTGGTAGAATCATTGTCTTGCTCATATGATGATTCGGTATCCGTCATGGTGTTGCAATGTGTATGAAAAGTGTATGTTTGATTGGTTGAAAATGAGAAATGAAGACTTGATTTTTTTTGCCTCCAATTACCAAATGTGTGCCAAGACTGTGGGAAAGATGGACAGTGGGAAAAAAATGGTATAGTGGACTGTCAAGTGAAATTAGAATGCAATAACAGTCACTTGACTGTGTTTAGGAATGTGGGATTTGGGGATTTTGTAAATAATATGGGAGAGGGAGAGTGGTAAGGAATAAAACGATTTGAGGGATAGGAAAAATGGAAATGAGTGATAATGGGATTGTAAGGGAATAAGAGAGTGACCTTATGATGATATGACAATGATGAAAACACAGATGAAAAATGGAATGGGATGGTTTTGGCACCAAAGTTCTAGTTTTAACACCCAAATTTCAAACCCTAAGAGCAGTTTTTGACCACATGAGAGGGTTTATAATTTCACCAATCAAACTTTCCAATTTCTCCCTCCAAACAACACCCAACACAAGCTAAAATCAATGGCAAGAGTTTCAAACTTACTTGTAGCAAAAGAGATTGAATTGTTTTGGTTTTTTATGAAGCAGTGACGAAATTCTGCTTGGAGGCTCTGTGTGTCGCGCGCACACCCAGTGCGCCGCGCCAGGTATATTCGCCGCACCAGAGCAAATTAACCCTGTGTAAAATGGCTATGTGCGTCGCGACATGCCAATGCGCTGCGCCTTCTCCCAATGCGCCGCACGCACTCCAAACACACAGTCTCAGCTTTCAATTCACAGTTTCGCCCTTCCACAATTTCAATCGACTTCTTTGATATCTCTTGAGTGCAAATGACATGTGAATGGTGAAAATATCTTGTATAGTCATGGCTTTGATTTTTGTTTTGCAAAAACCCACTTTCTTATGTTTTAGCTTTGGCACTTTTTTCTCTTTTAATACAAACTATGTTTTTGTTTCCATTTTGACTTTTTGACTGAAATGATGAAACTTTTGTCGATTTCTTGCAGGGATGATTGGCATTGGATTTCGGCAAAGGATGACCAGGGCTGCGCCTGAAGTACTTCATGACTGAAAAACTTTAAAAATTACAAAGGATGAAATTACATTTATTAAAAAAAATAAAATTGACGATTTCTTCTTCAAAACAGAGTTTTGAAGAAGAATCATTCTCAGCATTATTGATGATGAAAATTTTGGAATGGAAACTTATTAGAAACATCCTCATGTGCCTTCTGGCATTATTTGACATGTTTGAAGACGAAACCCTAGACCTAATGACTAAAATGACTCTTTGCTGACCAAAAGACCATCCATGACTATGAATGACTGTAAAATTGACTTTGATGAATTTTGATGAACTTTAATGATCAGACACAAACCAGTAGATACATGACATGAGGTAAAATGAGAAACAAGACCCTTCCATCAGATAATCTATGCTTCTAATGGAATGCAACTGATTGGATGAATGAGACACCTAAAATGAAATGCAACAAAGAGTTTTTGATCTCTGACGAAGGTATGACTATACCGACTCTAACAGATTCAAATAGCATATGCTACTTTTCTTCTCTGAAACCGCGTACATACATGCTTTCCTACACATAAACCCACGTATACTTCTGTGTATTTTATTCTTTAGAAAACCCTAACTGGCATACATGCTTTTCATGAATCGAACCCGCGTATATACGCGCTTTTCTCCACATCAAACTGCGTATAGATCTGTAAAAATAAATTTTGTAGAACAGACCAGATCTATAAAACTTACCCAGATTTATTCATTTTCTTCAGCAGACTTGCACCAATTCTTCATCATTCCTTCAGTAGGTCATTCTATAGATTCATCATCATCAAATCTAGAGATCTTGAACCATCATTATATCCATGGGTGCATTATTAATTCAGATCTATCAATAAACTGTAACCCATTCCATGCAGATATACTTCAGAGTGAAGTATTCATTCAATACCCAGACACATGCACACCTTGCACTATGATCTTCTTCTCCTTATATAGTTTTAGCCTTTATCAATACCATGAGTCAAAGCCACTTAACCGCTGATGGTATTCCTGGATGGGATCAAATAAATAATCCAGCGCTCAATACTGTGGGCCAATACCATGGTCATGTCCCCTAGTTTTATAAATTTAGAGCGCAAATAGGCATACGCTACTTGGTACGTACTTTTACACGTACATACGCTACTTTGCCTTTACAAACCCGCGTATGCTTTGTGACCTATCTTATTCATAATTACTCTGGCACTTACTGGAATTTCTTTCTTTGTTACTTCAGATTTACATCATTAACAAATAGGTTGCTATCCAAAGACAACTCATCAAGTCAGTTTCCATCAAGGACAACTTCATCAAGTAGGTTGCCATCAAGGACAACACATTGCATCATTTTTCCAATAGAGATATAGTTGTGTATGTTGTTGAGAGTGCATATGTTGATGTACTGGGTTTGTTTGGTTGAGATGATATATTGATCTTATCAAATAAATAAATTTGTTGTCTTGTGCAGGGGTCCAGTTTGAAACATTATGAAATGTGGCCCTAGTGATCACTAGATTGAGATAACCTGATGAAGAAGGGATGGTTGTTCCTTTCTAATGGGTGTTGTTAGCTTAATTAGAGTGTTGGGTGTCGAGCCTGGTTATCTTGTTTATTTTGTATCACAGTGTTGAACCCCTGTACCTTAATGGGGCAGCAACGCCGCCCGTAATTAAACGTTGTCTAGGGGGTCCAGGGGGGGCGGCTGTGACTTTATGGAGCCCCCCCCTAGCGGAGGATTTCAGGAGCAGCTCCCCTGAAGCTAAAAACATATGTAAAATTGCCTTGTAAAAGTATAGTAATTTCAAGTCAATCTGGGACGTTCATTAGGCGGATGATCTGACGGTAGAAGTTATGTTTAGTTTAGGGTTTTTTACCCTAGAAGGCACCCCCTCGCTTGTATGAGGGTATTGTATTGCGGCTGTGTATGGTATGTGTATTCTCGGAGCGAGAAATAGAGAAGGAGACTGTGAGAGAGAACAGAAGATATTACAGCGGATTTGCTGTAGTTTGTGTCTCTTCATTTTTGCTGGATAATAGAAAGGAATGACTGGTTGTTCGGGGTGGACGTAGCCCAAACTGGGTGAACCACGTATATCTGTCTCTCTCTGGTTTTATGTGTTTTGTGTGCTTGTGTTTTCCACATATTTTATGTGTTTCATTTCTCTGTAATATTTAATTTTCTAACAACTGGTATCAGAGCCGAAGGTCTATTTGGCTGATAAACTCGCATGAAAGAAGGGTTTCCTGGTTTGAGTGGGAGAAATGGAGGAAGATGGTAAATTTAGGGTCGAGAAATTTAACGGCCAGAACTTCCCACTGTGGAAGATGCATATGGAATATTATCTGTATCAGAAATATTTGTACCTACCATTGAGCGGAAAAACAAAGAAGCCGACAGCTATGACAGACGCAGAATGGGAGATTCTCGATAGAAAGGCACTCAAAACAGTAGGTTGTGCCTCGTGGCGTCGGTAGCCTTCAATATTTCGAAGGAAACAACAACAGAGGGTTTGATTAAGGCGTTGGAAAAACTATATGAAAAAACCCTCGGCCTCAAACAAGGTATTTCTTATGAAACGTTTATTTAATATGAAGATGTCGGAAGGTGGATCTGTTGCAGACCATTTAAATGATTTTAATACAGTTACCAGTCAGTTAAGTTCTATAGAGGTAAACTTTGATGATGAAGTTATAGCTCTGTTATTTCTGTGCTCATTGCCAGAAAGCTGGAATGGTTTAGTTATGGCCATTAGTAACTTTGTCTCTGGATCTAGTACTTTAAAGTTTGATGATGTTGTCGATGCTATCCTTAGCAAGGAAATGCGATGGAAAAGCTCCGGTGAGACATCGGGTAATGCTTTGAGTGCAGAGTCTAGGGGAAGAAGAATGGAAAGAGGAAAGAGCTCGGGATATTGCAGTAAATCAAGGAAAGGCAAATTCAAGTCCAGATCAGGGATAGTGTGTTGGAAATGTGGAAAGAAAGGACACCTAAAGAAACACTATAGATCTCGGAAGGGAAAAGGAGACACATAGCAAGAAAACAATCATGAAGCAAATGTGACAGGTGATGTGTTACAAGATTCTTTGATTCTTTCTTTCGAAAATGTTACTGATTCTTGGGTTGTAGATTCAGGGGCTTCATTCCATGCCACACCTGATAAGAAATATTTTCATGACTATGTTCAAGGAGATTTTGGAGAAGTTCGTTTGGGTGATGATAAACCCTGTAAAATTGTTGGAATGGGTAAAGTTCTTGTAAAACAACAGAATGGAAACCAATGGCTACTAAAGGAGGTAAGGCATATTCTAGATCTAAAGAAAAATTTGATTTCAACTGTGCAGTTAGGCGATGAAGGTTGTGTGACAACTTTCACGGATAAAACTTGGAAGGTCACCAAAGGATCCCTGGTAATAGCAAAAGGCAAAAAGGTTGGTACATTTTATTTATGCAATGGTATGTATAATTCTGTTAATGCTTTAACTTCCAAAGGAGCAGATGCAGCATTATGGCATCATAGGCTCGGACACATGAGTGAGAAGGGGATGAAGATTCTTCACTCAAGAAATTTGTTGTCGGGTTTGAAGAATGTTGATTTGGATTTCTGTGAGAATTGCACTTATGGAAAACAGAAGAGAGTCAGATTTCTCAGAGTTGGGAAAGAAAAGAAGAGCGAAAAATTAGAGCTTGTGCATACAGATGTATGGGGACCTGCTCAGGTATCATCTCTTGGTGGCTCTCATTATTATGTTACTTTTATTGATGATGCAACTAGAAAAACTTGGATTTATTGTATTCAGAATAAATCTGATGTATTTGATACTTTCAAGAAATGGAAAGCTTTGGTTGAGATTGAGACAGGAAGGAAGTTTAAGTGTCTCAGATCAGACAATGGAGGTGAATATTGCTGCAAAGAGTTTGATAGGTATTGTTCAGAGCATGGAATTCGTAGAGAGAAGACAGTTCCAAGAACACCACAAGAAAATGGTGTGTCAGAAAGGATGAACAAAACAATCATGGAGCGTACAAGGTGCATGAGATTGCATGCAGGATTGCCTTTAAAATTTTGGGCAGATGCTATAGATACTGTTGTTTATCTAATAAACATAGGGCCTTCAAGTTCCTTAGATGGTGGCATTCTAGAGGAAGCATGGACAGGTAAAAAGATAAACTATTCTTTTTTAAAGCCTTTTGGTTGTGAGGCCTTTGTCCATATTAATAAATAAAACAGAACCAAGCTTGAGGAAAAATCAAAGAAATGTACCTTTATTGGATATGGTGTTAATGATTTTGGTTATCGCTTATATGATTATGAAAATCACAAAATCATTAGGAGCAGAGATGTAATATTCAATGAAAAGGTATTATATAAGAATCAGTTGCAGGAAAAAGAAAACAAAGAATACACAGTTCTTGATGAGATCACAGAAAAGGTAAAGGTGCCTAAAAATAATAATAATCAAGAGCCACAACAACAACAACCACCACAACAGCAACAGGCACCTCAAACACTTGAAAGTGGTGTTAGAATATCTACCAGGATAAGTAGACCGCATGAATGATACTCTCCTTCATTATATTATTTACTGTTGACTGATTCTGGTGAAACTGAATGTTATGAAGAAGCAATGCAGGTTGAAAGCAGGAAGAAGTGGGAGCTAGCCATGGAAGAAGAGATGGACTCCTTAATGCATAAGAAGACTTGGGACTTAGTCAGGTTGCCTGCAGGTAAAACTTCGTTGCAGAATAAATGGGTTTACAGGCTGAAGGAAGAAGATGGAGGAAAACAGAGGTACAAAGCTAGACTTGTGGTGAAGGGGTTTGCACAGAAGAAAGGTATTGATTTTGATGAAATATTTTCTCTTATTGTTAATATGACTTCAATCAGAACTATTTTAAGTCTTGTAGCAGCGGAAGATTTACATCTTGAACAATTAGATGTAAAGACAGCATTTCTCCATGGAGATTTGGAGGAAGAGATCTATATGGAGCAACCAGAAGGATATGATGTCAAAGGGAAAGAAAAATTAGTTTGCAAGTTAAAGAAGAGCTTGTATGGCTTAAAACAGGCTCTAAGGTAGTGGTGTCTAAAATTTGACAATTTTATGTCTGAACAAGGTTATACTAGATGTCACTCTAATCATTGTGTTTATCTAAAAAGGAAAAATGATGGCAGGTATATTATATTGTTATTGTATGTATATGACATGCTTGTTGCAGGGTCTAACATGCAGGAATAAATGTGCTCAAAATAAAATTGGCAAATTCATTTGCAATGAAGGATTTGGGAGCTGCAAAACAAATCATTGGTATGAGAATAACTAGAGACAGGAAAAATTGCAAATTAACACTGTCTCAGAATGAGTACATACAAAAGGTGTTGAAAATATTTATTATGCAAAATGCAAAACCAGTTAGTACACCTTTTTCTAGCCATTTCAAACTTAGTAAGGAGATGTGCCCCAAGACCCAAGAAGAAATGGATTATATGTCTAAAGTTCCATATTCATCAGCAGTTGGAAGCTTAATGTATACAATGGTCTGCACAAGGCCTGATATTGCACATGCAGTGGGAGTTGTAAGCAGGTACATGAACAATCCAAGAAAAGAACATTGGATGGCAGTAAAATGAATTCTCATATATTTGAGAGGTACCACAAATCAAGCATTATGCTTTGGTGGTTCAAACATTTCTCTATAGGGATATGTTGATGCAGATATGGCAAGTGATAGAGATAACAAGAGGAGCACTACAGGGTATGTATTTACTGTAGGTGGAACAGCTGTCAGTTGGGTTTCAAAAATCAAAAGTGTTGTTGCACTTTCAACAATAGAAGCAGAGTATGTTGCTGCTACTGAGGCTAGTAAGGAAATTATTTGGTTACAAAGGTTTATGGATGAATTGGGTAAGAAGCATGATATGGGCACATTATACAATGATAGCCAAAGTGCCATTCATCTTGCAAAGAACTCAGCATTTCATTCCAAGACTAAACACATACAGCTCAAGTACCATTTCATACGGTCAGTTTTTGAAGATGGACAGTTGAAGCTGGAAAAGATACACACTAGCCAGAATCCTGCAAATATGCTAACAAAAGTTGTAACCAGGGAGAAACTAAGAATATGCTCAGTTTCAATTGGTCTTCAAGGATGACAATGAAGATGAGAAATAACCAGGTCCAAAGAGGAGTTATTGTCCAGCAAATGAAGCAGCGGTGTAGTTACTACAATCAGTCTCCAAGTGGGAGATTGTTGGGTGTGGAGCCTGATTATCTTGTTTATTTTGCATCACAGCGTTGGACCCCTGTACCTTAATGGGGCAGTAACGTCGCCCGTAATTAAACACTTCCTGGGGGGTCAAGGGGGGGTGACTGCGACTTTATGGAGCCCCTCCCCGGCGGGGGGTTTCAGGGGCAGCGCCCACGAAGCTAAAAACAGATGTAAATTGCCTTGTAAAAGTATAGTAATTTCTAGTCAATCTGGGTCGTTCATTAGGCGGATGATCAGATGGTAGAAGTTATGTTCAGTTTATGGTTTTTTGCCCTAGAAGGCACACCCTCGCTTGTATGAGGGTATCGTATTGTGGCTGTGTATGGTATGTGTATTCTCGGAGCGAGAAACAGAGAGGGAGACTGTGAGAGAGAATAGAGGATATTACAGCGGATTTGTTGTAGGTTGTGTCTCTTCATTTTTGCTAGATAATAGAAAGGAAGGACTGGTTGTTCAGGGTGGACGTAGCCCAAACTGGGTGAACCACGTATATCTGTGTCTCTCTGGTTTTATGTGTTTTGTGTGCTTGTGTTTTCTGCATATTTTCTGTGTTTCATTGCTCTGTAATATTTAATTTTCTAACATAAAGGAAGTAGGATTTCATATGAGAAACTTCCTTGCTGGACATAGCTGGTTATGATGATGTAAATTGATTTTCTTGATTAATAAAATTAGAAGCAGAGCAGCAGTAGCATCAAAGGGTGATTTTTTCCATGGAGGGGGGTTTTCCACCAGACATCCTTGTGCCTTTTGTGTGTGATTTTTTTATTGTATTATGTTTTTCATGTGATGATCATGGTATTCTCTTTGTTGGTTAACGCACTATATGAGGAAATATAATAATGGTTTAATGTGTGAATGTGAACCAGTAATTGGAAAAGAATTTTAAAGTATGCATTGTCACTATTGATTCACCCCCCAGTAGTGAGCACGTTTCAAAAAATTGGTATCATAGTGAGGTTCTCTCGGTGAATCTTGATCGCTTGAGAGCAGAACATTGGCCATGGTGAAGAATAAGAAGAAGCAGCCCCAAAAAAATAAGAGCAGTAAACAAGTAAGGAAAGTTTCAAATTTTGAAGAACTCCTCTTCTTGCTGGTAAAAAATGGTGAAGGTAAATGTTGTGATCATTTTATATATGGTAGTATATTTTCTTATAGTGATGATGATTTACTTGAGTTTGAGAATTTAAAGGATAATGATCATCCAGTTCAGTTTGATTCTTTAGAGAGAATTCGTAATAACCCTTTTGTAGAAAATTCTGATTTAGAAGATGAAGAGCCTTGCAAGATTGAAACCCTATAAGCATAAATTAGAAAGCTCAATGCTGAAAATAAAAACCAACAAAATTTATTGAAAATACTTGATGAGAAGGAATGTGTTTATAAAGAAGAGATCATCAATTTAAAAACCCAATTGGAAAAAGCAACGAAAATTTAAGAAGGAATGAGAAAGCATTATCAAATTCTGGAAGCAGAAATGGCTACAATAAGAATTAATTCAAAATAGAATCTATTCAACTGACGATTAATCAAAAGCCTCGAGATACTAGCCTGCAAAAAGAAGAAACCAATTCAACAAGAAGTTTTAAAAGACCAACAGCAAAAGATGATTCCAACAGTAAGAATAACAAGGAAGAATCACATTAGAAAAACCAGAAGACAAGAAAGGAAAAAGTTGTGCCAAATAGAGCATCCACTTCCTCAAGATCGATAAGATGATTCAATTGTCAAGAGTATGGGCATGTTGCTGCAAAATGCAAAAGCATGCAGCAAAAGAAGGAGATAGATAAAAGAACATATCAAGTAAAATCATCCATGACCAGGTATAACAATTCATTTTATGGATATTGTTTTTGGTGTAATAATTTTGGGCATAAGGCATTTGATTGCAAGGATTATTTGAAGAAGAGGAGTTTCAAAGTTTTCCTTTGTTTCTTGGACATTTAATGTGTTACATGTGTGACAACATTGGCCATAAAGCCAAAGACTGCGAATTTCCTACATGTTACAGAGGATTCACTCAAAAGGAAAAGACTACTCAAAGTGGCTCAAACAATAGATCAAACAATGAGTGCATGTCAAAAATGAAACCAACAGAATCTGGAAGAAAAAAGAGCAACAAGTACTAACCATCAAAAATTGAGACCGACATGGTCTCAAGGGGAGCATATGGAAACATTTTGAATTTAAAAGAAAATCATTGACAATGTAGCAATAGTTGGTAAAAGAATATTGAGGTTTGAGATTTGTTTATTTTTGGTATTGTTGAATTAGTTGAATGTGATTAAATGCAACATATTTTTGAAACTTTAATAAAGACATAGATGCATACTCAAGGGATAGATGATATTATCATGCATATTTTTCTATTATGCAAATGTTGTTCTGTTGAGAAGGTAGAATTCATAGTTATGCAGTGAAGATTTCCTTGGTGACATATGTCAGATGGGATGTGCGTCAGAATATTTACACAAGTTTATATCGATTTTGTTTTTCATACTCTATATGGTTAGAAAGCTACATGACTATTGCCTTATACTTTCTTGGTTCATATTCTTTTTCCATCTAATGCTTAGATCAGATTTCTATTGTTTCTTCCATGATGCATTATGGTTGAAAAGATATTGATCCATATATCATTGTATGGACCTTGGATTTCAATTTTGTTGAAGAAGTTGTTATTGTAGTGATCCATCTGTTTTTTTTTAAGATTAAGCATCATAGAAGACATATTATTCATATTGGAGAATGTTAATTGTATTCATGGAGCTGATTATTGAGTTTGTTGTTGTTATTACTGATGTTGTTATGCTCCCCAATGATGTGGATGGAAAGAGTATTGTTGGTCATACTCATGATACTGCTATTATTTCCATGATAGGAATGATGATGTTTGATTTGGTTGACAGTGATGTTGTTGTTGAGTTTACTATTGATATAATACACTTCATTTTATGCTTGAGAGATTCTCATATTATGTTTTTGCTAAAGATTAATCTCATGCTACATTTAAAGTTCAGCTATGGAGGTTGATATGTTGTTTCTCTATGATGTTATGTCATCATTTTATCTTCATTCGTGTTCACATGTTGCCACTAGCTGTTATTAATGGTTTGGTCAAAGAGATCATGAGTTGCATATGTTGTTATTATTATCATTGTTTTTATTGAAGTAAGGTTATATTGTTGCTTATCGTCTCATTATTGCTTTGTCGTGGAGTATATTTCATGTATGAGTATCACATGGTTTGCAAGGGGAAAAGGTTTTATATGTTAATTGTTGCTACCAAGAGCTTCCATGGTATATTATACATTTATTGTTGCTTCTTTGACATATGGCTGAAATGTTGAAGATTTTCATGCTTGTTGATGACACACTTTCATTCCTGACATGTGTATGTTTTTATTGCTCTCCATTAGAAGTGTTGGAAAATGATTGAAATGAATATTCATATTAGTTCCTCATGTCTCACATTGTACATTGGTGGTCTTGATGTCTAGAAGGCATTGATGAGAGTTCTGTTTTTACATAATGTTTCATAATAGTTGTGTACTCTCAATACCATAACCATGTAATCATTCTTATGGAGTTGTATTTGAGGAAGAGTCAAGAGAGAGAGTCTTGGGTCATGTAAAGAGTGTGTGATAAGTATTGTTACAGCCATGTTTGGGCTATTTGATGTCATGTATTTCAGTCTCATATGAGCTCTTGGAGTCCTTGGGTAGCTACGTATTGTCACATCCTTCTTATGAGTCATGGTTGGGTCATGTGTGTGTCTTTCATACATGAGAGAGGAGTCTTATTTTAGCTAGCTAGAGGATTCGTAAAGACTTGTATTATCATTCCTTCGGCCTTATATCATGCCTTGTATCTCATTGTTCATTATTGGGCCCCAGTTGGTCAAACATTGATATATGAGGGGCATCCTTCTTGCATATGACAAAGAGGCACTAGCAGCAGAAGAGATTTCACATTCAGCAATCCAAGAGATGTTTTTGCAGCCCCTTTATATGTTCAGGGGGAGCTTGTATTGGCAGTTGTTCATTGGGTTGCATCAGTTTAGTATTGGCATGATGTTGTGGTTGACAGGGGGAGTGATTATTTCATTGATATGTTGGCTTCCTTCACATGTTGAGAATGACAGGGGGAGCATGCTTATTCCTTGCTCTTATATTCATTCATGATGTATTATTGGTTGAGGGAGTATGAATGGTGGTTGTGTTATTCCTTTGTCCTTATCTTCATGTGTTGCCACTTTTCTTTTGGAGAATATGTATTGGTCATAAGATGCTTCTATTCATTGTATGAGAGGATGATGATGATGATGTTGGTCTTGGAGCATGTTGATTTTTGTTATCATTGATATGTTGTTGTTGGTGCTACCTTGGGGAGACAAAGATATCATGTCATGTTGTTGATGATGATTATGCCGGTGCATGTAGCCTAGTGTTGTAGATTTATTTTGTTGTTATTGATTGAGAGTGTTCTTACTTATAATATGTTGTTGCTTGCTATTACTGATGGATATATTTTTTTGCTACTGAGTTGAGCAATGTTGTTGCTATTGGTGCTTGTAATGATGTTGTCACTGCTTAGTTCTGTGTGCCACTACTGCTTCAAAAAATTAGTTGTGGTTGTTGATACTAGTAAATCAGTTCCATCATTCTTGAGGTGAGCCCTTTGACATTGATGTCATAGGGGGAGAAAATGAGGAGTTCATTTCATCATGAGGTTGTTTTGGTTGACCCAGCTAGGTTTCACATCAATGCCAAAGGGAGAGATTTTTTGCATTGGTGTTGTGATGAGGTGATAGATGATGGTTGCAGTGAGTGGTGGTTGGCATTGATGTCAACCTGGACTTGGTTTGGAGATGGTATGCATATGCTATGATTTCTGAATGATAATGGTGTAATGTGTGATTGTGAATCAATATTTGGAAAATAATTTTAAATTATACATTGTCACTACTGAATTTTAAAGAATATATTAATTTTATTTCAAAAAAACTACGAAATATCAAAAGCATTAGAAAACTTAACATATAATATACATAGATCATGAAAAGGACATGATTTCCCCTTTTGAGGATTTTTTTTCCAATAAAAACTCAAATGTTGCTAACACAATCATTTTCTTGAAAAATGTTGTTGACTTAAATATTTCTAACACTATCATGTTACTAACTAATGTATGGTCTTGAAAATAAACCCCTAGTTAGAAGGGTCAATTATCCCAAACCTTCACTGCACTTGTTCAAGGTATAATCAATCATATTGACTCACATAGGATAATTATTAGTAGGATGGCTTATTACTATACTCCCCTCCGGTCATTTATCCTAATCCTTCGCTGCACTTGCTCAAGGTATAATCAATCATGCTAACTCATATAGGACAAATTATTAGTAGAATGGCTTATTACTATTCTCTCCATGCTCTATCATGTTGCTAACTCATGCATGATCTTGAAAATAAACCCCAAGTTAGAAGGATCAATTATCTTAATCCTTCAGTGCACTTGCTCAAGATATAATCAATCATAGTAACGCATATAAGACAATATTATATAGATATATTATTAGTAGGATGACTTGCTGCTATGCTCCAATAGGATGACTTATTGCTATGCTCCCCATGCTCCTTGGGCATGGAGACTTCATCAAAAATGCCTCGTGTCATTTTTAATATGGCCCTGGTACTTGGGAACTTGACCAAAAATGTCCTTTATAAAAATAGGACACTCCACATACTTGGGAACTCTATAGAGGTGTCCTTATTAAATAATAATAAATTAATTAATTAAGAAGAAGAAAAAAAAAAAAACATTTTTTAGTGTTATTTTATTTGGAATTCTCACCACCCTCCCCTTGCCTCCTCTTCTTGTTATTTGTTTATTTTTATAACCTTCCCAAATCGTAACTATCATCGTTTCTTCCCTACAAGATAATAACAAGGATTTGCAACTGTATTTCAAGGCCATCAAGCATTATTTCAATCTAAGCATGGGGCATCAATCTTTTCTCATTTATTTCACTAAGATGTTGATAGCTTGTACAATGACATAAACTGGTATAATTGGAATATATAGATCATGCACAAACAAGGGACAGGTCTATATCAATTGAATGGCACCAACAAGCAAGGAATGAATGGAAACACATCTCCCTCCCTTTCCCCTTGGTTGGTGGAAGGAAGAAAAGTGTTGTCCACAAGGATTTCCTACCATATTTCCAGTGCATTTCAGGGCCAACAAGCACTCTTTCAAAGAAAATGTGGAGCATCAATCTTTTTTATTTATTTTTCTAAATAAGTTATAACAACATTTAAATTTGAATAAGAGGTTGATTATCTTCACAATCCTATGGTTGTTGCTGATAATTTCTGCAAATCAAATGATAAAGACCAAGCAGAGGTTGATTGAGGGTAAGTAGCGACTTACTTTATTATTTCTTTCATTATTTTTTGTATCGCAATGTTAATACATTTTTAAAATGATGATGGATATAATAAAAAGGATTTCCTACCATATTTCCAGTGCATTTCAAGGCCAACAAGCACTCTTTCATTATTTTTTGTATCGCAAAGACCAAGCAAAGGTTGATTGAGGGTAAGTAGTGACTTGCTTTATTGTTTCTTTCATTATTTTTTGTATCGCAGTTAATACAATTTTAAAATGATGATGTATATAATAAAAATGATGTTACATTATATTTCAATTTAATTTGGATATTGATGATGTTATAATGAAAATGGTGTATTCCATATTTTGAATGCCAATTTTCATAATTTGTTACCCACAATTGTGTAATGGATGTAATTGTGCATTTGGAATCGCATAACAGTTTTTGTTTTATTACACAAATTTGTAATCAAGCATGATGGGACCATGTGGTAAGTTTACAAAACCGGGCTCTGGTTGGGTTGTGGGTGTTTTTTGGTGCGCGGGGTATAAACATGGCAGATTGGATTTCTGCACAATGGTCACCTATTTTACGATATACACCAAAGGTGAGCATACTGAGGAATTCATGGTATAATTTTCATTTCTTACACAGGGATGACTCCAACCGCATATTAAAGACCTCCCTAGGTACGAGGACATAGCTTTCTTCAGTTAAGTAGATGTTATGTGGGTTTCAACCCCCTCCTGGACACACCGAGAAATAATCTGGTGTGGGTTAAAATCCCTGGTTTGCCTCTAGAGTTATAGACTCGCCAAGCAATGACGGAGATTGGGAACGTTGTTGGCCACTTCATCTATATGAATCCTCGTGCTTTGGGAGCTTGGGACAAGCAGGTTGCATGGATACTGGTTGAGGTAAATTTTCTCAAGGACCTCCGTGATAACATCGATTTGGCTTTGGATTCGATTCGGATTCGGCAGAGATTGGATTACTGGGGCATCCCTTTCAGGTGTCTTCTTTGTTGGTGCGCGGGATATAGACATGGCGAATTTGATTTCTACACAATGGTCACCTATTTTGGGATATACACCAAAGGTGAGCAAACTGATGAATTCATGGAATAACTTTCATTTCTTACACGAATGACTCTAGTCGCATATTTAAGACCCCCCTAGGTATGAGGACATAGCTTTCTTCAGTTAAGCAGATGGTATGTGGGTTTTAACCCTCTCCTGGACACGCCGAGAAATAATCTGGTGTGGGTTAAACTCCTTGGTTTTCCTCTAGATTTATGGACTCGCCAAGCGATGATGGAGATCGGGAACGTTGTTGGTCGCTTCATCTATATGGATCTCCGTGCTTTGGGAGCTCGGGACAAGCGGGTTGCATGGATACTGGTTGAGGTAAATTTTCTCAAGGGCCTCCACAATAACATCGATTTGGCTTGGGATTCGATTCAGATTCGACAAAGACTGGATTACTAGGGCATCCCTTTCAGGTGTCTTCTATGTCATCAGAAAGGACATCTTTTGGAGCAGTGCACTCGGAGAAATCATGGCTCGAATGGCGCTCATCGTAGCAGGACTAGAACTAAACCTCGAAGTAGATATTATCCTAAACATGTTCGCCCCGAGGTTGAAAAATATATTGCACTTTCTTCCAAGGATCCTTCTTTGTTTCTGTACAAATCTCTATCTGAGCACTCTTTCTCCCCTCCATCCTCGCCTTCCCCCATACCTGAAGACTGATCTTTGTAGTCGAAATCCTCCATCTATTGGGGCAAAAAATGTTGGGCCTTCTGCGTCCTTTGAGGTTCCCTCCCATTCGACCTCCCTTGGGTCCTTTGAACCTTCCCCCCTTCCCCGCCCCCTTGGAAGTCCCTGAGATCCCGGAAAATAATGTTCTCGTGGATTCTTCCCGGGTTCCCTGCGAATCTGGACCTTTCATCTCGTTGTCCCAGAATCTCACCCCTTCCCCTATGATGCCCCCTCTTCAGCCTGCCTCCCCTCATAATTCGGTTGGTAGCGACCTCGACTTTTTGATGTTGAATCTTGTAATTGACCTTTCCTCCCTTACCATACACAAAGGCAACCAACGTCTTTGTTCACATGTCATCAGCCCTGAATCTGCTAGAAACATCATTGTTTGTCAGCGGGGAGGTAAGGTGTAAGGCCCTAATTCGGAAATAATTTTAACCTGAGAAATAGTGCAACATATCAATTAACAAAATAAAATCCATTTTTGTAATAATACTCAATAAATCACTGGAATTTTAAAGAACAGCTTAGATTTGAGGAGAATCCCTGGAAATTGATTGTTTGCATTGTTGATATGCTCGTTACCATAGTTAACCAAACCAATCTTACCTCCCATCCTATCTGGGGTCTACCTATACGATCCCCAGATCCAGAAGATAAACCTTTTGGCCCCCGTGCCCATAATTTGAAGAACAATCCATGCTTCTCCATGTCTGGCTCTCTCTGTTATGAAAATTTCCTCCAACTCTTAATTATTTTCCTCCCCTCGGCTCTCTGTTCATTCCCTTCTCCTTATACCTTCATCCCACCGCCTTCATTTTTCTCTAAGTCTGTTGGCTCTGTTCTCTTTCAGCACATGGAGGAGCAGCTCTGTCATCTGCCTCCCACGACACTCCAAAGGTGGTCTAAATCATCTCCATAATGTACCTTTAGATTCCAATTTATAATGTTTCACTTTAATTTTTTATATTCATAGTTTTTAATCTAAGTTTATTCTTTAATTTACTTTATATTTTATTATTTAATCTTATGTTATATCATATATATCTTTTAATTATTTTCATTGCCCCTTTTGACATAATCTTATTTTCTTAATTCCATTAATGTATAATTTTATATTATGTTTTAATTATTAACAATAAAATGTTATAGTTTCTATATTAGTTAATATAATGTTATAGTTAACTTTTATTTTTCATTTTACTTCTTATTTCAATAATTAGACTTTTCACAATTGTTAATATATATACTAATGCAGTTCATGTGATGCTTGCATGTGCATGCTTCGTACGCATGCTAATATCCTTATGTCTCTTTTAGGTTGAAATGGGTCATTACATAAGGGTAGCCGTCATTTTCAAGGAAATTCAGCTAGAAAACCTCTTATGTTCAATGACTTTGTTGATCTGCATGTGTTACACAGTAATTTTTCACCGTCCCTGCAATCCCCCTTCCCGCACATTGGAGGGCCTATTCTGTGACCTGTGAGCAGTGACATGACCTGAAACCACTTTCATGGCATCCCCCTTGACAAGGAAAATCATTCCTCTGAAGACAGTTTCCTGTAAAAAGTCCTAAAAATAGACCTTTTAGCCTTGGCGAGACCAGCCAGTTCAACCCTCACGCCAATGGGGGAAATCCACCAAAAAGAGTGCGCCAAGCTTAATAAGGATTGTTTTTTAAAAATAAATGGCAGAAGTTTGATTCCAACCAACTCTTGAACGAGACTCTAAAATGAGTTGGAAGGTTTGGCTCTGGATCTCCATGTAGGGGAAGTGGTTTTCCACCTATCATGGAAGCTTCCTTGAGGATAAGGCCAATCCCACCATTGTAGGGATCCCAACTCCCCTTCCACCATCTATATAAGCTTGTCATTTTCCCTTTGCAAGCTAGCCTGAATAGAGTTGAATCAGTAGTAAGGAGACTATCTTCAGACAGCCGAAGAGAGAGAGCCTTGTCCCATCCCGACAAACTTCATCGAGATGTGCTCTGTTGTTGACCCACCGAAGGAAGATCCAGCGTCAGAGCTCAGGTTCTATCTTTCTTTCGCTGTGATTAATAATAAACGACTTCGATTATGGTTCCATTCATATGTTCATGTCTTATATTATGAATTATATCTTCTCTGACTGATATATGGTTGCATGTATTAGGTTTTACGCTTGTGTGTTGTTGTTTCTTTGTGTACGTGCAGGTGTTTGAACGCGCTAAGAGGGAGAATTGTGATCTGCCAAAGCGAAGGACGGAAGCGCCATCTTCTCTACAAGCAACAGCAGCGTGGGACTTAAGGCAGGCCTCTTGTCGCATCTTGGTCTTTTGTAACTAGGAACCTGCGTCTTAGCGTGACTCGGTTGTTGCTAGACCCGATCTGGGCTAGTAGGGATCGCCTATGTCTGCAGAGGGGATTTACCTCTCCAACAAACTGGCGACTCCGCTGGGGAATTGATTGGAGTTTGTCTTGTCTCTTTCGGTTGTTTTGGCTTGTGTCTGCTTGATTTGCTCTTCTAGTCTACCTCCTTTCGGTGCAAGACCTCTGTTCAGCCCCAGAGGATCAGATCTGACCTCTGCTTTTCCGAAATTTTCATCTTTTCATGGTTGGCTTGATTGGTGTGGTTTCCACCCTGACAGTCATCCCCATTGGTGCACATTTCCAGTTCATCACTCGCGCCATCCCCTGTCTGGCGCGGATTACAGCCAGACAGTCGCGCCATGTCCTGTAGGTGCTAGGGTTTTCCCTTGTTCGAGAGTTTGTATGGTCGGTATTTTTGCTTCTGGGTTATTTTTAGATTCTGCTTGAAGTGGTGAGTCTGATCTTGGTTGGGAGAAATTCTTTGTTTTTTCATTTTCAGGCGTTGGCGCTTGTTGTCAGTTAGCAACCCGCGCCAATTGGCCATTGGCACTAGTTGTCAGTGAGCAAGTCGCGCCCGTTGGCACTAGTTTCACCCACAAAAGTCGTGCCAATTTTAGGGTGTGTGAAAATTGAGACTTTTTCCCTAAATCCTTCACCAGTGTGTCTTTCCCTTCCGGTCTTTTCTCTGTATGAGCATAGATTACATTGCTCATTGTTCAGTTGAAATGTCTTCTTTCCATAATTGCTTGATGTAAAAGGGAATGAATGCCTTGTCTTGAACTCATGCTTTGGAAGTCATTTTTGTGCTTGACCTCGTATGTCTTGTAGCCTTTTGAGGAATTTCGTTACAAAGTGTTTAAAACAACGATTGCATTCTTAGTGTTTGTTTGCATCCCTTTTGCATTCATCCTTTCATTAAGAAGATTTGCGTTCATTTAGTTTTCGTCTCATAGTTTGCTTTTCGTTAAAATGCATTAGATCACATTGCATTGAAAAGTATTTTTGAGATTTATCATTAAACTTAGATCACATTGTTTAATGATTGAAAGCTAAAAATTGAATTGAGTGCATTCTCTTTCATTAAAAGCATGCATTAAGTAGATTCTCATTTCATCGAAAATTCAATGAGTGAATTCTTGTTCTTTCAAAAAAAAAAAAAAGGATTTTGCATAGATTACATTGCATAATTCGCATCGTTAGATGTTTTAGATTACTTTTGGATAGTGAAAGTCATCTAGTTTGGAAAAATTTTGTTTGCAGTGTTGTTGTTTGTTGCATCATTGTTTGAAACTCTTCCCTTAACTAGAGAGCATTCATCGAATTGAAAAGTTTTATTTTCTCATATAGCTGCATATAGGAGATTTTCAAATGACATACGGTAGGGCCTTGAAACTGAAACATAATTGAAGATTAACTCTAAAATTTATTCAATTTACCTTAAGGCAGCATTGAAACATTAACGAAATATTTAGAGGTCTAGTCTAGTGACGTGTTCCGGCGTCGTTAAACCTAGTAGCTGTCATTCGCCTTTTAGACAGCGCTAGTACGGACTTGTGCTCCCCGTACCATCGCGTATATAAAGGGAGACCCCACTAGGTTGCAATCCTTTATCTGTAGGAAGCCGAGTCTGCCGCCTTGTAACCATGATACACCGAACACAGCATTCGGGGAGACTACCTACACGTACGGAAAGTCCTTGGTCATTTCTCTTTCATTTGATCACCAAAGTGTATATTGCAATTCACGGAAACTTGGTACACCTCTTACCTAGATTACTAGAGAAGTCATTTCAATCTTTTCTAACTCACTAAATTTGAAAAGATCATCAAGCGCTTGTCCTTTCACGCTTGTTTCCAATCTGAAAGCGATAGAGTCACCTTTTGTCTGTTTCTTGACTCTTAAAAGATGAAATAGCAGAGTTTTGTTTCAATGTTTTAAAAATTAACTGCCCACGAAATATTCCTGGTTAAGGTTAGTTTCCTTAGGCTATTGTTTTGGTCGTCTCCGATGGCAAATTTTCCGGAGTTAACCAACCAAGGAATCCCCTCCGAAGGGAATCCTGGTCATTTTCCTCCTTTTGGAAATGTTGGCGCTCCTTATATGGCAATGTTTTCCCTTCCTGGGTTAACTGTTGGGTTGCCCGTTTGGTTGTTTTCAACCTCTGTGGTCCCGAATGTCCCGGCTATTGTTCAATCAATTCCTCCGCCTGAACAACATCATGTTGATTCCAAGGTGGACCTCTCCCCTTCTGCGCCTGTTTCTGCGTCGTCCTCTTCTACTTCGCCTGGTGAAAGTCTGGATTCGAGTAACCAGGTGGCTAAGAAGAAGAAGAAGACAAAGAAGAAGAACTCTGATAAAAAAGAGGCTAGCTCTGTAGCTATTGCACCTAAGAAGCCTTCCATTGATGAACCTTCCAACCCTCCACGGAAATTCAAGTTCCCTTGCATGTTGTGCCAGGGAAACCATCTTCTTCGAGATTGCCCTGACATTCCCAAGGTGCTCGAACTATGGTCCAACGGTCGTCCGCCATTGCCTTGGGCTTCCGGGAGTCAGGTTGGGGGCACGTCTTCAGCTAGTGTTGGTAAGACTCCTAAGAAGCAGGGTAAGATTACCAATCCTTGTAAGTTGTGTGAAGGGCACCATGCCATTCACATTTGTCCGTATATGGATGAAGCCAAGCGAGCTTTGGACAACTCAACCGTTTCTACACCATACCTCCCGACTGGGTATAAACGGCGTTCTTTGAGTCCTCCACCAGTTGATCCTACGATTGGTAAAGAGTCATCCTTGGTCGATCTTGCTCCCTCGGAAATTCAAATTCAGGAATCCATCCCCGACCAACCACTGGTCATGGGATCGGTTGAACTGACCCCGTCTACGGTGCACCAGGTCTTTTCCGTTGAGAGTGGACCTCACATCCCTAAGGTTCTTCTTGTTTCTTCAGATTCCTCAGACTTGGAAAAAGATTCTTCTGTCCCTATATCTCAAGAAGCTACTCCTCTGCCTCCCGTGATGGAGGTCCCGGAGGATACTCCTCCCACCTTCGAGATGGAGGCCGTGGAGGATTCTCCTTCTTCCATAACACCAGGGGAAGACCATCTCAGTTCGATGGTAGCCCCTCCGAGTAGTTTGGTCGCTTCCTTTGATTGGAGTCGATTTGCAAGATACCGCCTTCCGTCTTATGTGCCTTTTGAGATAACGATACAAACCTCTGGTCTGGTCGTATCTAGCACTGTTATAGATGAAGGCGTGTCTGTTAGTGTTCTATCCTCAACTACTTGGCAAGCTTTCGGTTCACTACCGCTTATGCCTGTTACGCAGAATATGTTGGCGTTTAACAGAAGAACTAGTCAACCGCTAGGGATCCTTCGAAAGTTACCTATTACTTTGGGAGGTAAAACCGTCCATATGGACGTGATGGTTGTTCCAGGCCCCTTGGATTTCAATTTGCTCTTAGGGCGCGATTACACCTATGCCATGGGAGCGTTTGTCTCCTCCCTTTTTCGTGTTGTCTGTTTTCCACATGAAGGACAGATCGTGACCATTGATCATCTTTTGTTCTTTGGTCCTGATGTGGAAGTTGGCCCGCCATCAACCCTTCCTGATTTTTATCCACCCGTTGTATCTGCCCCACCGCAGGTCAACTATGTGGCTACCTACCCCATGCCTATACTCAGTGATGATGTTGTCGTGCATAGTGTGTTGGGGGCATTGGGTCCAGACTTCCAAGATGTTTTCCTTCCATCGAAAGGGAAACTCTTGGAAGCCATGACTTCTTATTCATCATGATGAGTTGTCTTCGGAGCATAGTTCCTTGTCTTGCGTCAAGCTCCTTAAAAAATGAAACAAGGTCTGTCACAGCAGAGTTCGTTTTCTTGTGTCAAGCTCCTTCAAAAATGAAACAAGGTCATCTGAGGATAGTTCTTTTAATGTGTCAACCTCGTTAAAATAATGAAACACTTCCTGTTCAATTCGAGTCTTTGATAAGATCTCGTAAAATCCCAGTCGAGTCTTTCTCTTGATCTCGTAATTAGAAACTTCACTCCATCTGCCTTTCATATGGATTGAAGCTTGGGGGGCATGTACCTCGAATTGAGTCACCATGCTGGGGGCATGCGTACTATTTCAAGCATAGTTTGTTTCTGTTTCAAGCTTGTGTAAAAATGAAACAGGTTTCAAGCATAGTTTATCTTTGTTTCAAGCTTGTGTAAAAATGAAACCATCCCCATTTTACCTCGTGTGATTGCCATATTATCAGTCTGTTTTTGCCAGATGAGCCTTGGTTTTCTCACTCCATCGTCACTATCTGTTTGGCCGATCATATGCCTTCACTTGGTTGTTTTACCCATTCCTGAGGAACCGCTGTGATGAGTGGTCTTGTTAGCCAGCCTCTTAACCTTTACTTGTTTTGAATAGTTCCACCATCACCGGAACTAGTTGCTGCCCTTTATACCACTCGTTCCTCCAGGAGGAGTCACCTTTCAGCTCTTTTCTGACTCTCTAAACATGAAAAGATTGTCGAGTCACTTGTCGTTTTGATCTCATTAAATTGGCTACGAAACGACATCTACCCAGTATATGTTTACCCCTTTTTCGGGCTGGGATATATTATTTACGAAAAAGGAATACCGTAGCCTATCGTGACTAGGAGGTTTTCTCAGATATAGTTTTCTACCTTTTCGGATCTGAGGAACTATCTACGAAAAGGGATTGTTGGGGTTTACTTTTCCGTTGTCTTTTCAAACTCTCTAAACATGAAAAGACGCCGAGTTCTTCCTTTGTCAGACTCGTTAAAACTGATGACATCGGACTCCGTCGTAATGACGTTACTCGATTTCCTCCTTCCTAGGGCTCGTTAAATGTACTAGGTTGGATTTGTCCGAAGGACGAACTTATATGACAAGCATATGGTATCCTCTTCAAACTTGTCTAAAAATAAAGAGGTACTCGCCAGAAATGGTGGGAGGAAAATGGAACCAGTATCATCGTCGTGTCGGCAGTATGTCACTCTTGAACATGGCACTTGTCTGCATTCGTGTCGGGTTGGGGACATCTCATCTCGTTTTCCGCTTGCCTCCATGGGTTTGGGTGATCCCTTTTGACCTCTTATCTGCTCTTTGCCTCGTCATCATGACCTCTGATCTTTTGATGTCAAATACTACCAAATCCACTGTCGTGTCGCCGATATGTTCAAGAGAAGTTGACCTCTGCAATTTCAACCTTCCTCTGATTCTCATTCACAAACATTATATTCCTATGTCTTGCATCGATGATGTGGGAAACACTATGGCCCACCTTCGATCAAGGTCACTTCCTGTCGACTTCAACTCATTATCCAAGAAGCTAATCTAGAGACTCCCTTCCGGTACCTTGGAGCCTGCATGCCTCAATGGCAGGTTCTTCGCATTCGACGCAAGGCTTTCATCATTGGCCTTCAATCGGATGACTCTGCGGGTGTTCGACGCCAGCTCACTGTTTACATTCCGTGGATTGTACCTATAGTACCTTGAGGGCCATTGTCATTATTGGTGGTTCCTCTCGCGTCTGTTAACGGCTTTCATCATTGGCTGGTAATCAGACGATGTTCTTGCATGTTCGATTTCAGCTCACTCATTCACATGCTCGAACTTGTACTCTGTTTGGGTCGAGATGGAGCGCAAGACCCTGGATTTTGTCTGTTGGAATCCAGGTTGCGATTCTGTGGATTATCATGACTGGTTACATGGCTCATTGATTGGATGGCTGCGATCATACCTGAGTCTATTTATCGATCCTTTCTGGACGGTTGTGTCCATACCTTGTATCCTGCTTATTGTATACTCTATTATGGATGGTTGCGCCCATACCACATATCATGTATTTGAGATATCAGTTGTACTTGTCTACGCAGGTTTTCCGACGGCAGTGTTTTCAGTTGGACACATTCTCGTAAAGCATTTCACCCCTCTCTCTCTCTCAGGCCTCATGCTTTAGGGGGCATCTGTTACACAGTAATTTGTCACCGTCCCTGCAATCCCCTGTCCCGCACATTAGAGGGCCTATTTCGTGACCTATGAGCAGTGACATGACCTAAAACCACTTTCATGGCATCCCCCTTGACAAGGAAAATCATTCCTCTGAAGACAGTTTCCTATAAAAAGCCCTAAAAATATACCTTTTAGCCTTGGTGCGACCAGCTAGTTCAGCCCTCATGCCAATGGGGGAAATCCACCAAAGAGGGCGCGCCAATTGGCGCTCTGTCCCAGTGTATTACTCACGCCAAGCTTAATAAGGATTGATTTTTAAAAATAAATGGAGGAAGTTTGATTCCAACCAACTCCTGAACGAGTCTCTAAAATGAGTTGAGAGGTTTGGCTCCGGATCTCCATGTAGGGGAAGTGGTTTTCCACTTATCATGGAAGCTTCCTTGAGGATAAGGCCAATCCCACCATTGTAGGGATCTCAACTCCCCTTCCACCATCTATATAAGCTTGTCATTTTCCCTTTGCAAGCTAGCCTGAATAGAGTTGAATCAGTTGTAAGGAGACTATCGTCAGACAGCCGAAGAGAGAGAGCCTTGTCCCATCCCGACGAGCTTTATCGAGACGTGCTCCGCTGTTGACCTGCCGAAGGAAGATCCAGCGTCAGAGCTCAGGTTCTATCTTTCTTTTGTTGTGATTAATAATAAACGACTTCGATTATGGTTCCATTCATATGTTCATGTCTTATGTTATGAATTATATCTTCTCTACTGATATATGGTTGCATGTATTAGGTTTTACGCTTGTGTGTTGTTGTTTCTTCGTGTACGTGCAGGTGTTCGAACTCGCTAGGCGGGAGAATTGTGATCTGCCAAAGCGAAGGACGGAAGCGCCATCTTCTTTGCAAGCAACAGCAGCATGGGACTTAAGGTAGGCCTCTTGTTGCATCTTGGTCTTTTGTAACTAGGAACATGCGTCTTAGCATGACTCAGTTGTTGCTAGACCCGATCTGGGCTAGTAGGGATCGCCTCTGTCCGCAGAGGGGATTTACCTCTCCAACAGCGTGATGTCCCTATCATTGATTCCTTTAAACCTAATGCCCTTAGAGATTTTGATCCCTCTGAGAATTTTCCCCAATGAATATTCTATCTCTCAACATGTGTGCTTTGGGGGGTGCCTCTAAACAGATGTCCCTTTGACACCTTTTCTTCTCTATTCGACCTTTCATCATTCTCATTTAGGAGATGATGGCTGAATCTCGGAAAAATCTATCTTATTTTCATTTTATTTATCCGAATTGGTACATGGTTGTCGTTGACTCTTGCGAGATGTCAGGTGGCATTGCTGCCTTATGGGACCCAAATTGGGCAAATCTGAAAGCCCATAAATTCTTTGTTCGTATTCTACTTATAGGTCACTTTCGTGGTATCGCTGAACAGATTCACATCTGGAACTTATATGCTCAATATAATGGGATACAGTCCTTCTGGGACCATGTGGAATCTTCAAACATATTCAAGATCAAGTCACTTATAATTGTTGGGGACTATAATGCCACTTTATCCCGAAAGGAATGTTGGGGTTTTCCGTGCAGAGGTGACCCTCTTGATGATCGATTACTTTCCCTTTTGAAGAAAACCATTTAGTGGACATTTGTTCTACTCTTATCACTCCTACTTGGCACAATTGAAGAAGTGGATTGGAGCGCATTGGTAAGATCTTAGACAAATTTATGGTCCATGAGAGCTTGATTGAAATATTTGGAAATTTGAGGTCTTGGGTGGAAATGGCCTTCATCTCAGACCATTGCTTGATTGTCTTACAATGGCGAATGGAATCGGTTCAAAAAGGTATACCTTTCAAATTTAATAGAATATGCCTCGAAGATGAAGACTTTAAAATTATGGTTTTGACTGCTTGGAATTCATATGTTTTACCATCGGGGCCGTCAACAATGGATAATATCTCACTTAAATTAAATACCCTGAAAAGCCAACTCTGAATATGGGAGCAACAAAAAAGGAGCAAAATGTATAGGGAATTGAAGGTGTTGATTGAGGAAATCAAGAGACCTTGGGGCAATATGGCACACATGGCGCCCACACAACAGACTATGGAACGTTTGAAAGAATTGGAAGGGAGGAAAAGAGACATTCTTCAGATACAAGAGTCTACCTAGAGATTAAAAAGTAGGGCTTTATGGATCAAAGAGGGGCATAAATACAAAAAAAATCCACCGATATGCATGTCACAGAAAGAACATAAACATTAATTGGCATATCAAGGGGATTGTTGGGAACTATGTTTATTCCACTAAAGAGATCCAAAGCGAAGTTGTACATTTCTTTCGGAACCACTTCAAAGCTAGAGGAGAAGTTAATATTGAAGATCAACTTTGGGGAGCGATGTTGAATGTTGAAACAAATGAAGCTCTATTTCGACCAACGTCAATTGATGAAATCCAATCGGTGTTGAAGTCCTTTGCAAAAGATAAATGTCCAAGCCCAGATGATTGGATGATGGAAATTTTTTTACATTTCCTCGACCTTATGGGACAAGAGTTGTTGGAGATGGTAGAAGAATCAAGGATCACTAGGCACATTTTGGGTTCCATAAATTCAACATTCATTGCACTTATCCCGAATGTATCGAATCAGTCCTCCTTTCTAGAATTCAGGCTAATATCTCTTTGCAATATTACTTATAAGCTTATTTCAAAAATCATTATGGAACATATCAAGGGGATTTTATCGGTTCACATACCTAGAGCAATTTGGTTTTCTCCACAACAGGTCGATACATGATGCCATTTCCATTGCTCAAGAGTGTATACACTATACATACCAAGAAATTGGAAGCAGTGGTTATGAAGTTCGATTTGCAAAAGGCATATGACTCTCTGGGTTGGTCTTTCCTCGGGATAATCCTTCTGAAGGTTGGTTTAGATATACAAAAATGTGGAGTGGATAATGGCATGTGTAACCATGACATGGTTTGTTGTTCTTATAAATGGATACCCTACAATCTCGATTAAGAATGAAAAATGAGGTAATTATTTCTCACTTATTTTTCATCGACAACATTCTTACTTTCGAGATGATATCCAGGGTACAGTGGATGTTATTGCATAGAATTTTTCACCATAATGGTGAGGCCTCGACACTACTTGCAAATGGTCAAAAATACATTCTTATGTTCTCAAGCAAAGACTGTATAGAGATAGACTATATTGCTGGAATATTTGGCATGTGCACTAGGCCACTAAAAGAGGGATTTACTTATCTTGGCTTTAGACTAAAGCCAAACAATTACAGACATGGGGATTGGACGTGGCTACTGACAAAGTTCCAATATAAGCATAAATGTTGGACACATCGTTGGCTTTCTTTGGGTGGTAGATACACTCTAGTCTAAGTCGTTCTGCAACAATTTTCTACATATTGGGCGCATTTATTTGCGCTTCCATCACATATCATTACAAATATTCATTATATCTTATCCTGATTCATATGGTCAGGCACTAGTATTGTTCAGATATTTCATTTGGTTAAATGGGACACTATTTCTAGACCAAAAGGAACTTGGAGGTTGGGGTACACTGAACACCAAAAGTTTCGGATGGTCACTACTCATAAAGTCACTCAAGCAAGCTTTATTTGGTGATGCCATATGGGGGAAGATAATTAAGATAAAATATCAAAAGAGAAAAGACTTCATAGACTGGTTCAGAGTAGGGGAGATTGGTCAAAATGAGGGTTCATATATTTGGCTAAGCTTTCAAAAGATAAAGTCTTCATTTCTGCATAGATTAAAATTTAAAATGGTAGTTTGGTAAGGGAAATAAGATCGTAATTGGTTTGGACCATATTATGGGTGTTTGTAATTCGACTCGCCTTTCTGAAGACACAACCGTGGTGCTACATCGCAGGGGTCTATTTTTCTTGGAGTGGGTCATTAGCAGATGGAATGGGCTACATCTTATTTGGAAAGAGGTTGAGGACATTGGCTTACATGGACACAAAGCACTAGAATGGAATGGCTACATACAAGATCTTAGTCAAGTTGGGCTATGCAAAAACGCGAGGGGAGACTCGCTCATATGGGTTGGGATACTTGAACAAGTTTTCGTTGTGGTAGCAGACAATTACAGATACATTATGAGTATTAAATATAATTCTACTATTCCCTCATGATTTCTTATTATATGGAAGTGGCATGTTCCCATGAAAATAATCTTATTCATTTGGATGGTTTGGAAAAATAAGATTCTAATATGGGATAATCTTAGCAAGCGGGGATCCCATGGCCCAGGATGGTTCCCCTTATGTTGTGATGCGAGTGAGTCGGTCTTACACCAATTTCTCAAATGTAAAATCACTCCTCATATATGGTCACAGATTCTCTCTTATTGCAAGATTCCATACAGGCATTTCACTTCAATTAAACTTTGTTTACGATGGTGGACATCCAGAAATGGACCACACAAATACATTCCTTTGTTTGTTGTTAAGATATTCCGACACATAGGAAATAGTTAAGAATAACTTAGTCTAGTGTAG
Source organism: Pinus albicaulis (assembly GCA_034641835.2). Classification (NCBI taxonomy): domain Eukaryota; kingdom Viridiplantae; phylum Streptophyta; class Pinopsida; order Pinales; family Pinaceae; genus Pinus; species Pinus albicaulis. The sequence continues at coordinate 36,652,703 of CM076570.1, read as the reverse complement.
AGTTAGGTAAAGTGTGTTTTTTTACCATGTACATTTGTAACTTACAATCCAATGGTCACGATTTGTAGTGATCCGACGGTTATCTCTCACCTCGGTATTAACGGCACTTGATCATCTCTATTTAAAGAGCATGGAGGGTCATTTGTTCGATAACCGTTTATGAGAGAAACATATATAACTTTTCTTTTATATTAATAAATTTCTTGAAGTGGCTGTGTTGGCTCAAGGCGTGGACTGTTTCCCTCTTTGAGGGTTTTAACCACGTGATTATACTGGTGTACTGATTTGTGATCTGTTCCTGAGCAGTGACCTTTGGTTCTTGATCTACGGAACTTACCCTGTAAATTCCTACATTTGTCATATGGGAAACTTGGAGGCCGCGGAATATATTTGACGATGTACAGATTAACCTTCACTGTATATGTTTAAAAAATTTCACCTGGATGGAGGCACGGGAACCTCGGTCCTTGGTCACGAAGGATCTTTCATCACGCTGTATGCCTCCACAGATTTGTCTACCAGCATGCTTCTTTGATGGCGTTGCTCAGCGGGGTCAATGTGGATGAGGGGCTTGGCTTAGAATCAGCGAAAGAGCACACTATAAGCTACATTGGCATGGTGGGATGGGTTCAAATTCTAGGGCGGAAACACTGATTTTGTGGGGGCTTCTCTGGTTTTCCAAGGAGAAATATTTGGAGATCATCCATGTCTACAGCGATTCAAAAACTCTTACAGATGGTATTTTGGGTTTCTCTACTTTCTACCCACCAGAGCTCCGAGCCTCCGAGGCTGGATGGAACGTATCAAGGCTCTTATCGAATCTTTTCAGAATATTTCCATACAGCATGTTTACAAGGAAGCAAATAAGACTGCAAATCCTCTATCCAAAGTAGGACTTACAGAATTTGAAGGTGTCGTGAGGTTCAGCGACTATCTGTACAGCACAATTCTAGAAGAGGGTCTCATTGGCATTCCATAGTGGCCCCTGGTTGGAGAATTTTTGGATGTTTTATAATGTTGGGTGACAATATTTTTTTCCCAATTAACATGAGTTGCATATCTTGTCTTATTTCTGAAGAAATGTTTCAGTTCTGGATATTTATAGCTTCCTTTCTATGGATTTCCTGAATAACAAACATTTTGTAATGGGGATTTTAGATGAAATTTCTGCTGATGACAGTAAAATGTCAATCATCCATGATTGAACCATATGTATTGGTATATCTTGAATGACCTAAAAAACCCCTAAGACAAGGCCTAACAAAACCGGAAGAGAACAAGCCCCTTAACAAAGACTAGACTCCTTGTTAAAGGACGATAGTCTGACTGGATTCCCTTTTTCATAGGTGATTCCGAAGGAGAAGGGTTAGTAATGTCTTTTAGTTTGAGTAATGCACAACTACTTTTATGCGTTTAATGAATGATGTGTTGCGCCCATTCCTAGATATGTATTGGTATATCTTTCTTTAATATATCCAGTTGTTTCTTTCTTCTGAAAAAAAAACAAATTTGTAATCAACCGTGCATCAAAATCTATTATTTTTAGTATTCTTCTTTTTTAATAGATATGTAAGAGAAAGTCCCTAATGTCAGGGCTTTGACATCCCCTACGACGTCCAAATTTGAGATGTCTCTCCACATATCTCTGAGATGTGTCCCTACATGCTCACCTTTACACCCTGGATACTTGGTGGAACATTAATAATAACTTTAATATTCATGTCCTAGGAACTTTCAAGTACAGTGAGTCAATACGCGACAATACATGTTAAATGTCCAGATTACTTATCATCAAAATTTGAGATGTCTCTCCACATATCTCTGAAATGTGTCCCTACATGCTCACCTTTACACCCTGGATACTTCGTGGAACATTAATAATAACTTTAATATTCATGTCCTAGGAACTTTCAAGTACAGTGAGTCAATAGGCGACAATACATGTTAAATGTCCAGATTACTTATCATCAAACTACTATGGTCGACACCAAAGGAAGGGAGAGCACAAATAATCACTTCCCTGAACCTTCTTTCACCGAATCACCATTTCTCATTTTTCTATTGCTTTCTCTCCTGCTCAAGCCCTTTATGTGACTAGTAGGTTAACCATGTTCATACAACATTAATACCTTATACCGTACCCAAGAATTTTGAGGTTTTAGTGCAAAAATTTTTGGAAAATATGTGAGACGAGTAGTGCAGAGAAAAAAAAAACAATTATTGATTTTATATATATTTATTGTATGTGAGATTAATGGTGCAGAGAAAAATACAAAAATTATATATATATATATATATATATATATATATATTGCCGAAACCTATACTGTTATTGACACTGGAAACCCATACCCATTGCCCTCTTCTTCTAGGTTACACAGGTGATTCTGTACAGCAGGCAATAGCTGATGACAGAATGACACCCCCCAAACAAACTCAGATATGAATAACATTGGCCAGCTTTATTAACAAGTGAAATGCAAACCTCCTAGAATCTCATTTCATATTAACTTCCCAATCATTCTATGTACATCTCAGGTAAATTCATCTCTCATCTTAAGCTATGTTGATGTTTTGTCCATTCCACAGAATCCAGCTGCCCTGGTTGAGATATTCTTTTGTCGTTACATTTAGTTGTCTCCTGCCATTGTGATTGGTAATTTCCTTGGTAATTCACCTTGGTCACACCGGAAGAAATGACCACAGAAAAAATTTCTTGGTTCTTTAGTTTCTGGGAGAATTACAATAGATAAAAAACTTTGAAACTATATGTCTCAAATCAAAAGAGATTAAAAAAATATTACAAATATTAGAAATCCAGACATGTTGCCTTGAAGGTCAATACATCATCTCGGCATAAATGACCTCCTCCACCAAACTTCAAATGCCTTCTGTAAGTTTGGGCAGTCATTTCCAGAATTTGAAAAATATTCCATCCAGCACAGAAGTATACTCTGTTGCTGCTTCATTGGAAGTGTAAGAATTGTCTGGCTAATTGCTTCTTCGACTACCTTCATATCAAGTCCTTTGCAGCACCTCTGTATCCAACCAAAGTCATCAACCAATGGTTGCAACCAAGCTTGCAGAAGGTTATATCTCACTTCGCAAGGACAAAGTATCTGACGTTTTCCTAAGGTCATGACCAGCTTTGCAGTAACACGGCTAACTTCATATCGCACCATACAAGAAGTTTGCCTGTATAGCTCTAACAGTTCTAACTGGTTAGCCCATATTCTTACAAATTCTTCTGCTATTTGTCTATCAACAAGAATTTCAAGTAGCCAATTTAGATTGTCCACCTGTCGAGCAATTTGTGCAATCAACGATCCTCTGTCTTCAATAACTTCATTCCCAAGATTTTTGTTCGTGGCTTGCATAAAAAGCTTCACAAGAGAGTCAAGACAACTGTAGCAGAGACTGTACAAATCATCCTTGAATAGACTCGCAAATTCATTATCCTGGATTGAATTCTCCCGAAGCATTCTCAATACCAAGCATTTCATTTCCCTCCTTGCCTTCTCATCTGTTCCTTTGGTAACTGATTGAACGACATGCATGAGTAATTTCTCTGGGCCTGTGTGCTCTGGGAGATGTAGCCTCCCTAACACATCTTGTATTGTGTTTCTGTCTAAATGGATTTGACTCAACAAATTCCTCAGCCTTACCTCCTCCTCCTCCGTCCAGGGCATAGCTTCAAGGTATTCCAGGCATGCCTGAACACCAGAATCAAACAAGATCTTCGCTGATACCTGCAAATGGAAAAAGAAACACTCAGCTCTGATAGAGGTATCACAAATGTGACTCGCCTCCATCAAATACCCTAGAGAGGGAATTCTTCATCCCATCTTGATTGCAACAGCACAAATAAATTCTTCATGGAAAAACAAGAAATAATTTCCCACACCAATATATTAACTACATCACCTTGGAACAAGGCTAGGCCTCAAGAAAGTGTACTATACCCAGTCCCTCCATGTTAGAAAATTATCTATTAGTGATAGCATGTTGTTGGGCTATTGTATCCTCGAAGGTTAGCTCAAGCAGTCTGGAGCCAGATGTGATATCTCTCCCCAAAAGTTGCAGAGGTCATGGGTTTGCCTCTCTTGATCCCCTTGGGGTTAGGTTCCATAATCAGGGCCGAGATGTTACCCCATTTATCTTCGATGGATGCATGGAAAGTACTTGGACGGTTTTCCATGATGATTTCCTTGGAAAATAAAAATGTTGTTGGTCTATGGCAAGCCAAAACATGGCCAACAGGATTAATTTTCAATCAGCTCTGGGATGCTGGTCAGTTCAAAGTGATGCATCAAGTCATTAGACAATATACTAGCTTCAGTGCACATGACCCAATTCTTTTCTAAAGATGTAGTTCATTCAGTGAAGTTTCAATTAGACATGCAACCAGTTACTACATCTTCTCAAAAAAACAATCAGTGTCTCATAATTTAATTGCAAAACTGACAAACAGCCATCTCTTCTTATAATTGAAACATTTCTAGATGCCATTAGCCAAAAAACAACAAAATTAAATAACGTTCTTGCAATGCTCTACAACCTTGCACTCATGGCCCAGCAAGGACATACTTCTAACCTTCTTTCAGTAATGTACATTTGATCACATGTCTGTGATCATGCTTTTTGATTGTCATTCCATCCCATAGAATAAGACTTCAAGTACTTGAAATGATCTATACCCTTGCCTGCATGGCCCAGTGAGGTCATTCTTATAACCTTCTTTCAGTGATGTATATTTGACCACCTGTCTCTAATCATACCTTTTTAATTTCATTCTATTCTATAGAATAAGAATTTAGGTAGATTACTTTCTCCAACGTATGTAATTATGTAGGTAAACATGCAATCTTAGGATGGTCAAAAGTCTCATGATGTTTGGGCAGGTGCATCAGTCTAAATATACAGTAATTTTAGTTTCAATCTTGTAAGGCTCCTCTTGAGGGGTGCCTAATTGGCTGCAGCTAGTTTTGACATTCTGTTTTCAGTCCTGAACTGATTTGCATCTTCAAGGTACCTTGGGGATAATTATTTCTTTTGAGGTTCATGATTTTATTACTAATATGATAATTCGTTTGTTATATCTCTGTCTTCTGGTGTATGCTTTGTCTTCAATTCCGTACATATGGACATTAGATCTAAAAGTAAGGATGATATTTGATTCATTGATAAATGAAAACATGTGAAAAACTAGATTAGGCACAGCAATGCAGCATCATTTCTTCCATAGTCTATTAACAAAGTGAGGAAATTCAAATCAGTGTTTGATAAAAAGTACCGAGGACAAAATGCAATTGATAAATGGAATGGAGTGTGATTAAGGATGAAAACAAAACAAATGACTAGATTGTCATTCATGGGTATGCCAGTAAGACGGATCATTTCTATAACCATACATTCCTATTTTTGGTGTTTCTATTCCTTAAATTTGTGGCACCTTAATGTATATAGCATCGTCCATCTTCCACAACTTCAAAAATATGAGATTTCACAGGTATATTGTTCTCTATGTATTGCAACTTGACCACTTCTTATTAATTGACTTAGGTTCCAAGGAACCAACAGAAGAATATTAGTGAAGGTTACATGGATCAATGAGACTTCTTTTGAAGAGATGCTTTTGATTCCACAATAGATTATATGATAATCATGTCATGTCAGGACATAAGTCGAAAGGGAAGGGTATGCCTTTCGCACAGCATGATAAACATTAGCACAGTCTATGAAGCTCTTTGTCTCATTATCGTTTTCAAATTTAAAAGCAAGTCACCTAATAAAGCTTAAACATAGAACAAAGATATCGAATAAGGATGTTCTTCTCTATTGATAGTGGACATAGACATATTTATGTCAATGACGTTGCCTATTTTTGAAACCGCCAACTTGATAATTCATACATGGAAATGAAGACAAATAGATCTTACACTATACGAAGAACAATATGACTAGGTGCAAGAGAAATGTGAAGTGCAAATAAACCAATGCAATTGATGTAACTGACCCCTGCACATCATGTGGCCATAAGGCACAATAACCTTGTCAACAAAGTATCTACATATCAGAATTCCTAGTATAATGCAGTCACAGCTAACATTTGCATTCTAGAGCCAAAACTATTTGATATGAATAATGAGTGCAAAGAATCGTCTCCTAATAATAAGCAACACCAAATTTTGATCACTATCATTCCCAAAGCAGTTTGGTTGTTTCTTCATCGATCATAGAAAGTCAGATTTGCATAGCCCATTTTGGTTGTTTCTTCATTGATCATAGAAAGTCAGATTTGCATAGCCCATTGCACTCGTGACCTTCAAATCCTCATAAAAGTGCTTCAAAAATTGATCTGTTGCCCTAAAATGTCTCACTCCAATCAAAATCAGTTAGGAAAGGAGTAAATTATTACTGGTAAAGCTCTCTCGTTAGAGTTATTCCCCGAAACAAATCACTTACAGAGACAGACATAAACAAATTGAAATTAAAATAACAAATATTACTAACATTTTCAACAATTAAATGAATAAATGTCATACATAACAACAAAGCACTTCACAATTATTCTTCCTTTATAGTCTAAGATCTCAAAGATTTATAATGATATTTCCATATTTTTGAAAAGTGGCAGACAACATCGATTGTCATAACTTCAACTATTCTCAATCACCACCTGAACTAATAGATTTTTTCTAATGGTGTCTGATAGCCTCGACTTGTTAGTAGTTACTCAAACTATTCCCAACTTCTTGTGCCCTATTATTCATCCAAGTGGGTAAGCCCTAGGAGAAAACTTTTCTCCTATTTGTTCAGCTTACCAGCCAGCATCCCTATGATGATCTACAGATAACTATGCCTCAAAGCTCTCCACATATTCCCCAGTCAGTGCTTTCCATCATCTAACTTACTTCTGAAAGGAACATCCAGCTTACTTCTGGAAGGAAAGTGGGTCATCTATAATAAGGTACACTAACCATTTCTATAATCATGTGCTTTCATTTAATGTTAAAAACATTCTAGTATGATTCACAGGCTGAGTTGGAAGAGTAACCGCTCTTGATTGTATCCTTGTTCCCACGCTTCACCTCGGTGGTTATCCCTTGCTTCTAGACAAGTATAACCTTCTTTGCGGACTTTCTTCCCACAGTTCAGGAGAGGCACAAATAGGAGGCACTACTGACGTAGTGTGCCCATGGTAATCCATACTTATCACTTTCCATTTATCCCTTGTATCCACCTCCATTCTTCAGGTTGATTGTTATCTGTCACCCATACTAACTCCCTTTACCCTCATCTTTGAGTGAGGCCTCAAAATCTTGCCCTTAAAAGGTTACTGCAATTGAAAGAAAGTTAAAAGTATATATAGCCACAAAAGAAAGAAAATGCAAAATATAACTGGGACAAATTGACAAGTGTGTGAACAAAAGCCTAGTTCAAGCTCTATCCACCTCATTAGCCCTCACCCAGTACCTGGCATATCATGATCTATTAAAATAAAAGGAACTTATGAATGTCCCAACCCTAATGGGCAATAAACCACTACATCTTAAAGGGGTATTTGAATACATCAAGCAAGCTAGTAACTTGTTGACGGTGTTGGATACCGCAAACATACAGGGGGTCTCCTCGATGTGAAGTCCCATTGAGACCTCACACCGTTTGGAGTAGGAGCCCCATTCGGAATATCGGCCCGGCCACAATAACACAAAGGTTCGTCTTGGTTTCAATGGATAACATAACAGATTATATACATAAACATTGAATAAGCAAGAAAGATAACATTGTGAAGCACCAATTGCAAGATGTAAAAGGAAACCTTCACGAGGGGAGACAAAAAGTGAGTCTCTAAGAGGAAAGTAATAGTACTATCCTAGAAGAGGTGCATGAAAGCATAAAAAAATTCATTAGCAAAATAGTTCACACAACGATATTAAGGCAAATACAACACACATTCAACAAGATAGGTACTTTAGCCACCAAAATAGTTCAGTTTCTCCAATACATATGAACTTATACCGTAAACAACCCAAGAATAGTCCTAAAACATTTGCCATACATGCATGAAAATGTGTTGGCTCATACAGCTTCAATTATAAGGTGAAAGATCCAAATACACCAATTACAATGGTGAACACTAGTTCCAATAGTGGAACATTAATTCACTTCTGCTTCTCCAAAGAATAGTTTTCTCCCCTATGCCAAGTAGAGAAGCCAAGACTAGCTCTCCAAAGCTTAAGCCTCCAAAAGCCCTTTGCTTGAGTTATGAGGTTTCTTTTATAACAAGAGGAATGACCTTTCATATCCTCATGACTCTTGGATTAACCCCATGATTCTTGGACTCCTAGTGTGTCCTTTGGACTTCTAAACAATTCTTGTACTTCTAAATGACGTTTGGACTTATATACAATCTTTGTCCATATATGACTATATGACTCTTCATGTTGCACATATGACTCTTGGACTTCCACTTATTTGTCTTTTACAATGATTACAATCCTACAATATGACCTCTGCATCATATGATAAGACTTGGCATGTCACTATCTTTGATGACTAGGATTGATAGTAAATGATGACATAGACTTTTTCTAGTGGTGACACGACTGCCACTTTGTCTTTGCTCTTTGTTTATCTTTTGATCGTGGCACTTTCACCCTCCAAAGGGTTTTCAATCTTGGAGTCTTTGGGTTGCTTTGATCATCAAGTTTCAAGTGTGTTCTTGGTTCTTTTCATGCTTCCTTTGTTTATCCTCTTTCCCGATCTTCCTCGTGTGTGATTTCCATGAGGTCCCTGGAATACCTATTTTTGCAATCACCCATGACAAGTAACTATCAGCCTGGAAATCTCCTAATCTATCATGTTTTATGCATATTTTTTTGTTTATGCCTTTTTGGTATGCTCAAAAGGTTCAAAGGGGCTTCTAGGTGCATGGGCGGACTTTGAAAGGCTGAAGGGATGAAGGGGGAAGGCTTCGTGGCTTTGGCATGCGCTCATGCACTCAAGAGAGGGAGAAAGTCAAGGCAAGGCGCATGGCACAAGTCCGAAGGACGAAGGGGAAGGCTTTGAGCTTCCCAAGTGTGATGGGCGCTCAAGGGAGAGAAAGAGGGTGCATTCCTTTGGGTCAAAGAAGTGCTCTCAAGGAGGACGGATCTATTAGGGTCGAAGGAGTGCGCTCAAGGAGGGTGCATCTCTTTGTGAAATTTTCAACTTGAAATTCTACTGCAATATTTGATATTATTTCTCCTACTTATAATTCAAAAATAAGTTATTTACAGAAATCTCTTCAATAAATATTGAAATAAATTCAAATGCAAACTTCATTGAGCAAAATTAAAAGGAAATACTAGCACAAGAATGACACAGATATTTTTGGACAATTGTCCCCGGAAAAACCCAATGCGGGAAAACTGGTGCAGCAAATGAGGGTTTCTACTATTCTTCAGCAGAAATCTTCTTGTACAATTTACAATCAGCAGTAATGAAGAGAAATTCTATATGATAACACTAGAGAAGTTTCTCACAAAATTTTCTGATGAGAAGACCCCGGAAGGATCCTCCTGGGCCTCCTGCGTCACCACTGTGTTGGCTCTGTGTGGGCACTGTGCAAAACTGCGTCACCCCTCTACGTTGTTCCCTTCCTGCCTCTGCGTTGTCTCTTCCTTCTACTGCGTCACCTACTCTTGCACCTCGGATTGATGTTGAACCCTCTTTGTCTCTCCTCCACCTGCAACTCTCCCTCTGGATCGATTTTCTCTTGCCGAGCTTCAGCCACTGAGAAAATCGATTTACTTGGGCAACTGAGTATCTGCAATGGTGTGTCTTCCAAATGACCCTCAAGCCTTCCTTTATAGTCTTCTCGTTGAAACATCCACAGCCAAGATTAGATCTCTAATCAACGGCTAAGGTTATAACTTGACTTGATCCATGTTCTCTAGAAGATTCACACTCTGTTTTATTAATACCCTTTAATTATTTAATTTCCCTAAGTGTTGACTTAAGGTCTCGATTAAATAATTAATTATTTTAAGAAAACATATTCCAAGTGGAATTTTCACAAACGATTTATGGGTTCTCTGGAATACATGTGCTTAAGCCTCTCCACAAATTTTGAGACTTAGAGCACTTTTGATGCTACGAAAAATCAGCACTCCCTCTTAGCGAGGAAAGTGCTCTAACAACATGTCTGTTGCATACTACTCTGACCCTGAAGCATCCTCTACGTTGTTAATGTCTGACAAGTTGTCCACCAACCACTGTATTGCTTCCCATGACATTGCCACTGCCACTATTGCTTCTATACTACAGCTCCCTCTCAAGTGTTGCCTCATTCGTTTCTGCTACTGAAACGAATTTTCAATAATCCTCATATTTTCCCTAAAGTGAACAAACTTTGTTCTCCCTAGGGCCTTCATGAGAATGTCTGCTACCTGATCTCCTGTGGGAACGTACTGCAACTATATTGCCCCCCGCTGAACGCAAGTCTCTCATAAAATGACACCTGATGTCGATGTGCTTCGACCGATCATGAAAAACAAGATTCTCAGAGAGCTTCATGAAACTTTGATTATTACATAGAATGTTGGTTGCCTCCATCTTCCTTCTGAATAAATTCACGAGCAGTTTTCTAGGCCATATGGCCTCACCCGAAGTTGTGCTAGCTGCCATATATTCAGCTTCAGTTGAGCCCAATGCTATGGATTTATGCTTCCTACTGCACCAGGAGGTCATTCCTGATCCAATATTGACGCAGTACCCTGTGGTACTTTTTTGATCTACCGAACTTCCTGCCCAATCTGCATTTATGAATCCACGCAGTCTAATATCATCGAATTGGGTGTATTTTAATCCATATTCAACTATTCCTCACACATATAGGAGAACGTGCTTAACAGCTGCCCAGTGCGCCCTCTTTGGTTCTACCATGAATTGAATGAGAGAATTAACAGCATAGCAAATGTTTGGCCTAGTGTTGACCAGATACATGAGAGACCCTATGAGTTGCCTATACAAGGTGGGCTCCACTTCTTGATCTTCAGACGCATCTATTTTCTTCCAATTGGTAATCATTGGAGTAGCCATGGGTCTACAGTCTTGCAGTCTTTAGAATTTATGTAGCGTATCTTCCTTGCCCAAGAAAGATTTCTCCCTTCTGCTACCAAACTTCCAATCCAAAAAATAGTGCATCAGCCCCAAATCCTTCATGTTTAATTCTTCTGCTAGATTCTTCTTGCAATCTTTCATGAGCCTAAATGATCCTGTCAAAAACAAATCATCTACATACAAAGCCAAAATCAGAGGTTCATTCTCTACTGTGAGATAGTAGATATTGGGATCAGTGTAACTCTTGACAAATCCCATCTGTTGCAAGTAACCATCTATTCAACCATACCATGCTCTAGATGCTTGTTTAAGCCCATACAAGGCTTTCCTCAGCCTGCATACATGAGTTTTCTTCTCATGTGTTTCGAAGCCTTTTGGTTGTTCGATGTAAACCTCTTCTCTATCACCCCGTTCAAGAATGCAGTCTTGATGTCCATCTGGTGAATCTCCTATCCCATTTGTGTTGGAAGGGATATAATGGATTTGATAGAGGTATATCTGGCTACAGGGGCAAAGGTTTCTTTGTAGTCTATCCCTTCCTTCTGAGCATATCCCTTAGCCACGAACCTAGCCTTGTACTTCTCTACACTACCATCTGCAACATACTTGATCTTGTAGATCCCCCTCGAACCTACAACTGATATGTCATGTGGTCTAGGTACAACTTCCGAGACATCATTAGTCATGATAGAGTTGTACTCCTCTACCATAGCATCCACCCAAACTTGATGTTGTACGGCATCCTGAAAGCTAGAGGGTTCTTCAACTTGTGATACCAATGTTTGGTATCTATCAGGTTATCTATGTTGCCTTTTCCCGGTTCTAGGAGCGCCAACAAACTCATCTGCGTCCCTAAGCGTCTGTCGTACTTCTCTTTTAATTTTGCCACTGGTGGTGGGTGGCTCGATGATTTCTTCTTCTTGATGTCCCATCTGCTGCGAGCTACCTGGATCTTCTTTTCCTGAAGAAATACTAGTATTCATCACAGTGCTAGACCCTGATGGTCGTCCATCTGCTGGATCTTCTCCTTCTTGTCGCTGGACAAGCGATTCATCCTCAACCTGCTCGTCGGTAGCCATTTCCCGGGATTTTCTGAGGGCTCGATTCTCCGTGAATTTCACATCCCTCCTTACTACAACTTTCCTATTACCCGAAATGTAGATTTTGTATGGCTTTGATGTCTCGCTATATCCTACAAGATACCCTTTCTCAGCAGTCTGATCTAGTTTGCTTCGTTTCTCATCTAGAACGTGACAATATGCCACACTCCCAAAAATCTTGAAGTGACTTACCTCCGGCTTCATCCCTGTGAAAAGAATCTCAGGCGTTGTCTTGCCCAATGCTCTGTGATGGGTCTTGTTCTGGATATATACTGATGTGTTGCATGCTTCTGTCCACAGAAAGCTAGGCAGATCCTGGTCATACATAATTGCCTTTGTTGCCCCAACAATAGTCCTATTTTTCCATTCTGCTCCGGATTATAAGGAGCGGTCCATTTTCTTCCGATGCCCCCCCTTACGCAGGAATCTGTGAATTCCTTATCAATATATTCCCCACCGTTATCCGAACGCAATACTTTGATTTTCTTCCTAGTCAATTTTCTACCAGAGCTTTAAATTCTCTAAACTGATCAAAGAACTCATCCTTGGTCTTTAAGAAGTAAATCCAAGTCTTCCTGGAATGGTAATCAATGAAGGTGACAAAGTATTCACCTCCACCAAGAGCTCTAGTGGACATTGGTCCGCAGATATCTGAGTGTATTAGTCCTAATACACTTTTCGCCCTCTTGTTGCTTCTGGAATATGTTGCTTTAGCATACTTCCCTAGTATGCACCCTCTGCACACGTCATCATGCTTGGTGCTAAGGACTGGAACTCCCGTAACAGTTTCTCTGAGCATTCTCAAAGCTCCATGGTGTAGATGCCCCATTCGTATGTGCCATAGCTCATTCGGATTTGATTCGCCACTTAGATTGCTGCCTACCAGAGCCATTGGAGACTCGAGCTGCAACTTGTATAGTTTTTTGCTTCGAGTTCCAATCTGAGCCTTCTTATTCCAGCTTAGATGCTTAACATACACTTTCCTTCCGATAAAGTATACATCATATCCCTTATCCTAAAATTGAGATATTGAAAGTAAATTCATTCCCATACCTAGCACATGCAGCACATTTGTGGCTCGGAGACTGTCTCCTGCTTATGTCTAAAATTCTAAGGTCCCTTTTTCCACAGGGGTACACATTGTCTTGTTTCCCATAGTAATTTGGAAGCCTATCCGTTCTTCTTGATAGCAAGAGAAATGATCTCTTTCTCCAGTCATATGGGTTGAAGCCCCGCTATTAATATACCAATCATCTGATGATGCAGAGCTAAATAAACATGCACATTCCTTTTCAAGCCTTGAGGCCAACTCCGAAATAATGTGATCTTCCATCTTTTTCGTGCTTTTCCTTTTCCTAGTAGCTTCTATAGAAGGAATGTGTAAGCCCCCAGGACTACGATTTGCTGCTAGAGCAACACCACGAGTTCCTTTTAGCGTAGACCCTCCTGCTTTCTTGCCCAACCTTGCTCTGATACCATGTGAAAATCTCAACTTGAAATTCTACTACAATATCTGATATTATTTCTCCTAATTATTATTCAGAAATATCTTCAGTAAATATTGAAATAAATTCAAATGCAGACTTCACCGAGAAAAATTATAGGGAAATACTAGCACAAGAATGACAAAGATTTTTGGACAATTGTCCCCGGAAAAACCCAATGTGGGAAAACTGGTGCAACAGATGAGGGTTTCTATTATTTTTCAATAGAAATCTTCTTGTACAATTTACAATCAGTAGTAATGAAGAGAATTTCTCTATGATAACAATGGAGAAATTTCTCACAAAATCTTCCGATGAGAAAAGACCCCGGAAGGACCCTCCTGGGCCTCCTGCATCACCATTGCACTGGCTCTGCGTGGGCACTGTGCAGAACTGCGTCACCCCTCTGCGATGTTCCCTTCCTGCCTCTGCACTGTCTCTTCCTTCTTCTATGTCACCTGCTCCTACACCCCAGATTGATGTTGAACCCTCCTTGTCTCTCCTCCATCTGCAACTCTCCCTCTGGATCGATTTTCTCTTGTCGAGCTTCAACCACTGAGAAAATCGATTTACTTGGGCAATTGAGTATCTGTACTGGTGTGTCTTCCAAATGACCCTCAAGCCTTCCTTTATAGTCTTCTTGTTGAAACATCGACAACCGAGATTAGATCTCTAATCAACAGCTAAGATTATAACTTGACTTGATCCATGTTCTCTAGAAGATTCACACTTTGTTTCATTAATACCCTTTAATTATTTAATTTCCCTAAGTTTTGACTTAGGGTCTCCATTAAAATAATTAATTATTTTAATAAAATATATTTCATGTGGAATTTTCACAAACAATTTCTGGGTTCTCTGGAATACATGTTCCTAAGCCTCTCCACAAATTTTGAGACTTAGAGCACTTTCGATGCTACAAAAAATCAACACTCTTCGGCTCGAAGGAGTTCTCTCAAAGAGGGCGCATCTCTTCGAGTCGAAAGAGTATTCTCAAAGAGGGCGCATCTCTTCGAGCCGAAGGAGTGCGCTCAAAGGAAACCAATGAGGGCACATGGCGCAAGTCCGAAGACTGAAGGATCAAGCTTCGTACCTTCAAAGTATGCTCATGCGCTCAAGAGACCAAAGAGGGCACATGGCGCAAGTCCAAAGGCTGAAGGATGATGCTTCGTGCCTTCGAAGTGCGCTCATGCGCTCAAATGGTCAAGAGGGCACATGGCGCATTCTGGAGCTAAAGGGCGGAGCTTAAGGCCTTTGGGGTACGCTCATGCACTCAAGGAGGGCGCATTCCTTTGGGTCGAAGGAGTGCTAACAAGGAGGGCGCATTCCTTCAGGTTGAAGGAGTGTGCTCAAAGGAAGGCTTGGTTTTTGAAGGGCATAGTTCAGAACAAGGAAGGGGATTCGTGCTTTGGGAGTGCGCCCAGCTCTCAAGAAGGACGTAGGGCGCACTTTTGAACAAAGAAGGGTCTCCCATCAAGGCTTCAGATTCCCTCATGTGCTCTTAGCCTTAATGAGCTCGTTTTGCAACCAAAATTTGTCTAAGTTTGGATGATTCGTCAAGGGGTGAGCAATATGAGTTCTAGACATAAAATCTTGTGTGACACTACTAACTCATCAAGAAAACTTAGACAAACTTGATCAACAATGAATATATATATCAAAACGCAACTTTATGCACATTCCCCAAGTCTAACCAGTGAAGTGTGTGCGACTGCAACCCGAAAGTGTTGTTTTACAACAACAAAGGTGTTATGACCATGAAATGCATATAGGGATGTTCTAGTCAATGCGATGACACTTGAGAACATTCAAGAACACTTAATACATATGAAACAACACAAAACGACACTTGACGACCAAAGCAACACTTGATATGGTAATGAAGTAGGCTCCAAAATTCGGATGTAATGAAATTTTGAAGGTTGTTGTAGCAGCGACAACACTTGGCAACACACTGGGCAAACTTCAACTTCTCTGTCGGGGAATAGCTTTCAGTTAAGGGTCAGACCTTCAAGAAGTATTGATTGCCCCAAGTTCCCCCTTTCGACCCAGTTTTATACATAGCATCTTACTTTTCTCTATTTGGTCGAAACACATATAGATAATACACTATATCACTATTATTTTCTATATGGGAAAGGGTAATGTGCACGACGAGTTTATGATTTACAAAGTATGAGTTTTCATCTCTAGTGTTGCTCCACTGCCAGTAAGCCTAGACAGTACCCCAACAGAGTCACTTCAGGAGCACAAACGTTGCTTCGCTGCCAGGCAGCCTGGGCAGTACTCCGGTGAAGTCACTTGCTTCACCTTCCTGTGTAGAAAGCCTTTCTCTTCTTCCACCCTTTTTTACTTATTTAATAGACTAAGCATCAACACTTCTTATTTTCAACAGGCGAAAGAGGGATCCCAACTTATTGAGAGCAGAGGAGGTTGCTCCTTTAGAGAAGTATTTTAAGACCTTGACTTTCACCTGTTGAAAATAAGATCTTGATTGAGAAAAATCTACAAGATAAGATCTTGATTGAGAAAAATATTAAACTGGCAAACATGCATTAAACAATGATGTCTCCAACAGTAACATATCTGTAATTTGCACTTACAGTCAAGTATAGATGCTCAGAATGACACATCAACACAACCATCAATTGTTCAAGTGAATTTATGATATCAAATGAGACATAAGCAGCAAACAAGGACAAATTTCTATTGAATAATCAGCCCTGAATACATACTTCAGCAATTCAGTATCACAAACAGCTGAGAAGAAGGTCGCAGGCCTCCCTTTTAGCCCCTCAATACCTAGCATTAACCCACTAGAACAGTACAATATTATGTCCAGCCAAGGAGAAAAAACATGAAATAATACAATGGTGACCTCGGATGCAAATCAGCCCTCAATATTTCCACAGCTGAGCTCCAAACCTGCAATTTCATCTGCAGCCTGCAATACAAGAGCATAGGGTATTTCTCCTCCGTGAAATCACACCATGGAAATGAGGAAAGGCCCTCCATCAATTACCATTAAATAAAAATATTATAAAGAATAGTCTAGAAGGCCTTTGATCCTTCTTTTCCTCCAAGAAATATTAACAAAATATCAAGAAAAAAACCCTTGGAGTCTTCTTGAACTACTATTAGTGTTTCTTTAAGTAAGGGAAGGTGGTAGATGATTCTTTTATGCCCTGTGTCACCTCCTTGTGCAATGCATTCTCCTTTCAAACCACTAAAATATGTCAAAGTTGCCCAAAATGAAGAGTGTCCTCCTACTTTAGATGATTTGATCTTGTAAAAGATGCCACGGATGCCTCCTTGGGTGAAGCACTCATTTCTTCAATCACTTACGGATATCTTCTACGCTTAGATGCTCCTCTTCTAGTGCTATTTGATCATTTAAAATGCTGAAATATTCCTTCAAATGTATATTTTCTAGATGTATGTGCAATCCATGGCCTAGAATGTAGGAGGACCTCCTCATGTAGGCTCCTAAATCAACAAATATGGTCATGACATAACATAGGCTCTGCATGGATGATGGGTGCTTCACCTAGCAACATGTGCCTGCTCTTGTAAATGAGGTTTGAATGCCATGCGTTCTTGTATAGTCCAAGGTGCTCTCTTAGATGTTCCAATGGTGTGAAATTCCTCCAGATATGCAAATTCTGCCCCGGGATATGTAATATACCTCAAAAGGTACCCTTCATGGAATATTGTAATATTCCTAATTAGCTAACTGCTAATTAGAATATTAATTTTTGCTTAATTTATATTTTGTTAGTTTTGGCTGGAAAGTACGTGGGCTTGGGGACCCACAAATATAACTTAAGGAACTATAGGCAGATTGACAACAGCTTGTAGGAAAATTGCGGCTTTAGTGGAAGCGTGGGTCCAATGAGAGAAGACTGCACAGCAGGTGTGGGACAGCGCAGCCATTGGCTCAAGAGGAGTCAGCACAGCTCGAGGTGGGGCCCAAGGGAACGTTGGGCTGCCTTGGACAAAAAGGAATCATGCAGCCTCATTTTGGCATTCACTCATCATTCTCTAATTTGGTCTTTTGACATAGCACGCTTGAGCAAGAGCCAAGTTTGCAAGTGTTGTTGAGCACACGGGTATTTCCGAGTGGAAATCACAGCCTTTCCTTTGGGGGACTTCGAGTGCCTACCCAAGGGAGGAGAATTCATCTTGTTCGATTCAGTTGGATAGCTGTGAGCTTCACTCACAGCGTGACACCTTCAGGAACAACGCAGAGTAGTACCAACAGCGCAGTGACTGCACAGTGCTGAGAGAGGGACATCCAGGTGCTGAGGAGTGCAGAGATTTTGGAGCTGGGATTTGGTGGGGAGGCTGAGAGCTTCCTAACAGGGATATTGCACACATTTTGGGAGCCATCTGCAGCAGAATTTCCAGGAGCACAGATTCATCCAGCAGCGCAGAGAGCCAAACCCAAGAGGGCCAATTTCCGGGGTCAAGCATTTCCACAAATCCTTCGTGGGTTTTTGTGGGTTTCATGAGTAGAGTCCGGGGTTAAAAGCCCGGAATTTTCTGAGCAGTATAGCAGTGCCTAGCAGCATTTCTTCGAGAGCAGCAGCAACATTCTGGCCAAGGGCAGCGCAGAGCTACGGCCACGGAGTGTACTTTCTAGTGGAGATTTCAAGCTTGACTCAGAGGCTATCTTCAGCTTGCCTTGAGCAAACTCAAGTGCCTCCATTCTAGCACCTCTATTGTACACAATTTCCAGATATTAATAAAATGGCTCAGTTGTATTGTGTGGCTCAAATGGTGTCTTCTTGATGTGTTCATTTTTGTTGTTTGCTTAATGTCTTTGTAGGCTATTATTACTGTAATTTACCATTAGGAATATTACAGTGGTATCAGAGCTCATACACTTGGCTCAGCTTATGGAGCGCAACGCAGTCTATGACACCGGAAGACATGCAGAACGTTACTTACAGGAGCAGAGAAAGGGAACTCGAAATCACTCCAAACCCTGTGGATAGGGAATCGGAGGCTAAAGAGAAGAGCAGGGGGGCCACATTAGAGAAGCAGAGCAAGGAGGAGGAGTTTGATCGTCTTTTGCTGAAGGCAGTGCAAGATCTCTACAAGAATATCGAGGAAAAGGGAAACCGGAGCAACAATGGTAGCAAGGGAAAGACAGTCCAAGTGAAGTTCTAAGTGGGAGAAGGATCCGGCACATCACAGCACCAGGCATCAAAAAACCCAAATATGCCTACAGTACCTTACACACCTCCACAATCTACTATACCCACATTCTTAGCCTCAGGATGAGGAGGACCTCAGGAGCAGGAGGAGACTCCCTACGGAGAGTACTTCATAGAGTACCAATCTTATGGCCCAGAGTTTGGTAGTGCCATTACTTTCATAGACTTCTACTAGTTGAAAGGCAGCAACAAACTCAGGGGACAAACCGGAGGAGGCTACATGTAGGGGAATGACTTGCAGCGTACCCTAGGAAGATTGTTTCTCCCAACTTTTGACGGCTCTTCTAAGAGCTCAGCCAAAGCATGGGCGGAGAAGCTAGATGTTTACTTCCACTTAAACAAGATGACCGAAACAAAGGCAATCAAGGTTGCCACGCAGCACTTGGATGGAGAAGCTCACGACTGGTGGTTCCATGGGCTGACTACGTTGGGTCACGTAGGGGTGACAGCGTATGATGACTTCACTGGGAGGGTGCTTGAGAGGTTTGAGAGGAAGGACACAAAGGAATATTTCGGAGAGCTGACCAAGCTCAAGCAGACTGGGAACGCAGAGGTGTACATCTCAGAATTCCTGAGGCTACCAGTGATGGTTCTAGATTTCTCTGAGTCAAGTAGGATCTACATGTTTGCTGAGGGACTGGAAAAACCATTATGGGGCTTAGTGAGGTCCAAGAGACCTGTTATGCTACAGGATGCAGTGGGGAGAGCTAGAGACTTGCAAGATGCCCTACCCAGGGCTAGAGCACCACTGCCCAACAGACCGGGGTTCCAGCAGAAAGGGAGAGACATGAGAGCTCCACCCTCGACAGGGAACCATGGACGGGGGCAACTAAATGATGAGACCAAGAGGGATCTTCGGAGGAAGAAAAATTTCTTTACTTGCCAGGAGCCATGGGCACCAGGCCACAAGTGTGCAGCAGGGAAGGCACACTACATAGAGGTATTCTCAGACAGTGATGGGGATGAGGAGGCATACTTCGAGATGGGAGGAGAGGACAACGCAGCACCCCAAGAGGGAGGGCCTCCACCTCCACCCACACTGGCAGCAGGAGGATCCTCGTTTGCACCTTCAAGAGGGGTCCTCGCATCACTGCGTGAAGTACCCAAGTATCTGACGTTGAGGATTTGAGGGACAGTGCAAGGGCAGCGTGTCTCAGTGTTAGTGGACAGCGGAACCACTCACAACTTCATTGATGCCCAGATGGTGCAAAGGAGGAGCATTGCTACAGAGTGGTTCGAGGGATTTTCAGTGTTGGTGTCGAGAGACAGGACTATGCAGTGCACACGCTATGTCCCAGCTCTGACTGTGACCATGGGGAATTACTCCATGACTGACCACTTCTTCATGTTTAACATACCAGACACCAACATAGTGTTGGGGGTCCAGTGGCTCCACAAATTTGGCAGAGTCACCACTGACTAGAAGAGATTGGAGATGGAGTTTTTGGATACGGATGGCAAACCGGTGTTGCTGAGGGGCATGCACTCCTACCAACCACAGACAGACTCTGCTCACAAGATGGAGGTTGATTTGAGACACGGAGATATAAAGTGGGTTGTGGAGTTGAGAATCTCTAAGGCTGGGGCTATGATCAAGCCACCACATCCAGAGATTCAAGCCATCCTTGACAAGTACCCAGTTGTATTTGGGGACATACCACCCGGTCAGCCACTTGACCGAGGATTTGAGCACACTATTGAGCTGGAGGTGGGGTCCAAGCAGTGATTACTACCCCCTATAGGCATCTTAAGGCCTACAGGGATGAGATAGAGAGAGCCATTCATGAGCTCTTAGCATTGGGGCACATCAAACCCAGTTCTAGTCCTTTTTCTTCTTCAGTTGTCCTGGTGAAGAATAAGGATGGGTAGTTGAGGATGTGTATCGATTACAGGGCCCTGAACAAGAAGGCCATGAAGAACCACTACCCCATCCCACGGATTGAAGAGTTGATGGACGAGTTGAGGGGAGCTAAGTTCTTCTCGAAGATCAATCTACAGTCTGGGTACCACCAGATCCAGGTGAGGGACAAGGATGTCCCAAAGACTGCATTCAGGTGTCATTATGGACATTTTGAGTCTCTAGGGATGCCCTTTGGGCTAACCAATGCTTCGACCACATTCCAATCTTGCATGAACCACATATTTTGTGGCCAGTTGAGGAAGTTTGTGTTGGTGTTCTTCGATGATATCTTGATCTACAACCGGACTTGGGAGGCGCACTTGCAGCATGTGGAGGCAGTGTTGCGTATCCTAGAGGAGCAGCAGTGTTACGCAAAGTTGTCCAAGTGCGAGTTTGGGCTGACCAAGATGCTCTATTTGGGGCATATCATCGGTGTTGATGGAGTGAGGGTGCATGAAGAGAAGATCAAGGCCATCCGGGATTGGCCAGAGCCCAGAAACGTAACGGAGCTTAGGGGTTTTGTGGGCATATGCACCTACTATCGGAAGTTCATGAAGGGCTTCTCACAGTTAGCAGTACCCCTTACGGACTTGACCAAGAAGGGGGCCTTCATTTGGACCACCACAGCGCAGGAGGCTTTTGAGCACCTCAAACAGGTGATGAGCAGTTGTACGATACTCGCAACTCCTGACTTCATGCAGCCTTTTGACTTGGAGTGTGATGCATTAGGAGGAGTGGGGGTTGTTTTGATGCAAGGAGGACACCCCATAGCTTTCGAGAGCCGGAAGCTATTGCCTCATGAGAGGTTGTACTCTATCTATGACAAGGAGATGCTAGCCATCATGCATGCGCTAGCCAAGTTTCGCCAATACCTAGTGGGGAACAGATTCAGAGTGAAGACTGATCACAACAGCCTCAAGTTCTTCTTGGAGCAGAAGCAGCTACAAGAGAGGCAGCAAAAGTGGGTGAGTAAGCTCGAGATTACGATTTTGACATTGAGTATGTCAAGAGGAAGCACAACGTGGTGACTGATGCGTTTTCTAGGAGGTCAGCTTCCCTTTCTTTGATGAGCATTGCTCCGGACTGGAAGGCTCACCTATTGGTGGAGTACTCCAAGGATCGGTTTGCATGCGAGGTCCTTGAAGGGCAAGTGATTGATGACCACTACCGAGTGATGGATGGAGTGATATACTACAGAGACCAGATATATTTGGTGGCCAACTCCCAGCTGCGGGAGAAGATTCTACAGCCTACCCATGACTCACCCTTGGCAGGGCATCAAGGGTTCAACAAAACTTACAAGGCCATCAAAGAGAGGTTCTCATGGAAGGGCCTTAAGGATGATGTTCTACAACACATCCAGGAGTGCAAGGTATGTCAGTGGAACAAGGGGGAGTTATCACACCCAGCTGGGTTGTTGCAGCCTCTTCCCATCCCTGAGGGGAAGTGGGAGAGCATCTCGATGGACTTCATCACTGGGTTGCCCATGGTGCAGGGCAAACACTGCATTTATGTGGTGGTGGATCGTTTGACGAGGTACGCTCACTACTTTGCGATCTCAGCCAAGTACACGGCCTCACAGGTGGTCGAGTTGTTCTTCAGAGAGATCTTCCGGTTGCATGGTCTTCCCAAGGCCATTGTCAGTGACCGAGTCAACCGTTTCATGGGCGGTTTTTGGCAGGAGTTATTCGGGTTGGTAGGCACGGAGCTCACTCCCAATACGAGCTACCATCCCCAAACGAATAAACAAATAGAGATAGTTAACAAGTGGTTGGAGGGCTACTTGCATAACTATGTTAAGGGACAGCAGAGGGCATGGTTGCGATGGCTGCACATGGGGAGTATTGTTACAACACCACCTTTCACATGTCGATAGGTATGTCTCCATTCCTCGCTTTGTATGGGTATGATGCTCTGACGTTTGCTAATGTCATGTTTGGAGACAGCAAGGCCCCAAGGGCCAAGAATTGGATCCAAGAGAGCCAAGACATTTTGAGGGCTCTCAAGGATAACTTGAGGACAACACAGAATCAACAGAAGATCTATGCAGACCCAGGTCGCGTGGAGAGACAGTTTGAGGTTGGGGACCTAGTGTACCTCCACCTTCAGTTGTACAAACAGTCCACACTGAAGCAGAAGCGGGTCGAGAAGCTTAAGCCACGCTACCCCGGGGAGTCGGGTGCACAATATCTTTCATGTGTCGTGCCTAAAGAAGGCCTTGGGACAGCAAGTTACAACAACTACTGAGTTACCCCGATGGATGATGAGGGGCACTAAGTGCTACAGCCGGAGGCCATTTTGCATACTAGGGAAAAAAAGTTGAGGAACCAGGTGGTCAAGGAATTCTTGATTCGATGGAGGAACTTACCTGACAAGGATGCCACATGGGAAGGGAAGAAAATCCTCCAACACCCATCACTGCAGTTGCTTGAGGACAAGCAACATCTTGGCGGGGAGGACTGTAATGTTCCTAATTAGCTAACTGCTAATTAGAATATTAGTTTTTGCTTAATTTATATTTTGTTAAATTTTTGGCAGGAAAGTATGCGGGCTTGGGGACCCACAAATATAACTTAAGGAACTATAGGCAAATTGACAACAGCTTGTAGGAAAATTGCGGCTTTAGTGGAAGCGTTGGTCCAATGAGAGAAGATTGCGCAGCAGGTGTGGGACGGCGCAGCCATTGGCTCAAGAGGAGGCAACGCAGCTCAAGGTGTGGCCCGAGGGAATGTTGGGCTACCTTGGACAAAAAGGAATCATGCAGCCTCATTTTGGCATTCACTCATTATTCTCTGATTTTGTCTTTTGACATAGCATGCTTGAGCAAGAGCCAAGTCTGCAAGTGTTGTTGAGCACACGGGTGTTTCCGAGCAGAAATCCCAGCCTTTGCTTCGAGGGACTTCGAGTGTCTGCCCAAGGGGAGAGAATTCATCTTGTTCGATTCAGTTGGATAGTTGTGAGCTTCGCTCACAGCGTGACACCTTCAGGAACAATGCAGAACAATACCAGCAACACAGTACTTATAGAGAGGAACATCCGGGTGCTGAGGAGTGTAGGAATTTTGGAGCTGGGATTTGGTGGGGAGGCTGAGAGCTTCCTAACAAGGATATTGCACACATTTTGGGAGCCATCTGCAGCAGAATTTCCAAGAGGACAGATTCATCCAGCAACGCAGAGAGCCAAGCCCAAGAGGGCCAATTTCCGAGGTCAAGCATTCCACAAATCCTTCGCGTGTTTTTGTGGGTTTCATGAGTAGAGTCCGAAGTTAAAAGCCTGAAATTTTTTGAGTAGTGTAGCAGGCCCTAGCCGCATCTCTTTGAGAGCAGCAACAACATTTTGGCCAAGGATAGCGCAGAGCTATAACCATGCAGTGTACTTTCTAGGGCAGATTTTAGGCTTGACTCAGAGGCTATCTTCAGCTTGCCTTGAGCAAGCCCAAGTGCCTCCATTCCAGCACCTCTATTGTACACAATTTCCAGATATTAATAAAATGGCTCAGTTGTATTGTGTGGCTCAAATGGTGTTTTAATGATGTGTTCATTTTTGTTGTTTGCTTAATGTCTTTGTAGCCTGTTATTACTATAATTTACCATTAGGAATATTACAAATATTATGCATCAAAACATGTAGAAGGGTCCATCAAACACAAGATCATCCATCTTAAGCATGCAACAATATGCCTTTAACTACAGTGCTCCAGTTCAAATGCATGCTTAAATTGTAACAGGTCAATTAAATTGGATGTCGATGGACTGGTTATCAGGAAGCCTTGTCAACAGGACTCTCAATCAGAGATGGGTCTCATTGTTAGTTGTTGAGGTGCAATGGGCAATGGTTACCAAAAAATCAAATGGTTTTGGAACTAGAGAGGCAGTTCTCCAGCTTTGGTAGTTGAACACCAAAGGCATTAAAACAGGATGTAATTAATTGATGAAGAAACCCTACTTAAGGGTGTACCCCAAAGAATAAAAGATTCTAGAGATTGTCTGGATCGAAGATTCGTGATCATTGCCATTGCTTGTTTGGAATGTCACAGTGGGACTTGCTAGGTGAGGGAGAAAAAGAGAACCGGCAGGGAAAGCCTTTATCTTCCTTGTCAAAGTGTCAATTTTTGTAATTGTGTCCATCTGAACAAAAGGTCAAAGTTATAGAATTGTAAATTGTAAGGATTCAGCAGCCTAACAGACTCATTTAAATGAACCCGGAGTTTCTTCCCCATGAGGGATCGCTAGTAAAAATATTGGTGTTTTGTGAGATATATGTTGTGTAATTGCCTCGTCTCTATTTGTTTTTCTTGAATAAGGGAAAAAGATTTAGATCACGTTTTAACATAGACACAAAAGAAGCATTTACTTTATAGACTCCATAGTGGAGAATCGAGATACATTGTGCAATTTTGAATTGTCCATTGGAGCAAAACTTAGATTGATATCAAAGAATTGTTCCTGATTTCCTGAGTTGATCATGAAAACTAGACTTGAATATTCATTAACAAGAGCCATTGTAGCCTGGATTAACCCATAGTCAAGCCTCAAATAACCTACAATCCTAGACAATTGTGATGTATTTTAGAATTGATATAGTATTTGGTTTGAGCGATCACTAACAAGAGTCAGAATGGTGAAGAAAAATATTTTGGGGACATGAAGGTGAAGCCACACAGTACCAAGATGGACCAAGGAAAGACCTTTTTAATTGGGAAGTCGATCCCCAAGTTTCCAAGAGTCCATTCAAAGTTGAAGCTATGGTGCAGATTAGAAATTTTTGTGGCCAAATGTACCTTGATCAACTAAGTAATTGGTTGATACCACCAAAGTTCTATTCTAGTTTTTATCGGTTCACATACATTGAGAAGATATATGTCTCTCAACTAAAGATCAAGAGTTATGTATAACTATGGTGGGAAGGTTTGTGCAAAGAGAGATATCTTACAAGCAAAAGTAATTTGCATATTGGGATGAGTTCAAGATTTTTGTTACAAGCCAATCCTGTCTTGATGGAATGTGAGGAATAGCAAGGATTCAAATGGCATTATCTTAGAGACTTAGACAATGAATGGGGCAAGACCTTTTAGTGGGAAGATGATCCCCAAACTTCTGATATCCCATTCAAAGTTGAAGCTAAGATGGAGATAAACCTCATGATGACCGGATGGACCTTGATCAACTAAGCAATTGATTGAGATAGCTAGATGTATATTACTATTTTAGTTGTTATGGGTTCAAAATAGTTGAGAAGATATATTTATCCTTACTAAAGATAGAGCGATATGCATTTATGTGGCGGGAAAGTGTGCATCAAAACAGACATCTTACCAAGCAAAAGTAATTCACAAATTGGGAGGAGTTCAGGACTCTTGTTGCTATGGTGGGATGATTCATGTTTCCTTTGTGGGATTTTCCTAAATAATGTAACCTTGTGATGCAACATTTGCTAGACATCACTTAGGGGGGAATGTGTTTCATGATGCCAGTACCCTCATTGATATGTTATTTCCTAAGTTTGAGTTAGAAAGGTGGCTAATACATATGATTTGATGGTGATCTAACCTTTTCCTAAAGTTGGATGATGAATTTTGATTAGTAATCCCTTGTTGGTGGTTCACCTTAGGTTGGGATTTATGTTTTGTTGTTATCATGTTGGGGTTTTACTAGGAAGAACCCTTTTATTTAGATGCTACCAAAATGGAATGAAAAGGCATTGGGAATTATCTGTCAGAATATCTCACTAGAGCTGGCAGTGTCTTCAGAAATTTAGAGGTTAGAACAGTTAGATTGGTATGGGGACATCATCTTCTACTTACAGAACCTTACCTACCCAAGCCATTTAGTGAATCATACAAGAAGGGCACTAATGTTAAAGGCATCCAAATATTAATTCAGGATGGATGGGGATGGAGGAATCTAGAAGGCATAATACTCAGATATGTTGATCAGGTAGAGGCAAAAAGACTTATGATTGAGCTCCATGCAAGGTTTTCCTAAAGTTGGATGATGAATTTTGATTAGTAATCCCTTGTTGGTGGTTCACCTTAGGTTGGGATTTATGTTTTGTTGTTATCATGTTGGGGTTTTACTAGGAAGAACCCTTTTATTTAGATGCTACCAAAATGGAATGAAAAGGCATTGGGAATTATCTGTCAGAATATCTCACTAGAGCTGGCAGTGTCTTCAGAAATTTAGAGGTTAGAACAGTTAGATTGGTATGGGGACATCATCTTCTACTTACAGAACCTTACCTACCCAAGCCATTTAGTGAATCATACAAGAAGGGCACTAATGTTAAAGGCATCCAAATATTAATTCAGGATGGATGGGGATGGAGGAATCTAGAAGGCATAATACTCAGATATGTTGATCAGGTAGAGGCAAAAAGACTTATGATTGAGCTCCATGCAAGGTTTTGTGGTGGGAAGTATGCAACAAAAACTATTGCCCACAAAATCCTTAGAGTTGGTTATTATTGGCCAACTATCTTCTCGGATGTGCACAAATTTGTCAAAGGTTGTCAGCCATGTCAGTTGTTCACTAAGAAACAGAAGTTAGTTGCTTTACCTTTACAGCCAGTAGTATAGAAATTTGAATAACTGTTAAATTATTCACCGAGATTATCCTGATCACACACTATTTGAGCTTCATGCATAATACATAACCTCTTCTACTATTGATCATCAATTTGCGGAAATTAAAACAATCGCATGCGCACATTAAAACCATAAACAATCACACATATAAACACAGTATTTATGGAAAGCTTAAAGCTGAAAACCCCCAACTATCTGTATATTATAATGATAGAGATCATGTAACAATCATTGTACAAGCTCCTCACAAGCTCTCAGTACAATCTCCAATTGTTACACACTACACAAGCTCGGATCATACAAAACACATGCTCCAATCTTCTCCACCTGTTAGCCAGCCTCTACTGCGCAATCCAATATGGATAATTACCAGATCCAGGTTCAAATCCCACTGGTATGTACTACGCAATCCTCATTGGCTTCTCCATCAATGTGTGTGCAAATCTCATGCACCAGTATAGTCACAACTGATAGTCACACTTGCTCTTTCACCTACCTCTTCACTGGTCTCCACTGAAACTGTCCATGCACTGCAGTTAACTGATGTATTCTTTAGTTGATTTATGAGTTAATAATTAGTAAATTAATTAATAATTAATTCACACCACTCTCACTAATTGTATCAATCAGTTAGACTAGATACAACTAGCTCAACTAAGTTAAACTGAACACAACTCCATTAACTGTCTCATCAACTCCACCAAACTCTGTCACATGAGTTCTAACCGAAGTCAACCATGCAATAGCTCCACTAAACCCTAGGAATAGCGTAATTCCTTCTGTCAGCTGCATGTGCCACATCTGTGCACTTAACTAAAGTGCTCCAAGAGAATAAGATAATGTTTATAGTCCAAATATTATTAAGAGCTAATAATATTCGACATATCTATTTTTAGACTGGAAATCTAAAAATAGATTCCGCCCAAGATGTCTAAAAATAGAAGTCCATCTATTTTTCCAACTTGACAACCCATCCACAAATAGCATCCCCGCAACCTACAACATGATCCATATGTCTAAAAATAGACATAGTCTAAAAGTAGACTTTGCGCCAAAATACCCCTTGCACTCCACTTAGTGAAGGCGACCTTTCCACTAAGCTCATCATCTTGTTGCAATCTCAAGACTCCCTCTCAACAAGATATGGATTATCCGCAACCCCTATCCCCGCCTCCGTGGTATTTCGAATTTGTTCTCGGTGAGCGCCTTCGTCAAGATACGCCGCATCCCGATCCTCCGTAGGAATGTATGAAAGTAACATGATCTTCCGCTGCACACAATCTCTGATATGATGATACTAGATATCAATTTGTTTAGATATATCATGAAATACCGGATTAACCGTGATTTTAATGCAACTCTGATTATCAAAATAAATCACAGTAGGATCTAAGTGTGAACCGAACAACCCGACCAGGATCTTCCTCATCCATATAGCCTTGCATGCAGCCAAACTCGCTGCCATATACTTACTCGCCGAATCGAGTGCCACGGATCTCTGCTTCCTGCTGTACCAAGAAACTGTTGTCGACCCGATAATGAAAATCCCTCCAGATGTGCTCTTTCTGTCCATTGGGCTCCCTACCTAGTCTGCATCCGTGAAGCCACACAGCTTCACCTCATCTGAATTTCTGTACCACCATCCATATCCCAATGTGCCTCTGAGATAACGCAATACATGCTTCCCCGCCTTCCAAAAGAGCTTGGTAGGCTTAACCATAGCTTGTGAAAGCTGGTTAACTGCATAGCATATATCAGGTCGTGTATTGACCAGATACATAAGCGACCCCGCCAATTGTCTATAAACAGTGGCATCCACTACCTCCGTCGAAGTAGCATCCTCCTTCCTCCAACCACCAGGAAGAGGAGTATCAACAAGCTTGCAGCCATGCATGTTGAACTTCTCTAGTATCTCCCGAGCATAATTACCCTGAGAAACAAACATTCCACCACTACAATGCCAAATTTCCACTCCCGGGAAATAATGAAGGAGGCCCAAGTCCTTCATCTCAAACTCTTTGCAAGATCCTCCTTGCATGAGAGTATCAACAAATACCATCACTCCGTCAAAATCAAATCATCTACATAAAGTACAATGATTCAGAACTTTACCCTCCACCACCAATTTGGTATAGGCTCGGATCCTATAGGTTCGGATCCGCTCACTCTTGGAGAATCCAAGTCCTATGAAATAATTGTCTATCCGTGTGTACCAAGCACGAGGTGCTTGCTTCAACCCATACAGCGCTCTCTTGAGCCTGCACACATGCGACTCGCTGCTGAAGATATTGAAACCTTCGGGTGCTCTATGTACACCTCCTCCTCAATGACTCCGTTGAGGAACGCAGTCTTCACATCCATCCGATGAATGTGCCACCCCATCTGCGCTGAGAGAGCAAGAATCGTCCGTATGGAAGAATACCTTGCGACAGGTGCAAAGGTCTCCTCATAATCGATCCCCTCTATTTGTGAAAAGCCTCGGGCAACAAATCTTGCCTTGTACTTCTCCACACTCCCGTTAGCTGCCTGCTTCACTTTGTAGATCCATCTCGAACCCACCACTGATTTCCCTTCCGGCCTTGGGACAATCTCCCATGCACTGTTTCTGACAATCGAATCATACTCTTCCACCATGGCATCTACCCATGCGGGATCCTCCACACCTTCCTCGAAAGAGGATGGCTCTGTCACGATACACTTGCTCACAAGAGCCATGTATCCGCATATCTACGGTGTGACTATCTCCGTTCGCGCTAACTATGTTTGTCCCTGCCAGCTTTTGCATCTTGAGCCAGTCACTCAGCTTCTGTGGTGCGCTTCCGCCCTCTAATGGTTGGCGCTGCTTGAGTGGTCTCTTCCACTCCATGAACCTCATCTTGTGGCTGATCCACATCCCGAGACTCATCCTTAGGAACTAATAGCTCCTCATCTGCATGCAAGTGTGGCTCCCTCTCAAGCGAACACTTCATGGCTTTCTCCTCATGAAATTTGATATCCCGCCGCACAACAGTCTTGCGACTGTCTGGAAAATACACACGATAGTTGTGGGGTGTATCAGTGTACCCCACAAATATCCCAACCTCTCCGGTCGGATCCAGCTTCTTCCTGGCATCCTTCGTTACATGAATGTAAACGGGTAACGAAAATCCTCAAATAAATATCAGCTTTACCGTAAAACGCCTCCTCAGTGTACTCATGCCAAGTATCCTCAGGAGGACAACGTCTCCCCGCACATATATCGGTAGCATTGCATGCCTCCGCCCACAAGTGAATGGGTAGGCCCTGATCATGCAACATCGCCTCAGGCAAACACCCACGATCGTTCGTTTCTTCCACCTCGCAACCCCATTCCGTCGTGGGCTATGAGGTGCTATGAGCTCTCTTCGAATTCCTTTTGTGCTGCAAAAGTCCTTGAATTCGCCAGAGATGAATTCACCACCATTGTCGCTCCTAAGAGCCTTCACTTGCTTCCCCGATTCTTTCTCCACCAACGCCTTGAACTCACAGACCTTTGAGTATGTCTCGCTCTTCTTCTGCATGAAGAAGATCCAGCACTTCCGAGAAAAATCATCAACAAAGATCACATAGTACCTGTGCTTTGCTGTCAAAGCTACCGAGAAAGGTCCACACACGTCTGTGTGAATTCTCTCAAGGATCGTCGTGGCATGACTATCCTTCTCGTGAAAGGTGGCTTTCACAAATTTTCCCAAGGTACACCCCTTGCACTGATCTGACTACGCAAGAGTGCCTTTAGGAAGCCCAGTAGAAATCTGCTGCAGTATCTTCAAAGCTCCATGGTAAAGGTGGCCCAATCTCCGGTGCCACAACTCGCCATCATCCCGGCTCACCACTCCTTCTGCCTTGTCTGCCATTGTTGCACAACCATCTACCTATAATTGATAAAGGTTCTTAACTCGAACCCCTATCCTCCGGGTCTCACCAGTTGCCTTACTGCGCAGGAAAGCCTTTCCCTCGCTAAAGGCAACATCATATCCCTTGTCTTCTAACATCGCCACAGAGATAAGATTCTTCTTCAATCATGGAACATGCATCACTTCCTTCAATACGAAGGGTTTACCAGACTCCCTCTCAAAGGAAATGGTACCGATACTGGTCGAACTGTATCTATCATCATCGCCCATCTCGATGTGCACTCCAAGATCTTTCTCATCCAGATCAGTAAACAAATCTCGATCTCCGGTCATGTGAAAAGATGTACCACTGTCCAGAAACCACACTAATCCCGCCACACTTGAGACCAAGCATGCGATCAGCGAAAAATCCAGCTCAAACTGCGAGGCTAAGGCCTCTCCAGCTGCAGATCCAGCAGCCTGCTTATTTTTCTTCTTCTGCGGACAATTTGTGGCATAATGTCCGTGTTGGTGACAGTGAAAGCACTTCACCTTGGACATGTCCTGCTTCTTGCCTTTCGCACCGAATTGAGAAGCTTTCTTGCTCTTCCCCTTCTTTGCTTTGGTAGCCAAAGCGCAATTCTCTTCATCAGAGTTCCTTGATGAAGATTCGTCCCTGGTACTCCGCCTTATCTCCTCTTGCACAAGATCTGACCAAAGTCGCTCCCATCCTGGCAATTTCTCCCGACCATTGACAGAGTCCTGATAGGAGTGCCAACTCTTCGGAAGCCCAAGGAGAGCCAAGCTCACCAAGTCCTCATCATCTACAATCACCCCCACACTTCCCAGCTCATCCCTGCATTGGATGAACTTCGTGAGGTACTTGGGCATACTGTCGCCTTTCTCCATCTTTATGTTTCTGAGTCTATCCTTGAGCGCCAAATTCCTCTGGTCGCTCTTGCTTTGGAATAAATCTATCAAGGCTTCCCACATCAAGAATGGAGAAGCCTTACCATGAATTCTGGACACTATATGATCCTTCACACCCTCCAACAATCCTTCGACTTTGTCAGTTTCTTTTGCCATGCGTCAAGTAAATTTTGGAAGACGGTGAGGAAGTAGGCTTTGGACTTCAAAGATTTATGAACTCCTTCAACCTTATCGTCATCCAAGACCACCTCCATCCCGTCCTTCCATGCAATATATTCGAGCTCCTCATGTGGCATATTTCAATCGCAGAATCCGTTGAAAGACATCTTAACTTTGACACTTAAGAAAACACGTCGCAAATTCGAATTCCACCAAAGAAAAACTCAACCGCTTCAATGTTTTGCAATTGCTCCAATGATCAATACCGGCCTCCGATACCATGTAGAAATTTGAATAATCATAAATTATTCACCGCATTTGTCTCGAATTACTACACTATTTGAGCTTCATGCATAATACATAAACTCTTCTACTATTGATCATCAATTTGCGGAAATATAAACAATCGCATGCGCACATTAAAACCATAAACAATCACACATATAAAAACAGTATTTATGGGAAAGATTAAAGCTGAAAACCCCAAAATATCTGTATATTATAATGATAGACATCATGTAACAATCAATATACAAACTCCTCACAAGCTCTCAGTACAATCTCCAATTGTTACACACTACACAAGCTCAGATCATACAAAACACATGCTCCAATCTGCTCCACCTGTTAGCCAGCCTCTACTACGCAATCCAATATGGATAATCATGAGATCAAGGTTCAAATCCCACCAGTATGTACTGCGCAATCCTCATTGGCTTCTCCATCAATGTGTGTGCAAATCTCATGCACCAGTATAGTCACAACTGATAGTCACACTTGCTCTTTCACCTACCTCTTCACTGGTCTCCACTGAAACTGTCCATGCACTGCAGTTAACTGATGTATTCTTTAGTTGATTTATGAGTTAATAATTAGTGAATTAAGTAATAATTAATTCACACCACTCTCACTAATTGTATCAATCAGTTAGACTAGATACAACTAGCTCAACTAAGTTAAACTGAACACAACTCCATTAATTGTCTCATCAACTCCACCAAACTCTGTCACATGAGTTCTAACTGAAGTCAACCATGCAATAGCTCCACTAAACCCTAGGAATAGCATAATTACTTCTGTCAGCTGCATGTGCCACATCCGTGACTCGAACTAAAGTGCTCCAAGAGGATAAGATAATGTTTAGAGTCCAAATATTATTAAGAGCTAATAATATTCGACATATCTATTTTTAGACTGGCAATCTAAAAATAGATTCCGCCCAGTATGTCTAAAAATAGAAGTCCATCTATTTTCCCGACTTGACCAACCATCCACAAATAGCATCCTGCAACTCATAGAACATGATCCATATGTCTAAAAATAGACTTTGCGCCAAAAATACCCTGCGGGCCCACTTAGTGAAGGCGACTCCTTTCCACTAAGCTCATCATCTTGTTGCAATCTCAACAAGTAGAAGCACCTTTTCAGCATTGGGGTTTGGACTTCATAGAAAAGTTTAAGGAAACCTCAAGCAATAGATACACTTCAATATTAACTGCCACAAACTACTTCACGAAGTTGGTTGAAGCCATGCCAACCTAGTATGCAACTGAAAAGGTAGTGATGGATTTCTTGGAAGATAAGATCATAATGAGATTTGGTGTGCCTGTAAAATTCACAATCGATAATGCAAAGGCATTCAGTTCGACAGAATTCTCTGCCTTTTGTTTCAAACTACTATCCCCATGGGAATGGACTTGTTGGGTCTAGCAACAAGAATCTAATGACCATCATTAAGAAAATAGTAAGGGTGTAAGATTTTGTAGATGTTCTATGCTTGATGCAAATTTGCTTTTATCAACAGCAATCACATGAATTTACAAGTAAAATGCAGATGGAACATACCAGTGATCCTTTAGAAGACAAGTCAGAAACAGATAAAGGTGATGGTGCGTTACGGCGGTCAACAGGGTGCTTCAACCAACAAAGACTTCACGGTCAGCCAACCCAGTATGTGTCACAACAGTCCTCAAAATAGTCACACGGTCAACTCAGAAATCAACCTCAGAAAAGTCAATGCTGCCCAAAAAAGTCAACACAAGGCAGTAGCACTAAAAGTCAACGCAGCTCAACTTCGGGTCAACCTTTGACATAGATTTTTGTGCCAAAGAGTACGGCCTCCTTAGATCGAAGTCTCCTCCAAAATTCAGCCCAATCGGAACATGCGTTGACCAAAGTCAACGCTGGTCAAACTTCCCCAGAAACCCTAACCGCAGATTTCTGGCTGCAGTGAATTTTGTCCTTCTTGCTACGGTAAACTTTGACCTTCTTTCCCACGTGTGAGATGAAGTTGCTTCTTAGATGCTCGTATAAGAGGAGGAGATGTGTGATGAGATGAGTGGAAAAATGCTCCAACGTTGACCCTATAAATACCAATCATGAGAGGTGTGTGACACATCTGCTGGGGGTAAAAACCTTAAGGCCGACCTGCACTTAAATTTATTATAAATAATAAATTCAAAATAAATGTTCTGCTCATCAGATTAAAATCAATTTGAGATTGATTTTACACCTCTCTGAAAGAGGAATCCAATAAAAATATTGGAATCTTCATCTGAGCATCACAAGATGGAGTTTGGACCTAGTTGTCCAAATTTAACACTTCCTCTCAACTAGGGAGAACTCCATCCATCAGTGCAATCAAACATCGTGCGTCATCCCGCCGTAACTTGCTTTGTTGGCCTCTTTATTTCAGAACAGAAGTGGGTCAGTCACAAAGACATCATTTCCGGCTGACAGATTCAGCCCAGTGGTCAAAACCTCTATCGGACTCACAAAGAGTCTCCAACCAACCCGAAGTTGGTTCATCTGACCCGAAGTCAGGCGGAGGTCCGAGACCTCACTAGACTTGATTCCAAATCAAGTGGTTGGACCGTGCCATCCTAGATAGAGAGTACAGCAATCTCTGATGTGTCCATCAGTCTTTGCTACTAGTCTCTAGCTTTTCCCACCTCATTGACCAAATGAGAGGTACTTCCCATGAGCCCTGAACTCAATGGGTAGGATGCATACGGGGAAAAGATAATGAGAGGTGAACCAACTCAATAATCACAACAGTGGGGTCCAAGCACACCAACAAGGTTTGGCAAGCCTAGCCTTGTGGTTGCTCATAGCTCCGAGAAGCTGTCCCCAAAGCCCCCCAGAGCTCCTTGAGCTCATCGTCTAACAAGACTCACATCATAGGGTCGTTCCACGATACCAAGTCTCTCACAAAAGGTTAGGAACTTGACCTTCCCCAGGAGCTTAGTGAGAATATCCGCGACCTGCTCATCAGTTCCTATATGATTGAGCCTTACGGCGCCTCGCTGTACCATATCCAGATGAAATGGTACCTGACATCAATATGCTTGGATCGATCGTGGAACACAGGATTCTCGGTCAAGCGAATCCCACTTTGATTATCACAGAGTATCACCGTGGTATCTAGCACATGCTCGAACAGCTCACTGAAGAGCTTTCGCAACCAGACTGCTTCACAACAGGCCATACTTGCTGCAATGTATTCGGCCTCTGCGATGCTCAAAGCCACCGACTTTTGCTTCCTGTTCATCCATGAGATCGAAGCAGAACCAAGGTTGAGGCAGCATCCCAATGTGCTCTTACGATCCACCACACTGCCAGCCCAATCGGCATCAGTATAACCAAGGAGTGTCACGCTCCCGACAGTGTATCTCAAACCATGGTTTATTGTGCCCCGAAGATATCTCAGAAGATTCTTGGCACCAACCCGGTGAAAGTGATGAGGCTCAACCAACTGTTGACTCAAGGTGTTCACTGCAAAACATATATCCAGACAAGTGTTCACGAACATCAAGGCCCCTACGAGTTGACGATACTCAATAGGATTTGCCAATACGGGCCCAGCAGCGCTGCCACTCAACTTCTTAAAGTTGAGTTCCATCGATGTCGACACGGACTTACAGTCCACCATTCCAGATCTTTCCAGAAGCTTCAAAATATATTTTCCCTGAGAAAGGAAAATCTCGCCAGGTCTCTGCCAGACCTCCAGGCCTAGGAAATAGTGCATCAGTCCTAGGTCCTTCATCTCGAACTCAACAGCGAGCTCCCTCTTGCATTGATAAATGAGAGGGTCAGCACCTGTCAGGAAGAGGTCGTCCACATACAGCACCAGAATGAGAGACTTCCCCTGGACAACCTTGAAGTAAAGGTTCGGATCAGCATTACTTCGAGTGAAGCCCAACTTCATCAAGTAGCTATCTATCCTCTCGTACCAAGCTCTGGGTGCTTGCTTCAACCCATAGAGGGCTTTCTTCAAACTGCAGACATGGGTGTCCCGATCCTGGACTTCAAACTGCAGACATGGGTGTCCCGATCCTGGACTTCAAACCCCAGAGGTTGTTCTACATACACCTCTTCCTTTATTGCACCATGCAAAAAAGCGGTCTTGACATCCATCTGATGAATACTCCATCCTTGCGTAGCAGCAAGGGCTATGATTGATCGAATGGTGGGATATCGTGCCACAGGTGCAAATATGTCATCATAGTCTATTCCTTCCTTTTGAGAGAAGCCACGTGCAACAAATCTTGCCTTGAACTTTTCAGCACTTCCTCAGATCCATGCTTAATCTTGTAGAGCCATTTCGCGGTGACAACTGATTTGTCCTTCGGTCTTGGAACCACATCCCAGACATCATTCTTCATCATGGACTCATATTCTTCGTGCATAGCATCCTTCCAGACTTGATGCTTTACGGCTTCCTCAAAAGATCCAGGTTCAGATTGTACAATAGTACTCATCGCAGCCAAATACCCTTGGTATCTACACGGCTTCTTGCTTTCTCGGAATGTCCCCCTCGGGGCAGCATGTCCCTCAGCATCTTAGAGAGTGTCCCTGAGCCATGATGGTCTCTTTCTCAGTGAAGAAGATGGATCAATTGGGTCCATTGGTCCTTCAGCATCAGGCATTGTCTCATCCTACGGTTCTTCTTGATTTCCAGGCCTTGCTTCATGATTTTACTCAGATCTCGGAAGATCTACTACTTTCTTCAGGGAAGCATCTTCGTCAAAAGTGACATCATGGCATATCTCTACTTCCCTTTGACCAGGTACATAGACTCTATAGGCCTTAGAAGTTTCGTTGTAGCCCACAAATATTACTTTCTTCCCAGAAGCATCCAGCTTACTTCTCTTTTCTTTTGGCACATGAAAATAAACAAGACATCCAAAAACTCTAAAATGTGAGACGTCAGGTTTCTTACCAGTGAAAACCTCTTCGGGAGTTTTGGAGTCCAGAGCAGAATGAGGGCATCGGTTTTGAATGTATACAACAGTATTCACAGCTTCTCCCCACAGAAACTTCGGTAGACCCTGGTCACATAGCATGGCATGGGCAGCGTCCACAATGGTCCTATTCTTTCGTTCAGCAATGCCATTGTGCTCAGGAGTATAGGCAGTAGTGGTCTCCCTCTTAATGCCAGCTTCTCTGCAAAAGTCCTTGAACTCATTTGACTCATATTCAGTGCCATTATCGGTCCTCAAAATCTTGATCTTCTTCCTTGTCATATTTTCCACCAAGACTTTGAAGGTATGGAACCACATGAAAGCCTCATCCTTCTTCTTCAAGAAGTATATCCAGGTTTTACAGGAGAAGTTATCAGTGAATGTCATATAGTAAGAACATCCTCCCAGGGATGTCACGGGTAGCATACCAAATAGATCAGAATGGACCAATTGTAAAATATCAGATGTCTTTGTGACACTTGAGGGGAAAGGCCCCCTTGTATGCTTTCCTTCGGCACAACCCTTACATACACCTTCATGATTATTTCCAAATTCGGGCATCCCTGTCACCACCTTCCTTGCTTTGGGAAGGGCCTTGTAATGAAGGTGTCCAAACCTTCGGTGCCATAGTTCAGTTTTTCGGATAGTATCACATGTCATAGCTCCCAGTGGACTTCCTCCAACCTGGTAGAGTATTCCAACTCTAAAACCAATCACGATAGCTTCCTTGAGATTCTTCTTCCATATGCGCACCTTTCCATCATTGAATGCCACATTGAAACCTTTGTCTTCCATGGCTAATATAGACACAAGGTTCTTCTTCAATTTTGGTACATAGAGTACATCCTGCAAATGTAGGACTTGTCCTTGAGACAAGTGGAGGGTCACAGTCCCTGTCCCTTTCACGGGATATGTGGCATTATCTCCAAGGATAATTTCCAAATTAGTATCCTTCTCAACCATGTCAGAAAGTGCTTCCTTGAACCCAGTGATGTGTCCTGAGGCACCATTATCTATCAGCCAGATATCCATAGTGTCGGGCGGGGATGCAGCAGAGAAGGCAGATACAAGAATGTATTCATTTCTTTTATCAACAACATTTGACTCCTCATACTTGGAGTTTCTAGACCTTTTGAAAGGTTGATTGTTTCCGCCAGAGGGAGCCTTCCTCTTTCCTTTCGACCTATTGTTTCTTTGATTTCCATTCCTCTGGTTGTTGTTGTTGTCATCACTATTGGGAGAATCCTTCTTGAAAGGACATTCTCTAGCATGATGACCTGGCCTATGACAAGTGAAACACTTGCCCTTCTTTCCTTGGGCCCCTGCTCTTCCTTTGTTCTTTGAACCACCAGAGTTCTTCTTTCTAGAATGAGCAGCATAAGCAGCATTTCTGTCATTTTCGTATTCCTTCATTCTTGTCTCTTCTTGCATGCATCTTGACAGTAGCTCGTCAAAGTTAGGAATTGTATTATTATTGAGAATGGTAGTGTTGAATACTTGCCATTCATATGGGAGCCCTCCAAGTGCGGTGAGTACCATCTCACGATCAGCTATTATCTCCCCAATAGCCAGCAAATTGTTCCTGATCTCGGTCAGTTTCAGAAAGTATGTTTGGATAGACTCATCCCTGCCTTTCTTCAGATTCTTCAATTGATTCTTGAAGAATAGCACTTGGTTTGCATTGTTTACTTTGAACATTTGTATTAGCTTATCATACATCTCTTTGGATGTGCCTAGCTCAGATATGTAGGCAACCAGACTTTTATGTATGGATTCCCTGATCATTAGCTTTGCTTTGATCTTCCCCTTCTTATACTTGGTTTTGGCAGCAGCAGTAGCAGTGGATGGAGGTTCTTGTATCTTACCCAGTACATAGTCCATGAGATCATGGTCTTCTAATTTGAGATCTAATATCATCTTCCAAGCATGGAAGTCATCCCTTCCAGTCAGCTTGTCATCCTCCTTGAAGCCATAACTTGTGGAACCCATTTTTCTCGTTTGGTGATTGCTATAAGTTAGGGCTTGTCTTCACATCATCTCTGATACCATGTAAGATT
Source organism: Pinus albicaulis (assembly GCA_034641835.2). NCBI lineage: Eukaryota > Viridiplantae > Streptophyta > Pinopsida > Pinales > Pinaceae > Pinus > Pinus albicaulis. The sequence continues at coordinate 36,613,071 of CM076570.1, read as the reverse complement.
TTGTAGATGTTCTATGCTTGATGCAACTTTACTTTTATCAACAGCAATCACATGAATTTACAAGTAAAATGCAGATGGAACATACCAGTGATCCTTTAGAAGACAAGTCAGAGACAGATAAAGGTGATGGTGCGTTATGGCGGTCAACAGGATGCTTCAACCAACAATGACTTCACGGTCAGCCAACCCAGTATGTGTCACAACAGTCCTCAAAACAGTGACATGGTCAACTCAGAAGTCAACCTTAGAAAAGTCAATGTTGCCCAGAAAAGTCAATGCAGGGCAGCAACACTAAAAGTCAATGCAACTCACCTTCTGGTCAACCTTTGACCTCGATTTCTGTGCCAAAGAATATGGCCTCCTTAAATCGAAGTCTCCTCCAAAATTCAGCCCAATTGGACCATGTGTTGAACAAAGTCAACGCTGGTCAAACTTTCCCAGAAACCCTAACCGCAGATTTCTCACTGCAGTGAATCTCGTCCTTCTTGCTGCAGTAAACTTCGACCTTCTTGCTGCAATAAACTTCGACCTTCTTTCCCACGTGTGAGATGAAGTTGCTTCTTAGATGCTCGTATGAGAGGAGGAGATGTGTCATGAGATGAGTGGAAAAATGCTCCAACGTTGGCCCTATAAATACCAATCATGAGAGGTGTGTGACACATCTGCTCGAGGTAAAAACCTTACGGCCGAACTGCACTTAAATTTATTATAAATAATAAATTCAAAATAAATGTTCTGCTCATCAAATTAAAATCAATTTGAGATCCATTTTACACCTCTCTGAAAGAGGAATCCAATACAAATATTGGAATCTTCATCTGAGCATCACAAGATGGAGTTTGGACCTAGTTGTCCAAATTTAACAAAGGGATAATGAGAAATCGTGGAATAGTAAAGATCAAATATGCACTGCGGGCAGACAGGATAACCGAGAAGAATGGAAAGAGTCCTTTGGAGCTAGTGTATGGTTTATATGTCACCCTAACAGTGCACCTAAAGCTGCTGGTGTATCAGATTCTCTAGAATTTCACCTCAAATAATGATGTAGTACAGAACAAGATAGATCAGATTGTAGAGTTGGATGAATTCAGGAGAAAAGATTTTGATTAGAGTTGTAAAAATCAAGCAAATATTAAGAGAGCATTTGATAAGTCTTCCAGACAAAGAACCTTTTAGAAAGGCAATATGGTATTTCCTTGGGACAAGAGAAGTGAAAAACAAGGAAAACACGAGAAATTTGATAGCTTGTGGGCAGGGCCATATATCATCCAGGATGTGGCTAGACCTAATGCATATCATCTCAGCCAATTGGATGGAGAACCAATGAATTTGCCTGCAAATGGGCAATTGCTCAAATTGTTTTTCACTGAAGACATCTGATGCCCATGGGGTATCCTTTGTAATGTATTTCTAACCTTATCCTTGCTTTCCATTTCGTTTTTTTTCTTTTTTCTCATTTCAGCATTTCTTTTCAACATTTTACTATAACATGATATTTCTTTCATTTTAACTAGTAGAATGTAAACGATTTTATATATATATATATATATATGGTGCATGTGCTACTAATATGCCTTGTGGCAAGATTTTTGTGATCATTGCAGATTCTGGAGTTCTTGCATGCTTTCTTGAAGATCAAGCACCCATCCCCATGCGTAGCTAAATGTTACCTACCATATGTACTTAGCAGGAAATGAAGATTTCGTTGGCCCAATGGACAAGGCACCAAACAAATTTTTCAAGTTTAGAAGACCAGCAGGGCAATTTTGCCCCTTCTTCTCTCTTTGTTCTTCTATCTTCTCTCTCTTCTTTCTTCATGCAATTTGTTTACCCCCATGGGGGAGTTGTAAAAAATGTCACTAACATTATGAACTTATGTAAAAGACTTAGACCTTTGGGACCTGGTTGCTCTAGAGTGTTTTTTTCACTTAATTAATTATTTTTGTTTTTCAACAATAAATAATTAATTGAGTTTTTTCATTCATATCCTCCAAAGCTAGAGTGTGTCTTAATAGTTGGGCCTTAAGTGTGTTTTCTAAGTCTAGGGTCAATGCATATTACCATGCTAGGCATTATCTTGAGCCTCACAGAATTGCATTAAGTTCTAGTAGGATTTTTTAATAATTAAAAATTCCACACGAAATGGGAATTTTTAATAATTTTTTATGTAACATATAAAAGGTGGTACTAGGAAATGTTGTATGGCATGTGAGTACTCGTTTTTCATCCTTAAAATACCAACATTATCCCAGTACCCACTTTGGGGTACAAAATATCAATTTTTTCCTCATGAAAATTCACTTTTACTCAAAAAGTGAGGAAAAAGACAAGAAAAATCATAATTAAATAAACTCGGAACATATTAAAAACATGTTTCTAGTCAACTAGCTCTCTCAATCAATTAAGAGGAGTGACTAAGCACTCAAGAGGCAGTAAAATGATGAGTCACAAGTCAAGTTGAAGAACCAAGTTAGAGAGTTGAGTTTGTGGCCAACTAGGCCGAGTTGATGCCCACGGATTTTGGGATATCAATTTGGTGTTTTAATGGAAGGTCGAGTTAATAACTAGAGATAGCACGAGTTAAATGGAGTGAGTGGTGTTGGGAGATCAATTTGGTGTTTTAATGGAAGGTCGAGTTAATACTTAGAGATAGCACGAGTTAATTGGAGTGAGTGGTGTTGAAAATGTGTAACTAGGTTCGGTCTACATAAATATGAAATGCTCTTTTGATTCTTGTATATTGTAAAATGAAAGAAAAATTATTATTGTTATTTTTGGAAGCATGGGTTTCATGCTCAAGGTCTTTTATTTTAGAGGTCAACCACCCATTGAGTGCTTCTAGGGTTTTTCCTAGGGTCAAGAAGTCAAAATAGTCATTGTCATATGAGGAAGACCCCATCGGGCACATTGTAACTTGTAAAAAGAATCATTTTTGAATTTTAAAGTGTCAAGAAACCCTTCAAGACCAAGTAGACCTGGCTGCTAAGAAGTCGGCCTATTCTAGGGTATTTTGTCCACCTTGGAGGCCTATATATAGGAGGGAACTCGACCTCCTAAGGACATTCATTCATCCTCTACTCTCTCAAGCGACGAAGGTAAAGAAGAGGGCCAACGAAGAAGGAAGGAAGACGAAGACAAGTGTTTGGGTATTTCTCTATCTCGTTTCACACGTGCGAAGGAAAGGAGGCTAGGGTTTTGTTGTCACAAGATCGAATTTGGAGAGAGTGCAGAAAGAAGGTCGAAGGAAGGCTCATTAGGTCATCCTCAAGCCTTAGAGGAAGGAGCAAGTCAAGTGAAGGTCAAGAGAAGCCCTAGAAGCCCTAAATCAGCTCACACGTGTGAAGGCAACAGTTGTTGGAGGGGCTTAAAATTTCAAACCTGCAATAGAGGCCGAAATTTTATAGTTGGAGGTCGAAGTCGTGTTGCTAGAAGAGATTTGACTGGGTTTGACTTGGACAAAGGAAGCACATCATCAAGAAGGTCAGACTTGGCCTTGGAAGGGTATTGGTCTTGGTCTAGAGGTCTTGGAATTCGTCAATTGAAGAATCTATAAGAAGAGAAGGGATTTGTGGGTTTTCCTCTCAAGTGGAGAGGTTTTGGCCCTGACTTGCAGCCTATATCTTGTGTTCTTGTGTATTGTTGATCTTCTTGTTTTGGTAGGTGTTTGATGATAAGAACAACATAGCAATAAGAGAAGAAGCTAATAAGTAAGAAAAAGTAAAAAGACATCACAAGCAATTATCAAGTATAAGAGAAATCATTCTAACTATTGCCCTATAGATTTCTCAACAAGTGGGAGTCCACTCCCACCTCACTTCCCCTTTCTTGCCTCACATCTACACTTGGAGGCTACATTGCCCCCTCAAGGATATACGCAACCCTCTTAGGCAGCTGATCTTTGCCACTTGGATCAACGCATAGCTGCCTTGGGATTGTCATCTTTTCCACTTGGGGAATTCGTACCAGCTTTGGGATCATCAACCTCATTGGGATTTTCTCCCTTCTCTTCTATAAAATGGAATGCTTGCCTCTTGTGCAAACTAGCATGGAAGCTTGAGAGCTTGGGGAATAGCTGCTACTTTGTAACTGTTCTATCTTTGGTTAATAAAAGAAGGCTTTGGAGGCTTATGGTGTTGTGACTTGTGTGATTTGCTTAGAGCTTTCAAGAGGTAACCATGTTGTTGTTTCAATTGTATTGCTTTGAGTTTGTATTCTAGGCCTTAAACAGGGGCATTGTTGTCCAAAGGAGAAGACAAACAATTGTCTGTTTGTCTTCTTGTTAGTTTGCATTATTGAGATTGAAATTTACATGTCTCTCGGTTGAACATCATGTTTACTCATTTTCATTATGCAAGCTACAACTATGATTACTAATCTGTTGGCAAGATTTTAAATCTCACAGGTACCTCAAGATTTGAAGATTGAGGATCTCCTCGGTTGGAGTATCCATCTTCAAGCACATAAGAAGCTTTATTCCCACTTGTATCAAGTGTTTCCAAGCCCTTCAAAGACCCCAAAATTCTCTCTTTTTTCTCATATAAAATTATACAAAATATCCTCTCATATCTTTGGTTTAATTTCATGAGCTAATATTGTTTAAATATAGAATTTGAAGACCTTAACTTGTTGTTGTCCTAACAGCAGTTAAATCAGCTAAGAAAAGGCCAAGTTACCTTGGCTTTTCCTTAGTTGCTTAGTGTAGAAATTTACAATTTTCATTCTAGTATTTTACTTGGATCTTTTTGGATTTTCTATACTAAGACTTTTGAATGTTCCAAAATCATTTTTGGCACTTTTCACTTGGATTTGCTGGTTGGATTTAAGCAGGTCAGCGAGTTTACAAGGGGAGGTTCTGCTGAAATTTCGCTAGATTGAGCCATTTCAAGCAGCCGGAAGGAACCTCATACAATCACCTTTGTAAAACAAGAAGTTTTACCATCATTGTAATTTCAAAAACATATTTTCTCCCTTTATTCACAAGGGATACCATCACTACCAAGCATTGTAACATTGAGGGAGCTAGGAGAGTCTCTTAGGCATCCCAATCCCCCTTACCCAGCAGGGGGGAGCTCTCTTGTGTTTTGTGTCTCATTTTCATGATGTGTTTATTGGACTAAAATTAACTTAACACTGGAAAACATTAGAGTAGATTTCAATTTCATAGATGAGATTTCATTTATGCCTTAGAATAGATTTCATTTTGCAAAGATTAACGAACCCCATCAGACTCTATCATGCTCTCCTCCATTGCAGGCCTAGCCTGACCCTTGTGCATGACAAGAAAGAGCTTGTTGGTGACTTGGTTTAATTAGGGAAAATCAATTCTACCACTTGTGAGATTGGGGGAAGGTAAACGTTGACTTGTGAAATCACGCTAGGAGCTGGATTCTCCTAGTGTTGGATCTCCTTGCAAATGGTCGTGTGAAAGCAGGGAGTACTCATTGAAGCGAAGCTTCCTCCCGTTGGATCTCCTTGTGACCCTCTGAAATCCATTTGAAGGATAAAGGTAGAAGGGAAACACAAATTTAGATTGCATTTAAATTCTTGCAATCACATGGGTCATATACCCTCATCTCTACCGTGCACTCAATTCACTAATTAATCTAAATCCAAGTGAAATATAACTTAATAAAATTTACCAACACATTCCACAACATTTCCTACAGCATTCAACATTGTGTTATTATTTCATTTGCCATATTTATTTTCAAACAATATTTACTCTTGGCATTTCATTTCCAATGTAGAAGCATTTACTTTCAAGCAATAATCGTCTAATTTGGGCAGTTCATTTACAAGCATCGAAAATCTACTTTTGGCACTGGTTTGTCTGCTAATCATTTCTATCATTTGATTATTTGCTCATCCTGTATGCTGATGATGAATGTGATTATTTGCTTATCTACATTTCATATGTTGTGAATCATATATTGATGGTGAAATTATTCTTGAGTAATTAACTCCTAGATTAACACTTTTTATTTCCTATAGCCTACTCAAAACCTTAGTTATTTTTAGGGACTACCCCCCTTGGCTTCACTAGGAGTTAGCCTAGACAGAGAAGTTGAGAATTGAGTGACAACTACTCAACTCGAGACTTGCCCCCTATTGAAAAGTGTAACTAGGTTTGGTCTTCATAATTATCATTGTACTTGTATCATTATGTATTTTATGTAAAAATCAAAAAAAAAGGTTGTTTATTATTAGTTAAACATGTTCTTCATGCTTCTAGAATTTATTAAGTCAAAGAGTCAAAGTCCTATTTGGACTTCTTGTAAAGAAAAAGAATTTTTCAAATATGTAATTCAAGACAAAGTTACCTCAAGATGCCAAGTCGGCTCTTCCTGTCAAGTCGGCCCTTCCCAAGGAAGAGACATAGTCCGAACCTCTCTAAACAGTGTAAATAGAAGATAAGTGGGATTCATTTGGGAAAGAATATTTCCGCGTGATCTGTTCTGAAATCAAGCATAGAAGGATAGTGACGTCAAGGGAGACCGAAGTCTGAAGTTGTGCACATGTAAAGAAGGGTTTTCTTGAACTTGGATTTGTGGAAGTTCTGTCATGACACATCTTTTGTTGAAAATTTGTTCCTGTTGTTGTACATGTTGCTGGTCTTTGAAGTTGTTGATGATTTTTCTATGTGGAAGGAGGGCTTGACTTGGCATCTTGAGGGTTGATGTTTTTGCCTAAAACATATATTCCTTTGTTCAAGTTCCAAGCTCAAGAAAAAGATTACACATGTACTCGCTCTAGTATACACTCCCTCTAGTATTCTTGCACCTAGTCTAGTATGAAGAAGAGGACAGAACTCTGAAAAATCAATGATGTGCAAAAACTCTGTGGATACCCTAGATAGAAGGTTTGGAAGAAAAAGTTATGACAAAAGAATGGTTTTCCTTGTTGCTAATCGTTTGAAGATCATCTCCATGAATGATTACACTATCCGAAGTTTTAAGGCTACATAAAAGCAAATCTCAGTGGTATTTTCTACATGATTCGAGCTCCTATGATACAAGTTCTCCGCACGGCGCATAATGACCTGTGACAGTAATTTTATGTAATACCAATATACCTGCAGAACATGACGTACTGTGACAAGCAAGCTAAAGAAATAAGCATGAACAGTTAGAAGTAACCCACACCTATTTGTGGCCTGCACTGTATCTTCTTTTGTGGCTCGTGGATCACATCGCATCTCTGTTAAGTTCGTATTACTATACTAACTGGCTTCAAATTATATATAATGGCATCATAGTGGCATCGCTACAACTCCTGTGGCATCAAATTTTATACAGTACACTTCTGTGGCATCAAATTATATACAGTGGCATCACAATGGCATTGTTACAACCTCTCTGGCATTGAATTTTATACAGTGACACAAATGTCTATTGTTTTTCTGAGGTTCGATCATATTCCTGTGGCTCGCTACTATGAAACGCTCATATCCTGTTATTAAGCCTGTTTCTATGGCTCGGACTCTATTCTTGTCGTCCGCATCATCTTTACTGTGGCTCGATTATATGGTGGCTCGCTATTCTCTGTGGATCGATTACAAATACAGTGGCTCATATCATGGCTCGCATTTGTGGTAACCATGGCTCACTATAATGCTTCATGGCTCGTTTCTCCTCCTTAATGGCTCGCATTGCTTGACTAGCTCACATAGTATTCACAGTGGCTCACATTTTGTCTTGTTGTTTGTGGTGATAAATTTATGTAGTCGTATATGTGGAAGAAGGAATAACTACATCTAATAAGTCGACCTAAAGTCTGAAAATAATATTTTAAAAGAGATATGATCCCAGGTTTCTGTGACAACTTGTATAGCTCTAAGGCTCACCTTGCATACACAATGCTTACATCCTCACAATGGCTCACACTTCATCTTGTGCCTGGAGTTATGAAAATGTAATGTATGTATAGCAGTGACCCTCGATATGGCAGTAATCATGTATGGAAGTCTATAGGACTCTAGATGGCAGTAACATAGAAGTATGATAGAATACCTATAGCATACAACTACAATGTATGACAGTGCTCATTTCTACACGATGGATTTCACCATGAAGCCTACCTGTTTAGAAGGAACCAAAACTCTAAATTAGAAGTACATGGAGCACATCTTTGAGCCACAAATAATCCGAGACTTTGTGAACTGTGGAAGAATTTTATCTACAGATCGATGAAGCTCATATCTGCATTACGAATATGAGAAGCAGCCTTGAATGAAGTCAATACATGTCAACTCTTGGAACCAAGATGAATCTAGCAGCTCAACGAAGGTTCTGTAGTTGGGGAAGTTAAGGCACCTTTTCTTAAAGAAAGTTGGCACTTCAAGAAAAGACAAGGGACCAGATCTTTGCAAGAGATAAGGTAAAGTTGCAGAGGTATGTATAATTTATATGCATTTCATGATATGTGTCAAGTTCACTAGCTCATGATGGTCATTTGAAAGATAAAGGGTCTGCATATATATAGATCAGAGACAGTGACATATAATTGTTGAACATAAAGGTTAGGTCTTGATACCAAGGAATAAAATAGTGTCTCTAGGGTTTTGCAGTATCCTAGTAGAATTTTGCAATGCATGGATGACAAGTCTTGATAACTATGAAGGATCTAGGATTTGTAATTCTTGAGTAGCAAGTCTTAAAGACTTTGGCATCTAGGGTTTATAAACCCTAGCATAGTTTGGACTAAAAGAAACCCTACAAACAAAACCCTATCTAATCATGCTCATTGTTAAATATAGATCTAACCCTTGATGTTTAATGTGAGAACAAGGTTGGTGAACAACTCCAAGATTAAAAGGGAGCTAATCCTTCTCAAAAGGTCAAGACAAGACTTATCTAAAGCTGACTAGCAGAAGGAAGAAGTGGAAGAATGTGGCAAAGCATGAAGATGAAGAAGAAGGGAGCTATTTGAAGCTTGCATCAAGGAAGTCAATTAGAGGACAAGAATTTCACTGACCTCAAATGGAAAGAGGGAGTTGTAAAGACCCTGATGGATACAATATTAATTGAAGCTTGGTAGAAAACCCAGTGAAGCTTGTGACCAAAAGAGATGACGTTTGATCTAGGGCAATGTCTTTAAGCAAACAAGTCGAAGAGTTCTAATGTAGTTGTACCAGCAGTTGATTGGTTCGTTCTAGGAAAACATTGATTAATTACTGAAAGCAGAAAAGCATGAAGTAGAACTCGGTTACAATATAAGGATAAACCATGCAAAGGAATGTTGGCCTCAAAGGGAGCAAGTAGCAGAATTTGACATGACCAATCCCACATCTTAACTAGAGGCCATTGAGATTTGGTAACTCTGATATTGATGATTTGTTTGAAATATGATTTGGCTCCTTGGAAGGACATATTCCAAAAGTATGTGTAGAGGCCAGAAAGATAGCAGTTGAGATAATATGATGTACCTACATCTGTTTGGTTTAATTCAATGTGGGCACATGGTGTGAGTGGACAACAATGATTCTGTTATGTAAGGTATAAGGCATGCGCTAGCAGCTGTGAGGAAGTTTGGCTCCTTGAATATGACAGATGAACCAATTGATGACAAAGTTACATGTAGATTGTCAAGATCTAGGAAGGTCAAAGTTTGTTATGATGTGATGTTGTTAGTAGCCGAGAAGCCCTGCAAAGATCATGAGACCCACAAGCTACTACTAAGATCTCTACAAAAGAACAAGTGGCTAATGGATGAGACAAGTTGAAGCCTTTGATTATGTCCCCCTTGTTGAGAGGGAGTAAGGATCTCCTCCCTGGTTGAGAGGGAGTGATGATGGACACTGTATTATACATGTGTCATGCACTAGGCCGGGACTAACAATCATAAATCTAGTGAAGGAACTGGTTGGGAGAATGGATTGGATAAGCAACTGGGACCAATATTACTTGAGGCTTGGGAATCCAAGATAGGAGTAGTCCTGAGCACCGATACTCTTTGAGGATATGGTAGGGTATCTAAGATAAGAGTAGTCGAAGAGGATCGATATCCTTTGAGGATTGGGAATCCAAAATAAGAATAGTCTTGTAAGGACATACCTGGTGAACATCCGGATGGGGTATGTTCCTTGAGAGGCGGTTGTGGTGGTGTCCAAATGTATGCCTCCCAGCATTGTGCTCAAATCCAGTGGAGAGTTAGAGCTTGTTAGTCAAGGCCTTGCTATCTTGCAATTTGACAATGTTGGCTATGATGTTGATGCTTGATGATGGCTTATCAATCCGAAATCTTCTTATGAGAATATTTCAATTTGAGAGTATCCTTGTATCTTGTTGTGTAATTATGAATACCTCCCTAGTTAAGAGGGATTGTTGAAAAGTGTAACTAGGTTTGTTCTTCATAATTATCATTGTACTTGCATCATTAGGTATTTTATGTAAAAAGAAAAAAAAGGAAAAAGAAGAAAAAAAAGTTTTTTATTATTAGTTAAGCATGTTCTTCATGCTTCTAGAAATTATTAAGTCAAAGAATCAAAGTCCTATTTGGATTTGTAAAGAAAAAGAATTTTTCAAATATGTAATTTAAGACAGAGTTACCTCAAGATGTCGAGTCGGCTATGCCTGTCAAGTCGACCTTGCCCAAGGAAGAGACATATGTTCGAACCCCTATGGGAAGTAAAAATAGAAGATAAGAGGGATGTTGAGAAACTAGGGCAACTGAATACAAAATTCTTTCATTTAATTTCTCATTACATTGACATTCCTTGTGATATTAGATTAGATCTTTATAACTATTATTATGTGTTTTCTCATCATCAAGACAATGCCAATAAAGAAGATCATGATGCAAACAAGAACACCAAAAAATTAGTCTCTTCGCCAACGCAAAAGCCCTTCATAGAGGAAAACCCAAAAACTTCTCTCCCTTATAGAATATCAAGGAAGACTTCCAGAGGTTAACCAAGACAACCCACCAAGTGATAGGCCAGCCACCCAAACAAAGATTCTCTCTGCAACTTGAATTTGCTTCCTTTCTTTCAACTGAAAATTTGAACCAAAATAATGGCCTCTCCCACACGAGCCAGTTTTCCAAGCCAAGAAGATGCTTAGATCACATTAAAGAACCTTCTTCTTTCCCTCACAATCCTTCTTCTTCCTCGCTTTGATTTATGCCTCATACTTCTTCAAAGAATACAAATTGCTTGAGCGTCTTTTGGAGGACAAATTGGTCTTCTATATATAGCCTCTTGAAGTGGTGCAACTGTCTTCTTATGGGGCCAACTTGGTCGGTTGGCCGACCCAACACTTGGTGGTTTCTTGTCCTTCTACATACAAAATAATTTATTTTACATAGATTCAAGAGCCCTTCAAGGGCCTTTACATCATGACCTTGACCTTGACCTTGTCCAAACCCTAGGGCACACAATGGATGCCAAAAACTAATAATCAATGGCCAAGAAACCCATTCTTTAATAAATGATTTTTCTTTTCCAAAATATAATTTTCTTTTTCTTTTTCTTTTGACAAGTACATTGATTACATCAAGTCATGATACATAAACAATTATGAAAACCGAGACTAGTTACCATTTTCAACACTCCCTCTTAACTAGGAAGGTATTCATAATTGACAACAATGGGTATATGCATAGTACAACCTTGAGAAGTTCTCATAAGAAGAGTCGGATTGGTAACCTGTCTGTTTAGCATCATATCATCCAGCATTGTCTCATAGCAAGGCCTTGACTAACAGCTCTATCTCTCCACAAGATCAGAGCACAATGATGGCGAGACCAATGATTTATGGAAACCCTCATCATTGTCTCTCAAGGAGCATACCCCACCCGAGTGTTCACAGGGTATGTCCTTGTTATGCAACCAACTCACAAAATAGAAGAATTATATAGATCAACGACTTGAAAATTATCCACTTAGAGGGGGAAACCTCCTTTACAATACATAAATGAACAATTTTTGGATGATTCAAATGACAAAACCTACTCTCTATATATAGGAGTCTAAAGGGTCACAATATAATCAGAGCCTACATAACAATAATAATGCAAGGGCACAACAATAACAACAGTGGGATTCTATGGGGCACAATAATAACAATATGGGGACTACATGGGCACAACAATAACAATAAGGGGGCTACACTAACAATAACAATAAGGGGCTACACTAGTATTATAGGGACCTAACATGCCCCTCTCCTTCAAAAAAGTGTTGTCCCCAATGCTTGAGTAGTTATGGATGATTCTGTATAAAATTTTCATCCTCCCATGTGGAATCTTCAGCGGGTAAGTTCTTCCACTTGATGAGATACTCTGAAACTGATCGATTTCATAGGTGTTGAGTTCTTGTTTCTGTGACTACTTCAGGTTCCAATATGATTTTTCCTTCCTCGTCAAGTTCTGGCAATATTGTTTGAACTGGGAGCTTGTCACCTATAACCTTCTTTAAGCATGAAACATGGAAAACTGGGTGCACTCGGGAAGATGCAGGAAGCTCCAATTTGTATGCCATAGTACCAATCTTTTGCAACACCTTGTAAGGACCACAGTACTTTGGTGATAATTTATTATCCTTCTTAGCTTGCTTGAGAGACATTTATTTGTATGGTTGTAGCCGTAAAAATACCCAGTCGCCTACATCAAAACTTATTTCATTGTGATGTTGATCTGTCTGTTCTTTCATTTGATTCTGCGCCAAAGTGAGGTTATCCTTTAAGAGTTGGAGAACTTGTTGTTGATGCTCGATGTGATCATCCACTGCTTGAACCTTAGAATTTTCTCTTAAAGATGATGTGATGGACGCTAGATGATATCCATAAAGTGCCATAAATGGGGTCATTTTTGCTGCAATATGGAAGTGTGTGTTATACCACCATTCAGTCAGAGGTAACCACTTGACCCATTGTGTTTGTTTATCAGATACAAAGCAACAAATATATCCTTCCAAACATTTGTTCACTATCTCAGTTTGCCCATCAGATTAAGGATGATAAGATGAGCTATGAGCTAGTTGAGTACCCAAACAAGAAAATAATTCCGTCCAAAAATTTCCAGTGAAAATGAGATCTTTGTCGCTTACAATAATATTTGGGTTTTCATGTAGCTTTTGAATTGTTTCCATAAATGCAATAGCAACTGTACTTGCTTTAAATGGATGAGATAATGCACAAAAGTGTGCATACCTAGTAATTCTATCAACTACCACCATGATGACACTCTTTCCTTCGGACTTGGGTAAACCTGTGATAAAATCCATTGAAACCACCTTCCAACGTTGACTTGGAATGGATAAAGGTTGTAGCAAACTCGGGGCCTTAATTGTCTCAACTTCATTTTGTTGGCAGACCAAATATATCGCCACAAACATTTGAATATCAGATTTAAGGCCATCTCAAAAAAATTCTTTCTTGACCCTATGGTAAGTTTTTAAAAACCTTGAATGTCCTAAAGGAGAGGTGTGCAATTCCAAAGGAATCTTTTGTTTTAGTTGGGAATTCTTACAAAGATATAAGCGATCTTTGCACCATAATGAATCATTTTTCTAGCTAAATGTATCAGATGTACTGGGATCTTGCTGCAACTTTTGAATGAGTGTCCACACTTCTTCGTCATTTTTCCATTCCTCCCTTGCTTTGGTTATCCAATTTGGTTGGATAATAGAAATGGCACAAAAAAATGCTTCCACATCCTTATTCTTTCTTGAGACTGCATCTGCAACAACATTTAGCTTCGCTTTTTTGTAGATGATTTCAAATTCATAACCCAACATATTTGTGACCCATTTGTGTTGCTCTTCTGAAGATAGTCTTTGTTCCAAAAAATATTTAAGACTATCATTATTTGTTTTTACTTGAAATGTCTTCCCATTAGGTAAGGTCGCCATTTCTTTAGTGCATGTAGTATTGCCAACATTTCCTTCTCATAAATAGGTTTTCGTAAATACTTTCTTTTGATTAGACGGCTTTCAAAAGCAATGGGTCTTCTTTATTGAATTAAAACAACACCAATTCCATTTCCTAAGGCATCACATTCCACAGTACAAGTTTTTGTGAAGTCTGGCATAGCTAAGACTGGTGTTTGGCACATTGCCTCTTTAAGATGTTTAAAGAACTTAGTTGCTTCTGGAGTCCAAGAAAATGCATCTTTCTTCAGTAATGTTGTTGGAGGTATTGTTATTCTCCCATAATTCTTAACAAACTTGCAATAATACCCTGTTAACCCGAGAAATCCTCGCAGATGCTTTATGGTTGGGGGGATTTTCCATTCCTTAATGGCTTTAGTTCCGTTAGGGTCTACCTTAACACCCTCATGAGATACAATATGACCCGGATATTCCACCTCATGTACTCCAAAGAAACATTTGGAGGTTTTTGCATATAATTGTTTCTCCTCCAATAGTTTGAGTACCCTGTCAACATGTTGAACATGATCCTTCCAAGACTTGTTGTAGATTAGTATATCATCAAAAAATACTAACATAAATTTTTCTGAGGAAGGGTTTGAAAATGGAATTCATCAACCCTTGAAATGTAGAAGGTGCATTGGTAAAGCCAAAAGGCATGACCAAAAATTCATAATGACCCTCATGAGTTCTAAATGTTGCTTTCGGAATGTCTTCAGTCTTCATTCTAATTTGATGATACCCTGAACGGAGATCCAACTGGTGAAGTAAATTGTTCCATGTAATTCATCCAATAATTCATCAATGACAGGAATGGAAATTTATCTTTAATAGTGAGCTTGTTTAGCTCCCATGATCCATCTTTCTTGTGCACCAATACTACTGGAGCAGAGAAAGAACTTTGACTAGGTTGAATTATACCGGCCTCTAGCATTTCTGCAATCATACGTTCAATTTCGCCATTTTGGGCATAGGGATATCTATAAGGCCTAATGTTTGGAGGAACACTTGCTAGAATCAAATGAATAGCATGATCATGATCACGAATAGGTGGGAGGCATTTGGGAGTCTCAAATACCTTGGAATGATTGTCCAAGACTTTTTGCAAATGTGGAGAAATAGATGATTTTAATGTTTCAAACTCTAGTGAGCATAATTGTGCAATTACGCCTCGCTGTTCTTTCTTTAGAAGATTTGTCATGCCATTAGAGTTGATTATATTTTCTGGTTTCCCTGTGATACCACTTAATTCAACTTCCTTTCCTTCCCAAAAAAATTTCAAGAAAAGTTCTTGAAAATTAAAAGCTATCGCACCCAAAGATTGTAACAATTGAACTCCTAGTACAACATCAGCACCACCCATTGGAATGGAAAGAATTGGGATATTCAATACATATTCCCCCATGGTTAGCTTGATATTATGGCACTTTCAAGAGCAATTTATAGTTCCTCCATTTGAAACCATCACTTGACACTCGGGTGTTGGATATAGGAAGTAATTCCATTCCTTGGCTATCTTACAATGAATAAAATTATGGGTACTACCAGAATCATTCAACACTATTACCTTTTTCTTCTTGATATGTCTTGCTATCTTGAGAGTTTGAGTGGTAATTTCTGCCAATGCATTACAAGATATGGTCGGATTCATTTCTTCTTTCTCTAAGGTCGGTTCCTAGTGTATATCCTCTTCTTTTGAAGTTTTTTATTTTGTTCTTCCTCCTCTTCACAATCTGTGTAAGCTAATTTCTTCTTGCCGCACTTATGACCTTTAGTGTATTTGTTATCACAACTGTAACAAAGCCCTTTTGCTCTTTTTTCTTCCAACTGTTGCGGTGTCAACCTTGTAGGTTGTGAAAGGCTAGGAGTAGCAACACTTCCATCTTTATAGTTGTGAGTGGTAGGCTTCCTTGTCACCATAATTTTGCTTTCAATTTTTCTTGCCAACCTGAATGCCTTCTCCAATGAATTAGGCTCCCAAGGGTGAACCTCATGTTGGATGTTATCCTTGAAAGTCCCTATGAAGACATCAATCCTCTGTTCCTCTGAAATATCATTTACCCTTATATTCAATTTTTGGAAGCCCTCAATGTGCTCCACCATTGAACCCTTTTGTTTGAGATTTATCAATTGGCTAAAGAAGGTGTTGCTCTTTTTATCCTCATAATGTGATAGCATTTCCTCCGTAAAAATTGACCAAGTGACAAGTGATTTACGAGAACAAAGCCATCAATACAATACAAACTAATTGGGTTCTAAATATAAAGTTGCAATGGGTACCTTTTGTGTGTGTTGCACATTATGGAGATCAAAGTATTGCTCCATTTGTAGAATACATGTTACCGGATCCTTGCCATCAAACTTCCTCATATCAATCTTTGGAATATGGTGGGTCTTCAATCTAACATTAAGAGGCTATGAAATCATGATTAACATTTTTTTGTTCTCATCATGAGCTTCATCTAATACCTTTTCGCCATTAGGAATCATTTCTTGTAGCAACTTTTTCAAACCTTCCATGTTTGCGACTTTGCTTTTAAACCATCCTTTAAACCTTCCATTTTTGCTTCTATGCCATCCATCTTAGCTTCCATGCCATCTATCTTAGCTTCCATTTCATTTTTGGTTACTCTTTGCAAGAGCGAAATTTGTTGCATTTGGTCTCGTAATTTTGATATATCATGTTGCAATTCTTCCTCTTCATGTGTCATAGTAGAGCTTTCTAAGGGCTTAATGGTGTGGAATTCTTTTTGGGAGGCATTTTAAAACCAAATGCTTCAATATGCCCTTGGAATCACTTCAAACTGATTTTTCAAACAAAAGTTATGCAATTTAAAAAAAAATACACACATTTTTTTTGCTTTTGAGGAGCTCGATATTGAACCTGATGTATCTCAATGATTTCAGATCCCCAAGATTTGAACTTTGGTCTTGTATTAGTAGCCCTTTGAGTCTTCTTTCCAATGCCACAGGTCAAACCTAATTTGGATCTTTCAAGATAAAGTTATGCCTGATCGCCCACAATGACCTAATTATGGACTAGTTCAGTAGAGCGAACTTGTACGGCATGCCACGTGTCACTGTTTCGACCTTCAGCCCTGAAATTGATACAGAAGAAACTACAGTCGTGCACTTTCAGCCACTTTTTACATAATTCAAATCGTTGCTTGAAACTAAAGTTATGACGATTTTCCCTCGGTCACCTATTTGAGATGAAATTCTGGAGCCTGCAAAAAACCAAACTTCCTCAGATCATATCTCCGAAAATATAGCTAACCAAGATCTGAAATTCGTACACAAGGTTCACTAATATTTCAACTCCATGTGGTTTCAATTTTTTTTCTGAAGCTTCGTAGAAAAAAAATTATAGCGAAAATGCCCAAATGACCTGTTTAAAGAAGCGAAACCCTAGAATCCAAAACTCTGATACCAAATGTTATGCAACCAATGCACTGTTAATTTTGGGCAACTAGGTCCAAACTCCATGTTGTGATGCTTAGATGACGATGCCAATATTTTTATTGGATTCCTCTTTCGAAGAGGTGCAAGATCGATCTAAAGATCATCTTGTTCGAATGAGCAGAACATGTATTTTGAATTTATTCCACATGTGCAAGGTCGGCCTGGTTTATCCCACATGCATAAGAGATGTGTCACACACCCCCACAAATACCTATATATTGGAGAGACTTGGAGTTCATTTTACACACACATTTTTGTGGAGGCATTTTCTTCTCTTAGAGGGTGATGGAGCAACATTCTTGGTTCTGTGATTAGGGCTTCTTGGTGCAACGTCTTGGTGGAGTGTTCTTGATGAGACGTCTTAGGGTTGTGTGAAACATTGGGTTGGCTGACCTTATGGAGACTTTGTTGGTTGAAGCATCCTGCAGACCACCGTAACGCCACCATTCTTTATCTTTGTTTTTGGCTTGTCTTCTATCAATCTATTGGTATGTATGTTCTATCTGCATCTTACTTTCATTGAGCCCTAGAAGTTGAAAGTATATTTGCATCTAGCATAGAACATCTTCAGAATTTAACATGGTATCAGAGGTAAGAGAAGACAACGCCCAACTTATGTCAGTAATCTAGGGCAGTGTGATGAGGCTTGTTCAAAGGGCAAATAAGGGTGTCGTAATCTACAGCAAGGCTGTGTGGTAGGCCGCAGGCCATACCACCACAGCAAAAGATAGCGTGGGCAATCTGTGGGGCTGCGTGGTGCCCTAATCTTCAGCGCAAAGGGAGTTGAGTTTTTTTTTGTCTTGATGTACTATATCTTGTAGGAATCCCTGATAATCACCCAATCAATCATATGCCTCATTATGATGACATTGAGTTGATCTATGGATGATGTCGTGCATTTAAGCATTTGGGCAGCCAGGTGGTGGTGCAGTAGATTCTCTGTACTTTTGGGCGTAATAAGAGCATTGGTCCACTAAC
Source organism: Pinus albicaulis (assembly GCA_034641835.2). Taxonomy (NCBI): domain Eukaryota; kingdom Viridiplantae; phylum Streptophyta; class Pinopsida; order Pinales; family Pinaceae; genus Pinus; species Pinus albicaulis. The sequence continues at coordinate 36,594,764 of CM076570.1, read as the reverse complement.
AGCCCGCGCAGGGAAGAAAAAGCATAATAGCAAGAACGGGCAGGGCAAGCTTCCGATTATTGCTTAAATTCATTCCTGAGAGTGCCCATGAATGAAAAAGATCTTTAATTAGGCACAGGGCTACGTATTGTAGGTTTCAGCAATAAGATGTCCATGACTACGGCTATTTCCAGCGGGTCTGTGAGCAGATCATCGAAACACAGTGCAAGGTTAATTGCCTTGACCCCTGTGGATACGAAGCTCTTGGCAGTATTTGAGGAGTCTCTGCATTCGTTTGACTACTCAAAATTGATCAATATATTTGGAGAAAGCATCAGCGTTCCATCTGACTTAGTGAATGCATACCTTCAAGAGCTGCAGAGGGGGACGTTGATTTGGCCATTTGGGTGTATGCTTGCGGTGGAGGAGGAGAGCATTTCAGTGGTGAGGTACAGTAAAAATGCTTCTCCATTTTGCAATTAGATTGCAATCTGCATAACCTAGTCTAGGCAGAATTCATACAGCTCTTTGGATATTTCCTTTCGGCAGTAATACAAATTGTATGCATATCAATTTTTTTGATGTGCGGCCCTCAAAATAGGCCAAAGGGTTTCAAACTTCCTTTTGCCTTCATGAGTTTCTTGCTTAGCTTCGTGAGAGTAGGCTCGATGAGCTCCCATCTGTTCGAATATTTAACGCGGTTAGTTCGAACCTTTGACATCACTTATAACAATAAAATACCTTGAATGAACTTGCAAATGATTTCCAACCCCGAGAGCTTCTGATTACGTTCAAGGCCAATAGCTTAGCCTTCCACAGTCTCGGAGGTGCAACTAATTTCAAAACCCGAGATATTGGATGTTGTGAGTGGTGCCCATGCGGTGTCGAGCATCGGAAAGTAACAGGAAGAGGGGGGTGGCAGTGGCAGTAGCAATAGAGGGGAGCTTATGATAATTGGTATGGATGGCCGGACATTTTTCAGGCCTGCAAGTGTCGCTGCCCTGCAAAAAGTGGCCACCTTCGCGGACATGCATCTTCTGAACCCAATATTTGTCCGTTGCAATAGCTCTAGTAAGCCCGCCATTCTTATCAGAATAGATGGAGGGTTAGTCATAGACTTTGAGCCAGTGACATCTCCCGATGTGCCTGTATCTGCTGCTGGTGCACTGCAGTCTTACAAGCTGGCTGCCAAGGCCATTTCCAATCTCTGCCTAGTGGATATATTCGGTTGTTGTGTGACACTGTGGTGCAGGAGGTTTGGGAGCTTACTGGGTATGACTGTGTGATGGCATATCTATTTCACGAAGGTGAACATGGTGAGGAAGTTGCAGAGGTGAGAAGACCTGATCTGAGCCTTATTTGGGTCTGCATTATCCTGCCACTGATATTCCCTAGGCTTCTAGGTTTGTATTCACGAAGAACAGAGCGAGAATGATTTGTGATTGTTGTGCCCTCCTCTGAAAGTAATCCAAGACAAACGGTTGCGTCGGCCTTTGAGCTTATTTGGCTCCCACTTCGGGCACCTCATGGCTGCCATGTGCAATGCATGCTCAACATGGGTTTTGTTGCATCTCTAGTGATGTCAGTGACGATAAATGAGAATGGAAATGACAGTGAAGGCAGTGGACAGCAACAATCGCAAAAAGGAAGGAAGCTTTGGGGCCTTGTAGTTTGCCATCACACAAATCCACGGGTTATCCCGTTGCCTTTGAGGTATGCTTGTGAATTTCTGATGCAAGTTTTTGGAATTCAGCTAAACAAAGAAATTGAATTAGCCGCTCAGTTGAGGGAGAAACATATCTTACGCGTGCAAACTATGCTCTGCGATATGCTCCTTCGTGATGCAACCGTTGGGATCGTGTCTGAGACTCCCAACATTATGGACCTTGTCAAATATGATGGGGTTGCTTTATTATATGAGAAACGCCTTTGGTTTTTGGAGACTTTTCTTCATTCCTCAAATGTCACAAAGACATCTAATACACTCGGACTTATCTGATATGCTACTTGTGAAATCCTTGAGAGGATGTTCTTATAGATGTCTTCCCTCACAAGAGGAGGTAGTAGTAAGAGGGAGACCACAACCGTATATGATCCTGAGCTAATATTGTTGCTGGAAGAAAGAAGAGAAGACCCTCATGGCTCAAAGACATATGGCTCCAAAGGGGGACATTCCTGGAAAGCAAAAAGCCATATAGATACCAGAGGTATCTAGCTGCCATGAGTACAATATGAGCTTGGATCATTTGAAGAAACCGTTAAGCATCAAGTCTGGAAGGATGCTATACACAAAGAGTATGAGTCCATTATGAAGGATGATGTCTGGGATATGGTCCCGAGACCGAAGGACAAAGTTGTTGTCACCTCGATATGGCTCTATAAGATCTAGCATGGATCTTATGGGAGTGTTGAAAAGTATAAGGCAAGAAGTGTTGTCGGAGACTTCTCTCTAGGAAGGCATTGATTTTGATTGCACCTATGATCTATTATTACCCTTGTTGCTACGCAAGGATGGAGTCTTCATCAGATGGATGAATAGACTGCCTTTCTGCATGGTTTCATAAAGGAAGAGATGTATGTGGAGCATCCTCTAGGGTTCGAAGTCCAGGATAGAGACTCTCATGTATGTAGGTAGAAGAAAGCCCTCTATGGGTTGAAGCTAGTCCCCAGGGCTTGGCACGTGAGGATAGATAGCTACATGATGAAGTTGGGCTTCACTCGTAGTAATGCTGATTTGAACCTTTACTTCAAGGTTGATAGAGAAAAAGCCTCTCATTCTGGTTCTCTATATGGACGATCTCTTCCTGACAGGTGTTGACCCTCTCATTCATCAATGGAAGAGGGAGCTCGCTTCCGAGTTCGAGATGAAGGACCTAGGACTGATGCATTACTTCCTAGGCCTGGAGGTCTGGCAGAGACCTGGCGAGATTTTCCTTTCCCATGGAAAATATATGGTGAAGCTACTGGAAAGATTTGGAATGGTGGACTGTAAGTCCATGTCTACACCGATGGAGCTCAACTTTAAGAAGTTGAGTGGCAGCGCTGCTGGGCCCGTGCTAGCAAATCCTACTAAGTATCGCCAACTCCTAGGGGCCCTGATGTTCTTAGGGAACATCCGTCCGGACGTATGTTGTGCAGTGAACACTTTGAGTCAACACATGGTTGATCCTCATTACATTCACTGGGTTGGTGCCAAGAAACTCTTGAGATATCTCTAGGTCACATTAGACCATGGGCTAAGATACACTGCTGGGAGTTTGAGACTCCGTGTATATGCTGATGTCAATTGGGCTGGCAGTGTGGTGGATCGCAAGACCACATCTTCACACTTGGATCTGCTTCGAGCAGGAAGCGGAAGTCGGTAGCTTTGAGCATCGCTGAGGCCGAATACATTGCAGCATGTATGGCCTGTTGTGAAGATACTTGGTTGCGAAATCTCTTCAGTGAGTTGTTCGAGCATGTGCTAGATGCCACCGTTATCCTGTGTGATAACCAGAGGGGGATTCATTTGTCAGAGAATCCCAAGTTCCACGATCGATCCAAGCATGTTGATGTCTGGTACCACTTATCCGGGATATGGTACAGCGAGGCACCGTAAGGCTCGATCATATAGGAACTGATGAGCAGATCGCGGATATTCTCACAAAGGCCTTGGGGAAGGTTATGTTCCTAACCTTCCGTGAGAATCTTGGAATCGTGGAACGACCCTAATTGGAGGGCCCTGTTGGACGATGAGCTCTGGGAGCTCCAGGGGGGCTTGGGGGATAGCTTCTTGGTGCTATAAGCAACCACAGGGCTAGGCTTGCCGAACCTAGTTGGTGTGCTTCCACCCCACCGTGATGATATTGAGTTGGTTTACCTCTCTTCGATCTGTGCCCCGCATGCATCCTACCCATGGAGTTTCGGACTCATGGGAAGTACCTCTCATTTGGCCAATGAGGTGGGAACTGTGAATGGAGACCATAGCAAGACCGATGGACGCATCGAAGATTGTCGTACTCTCTATGTCTAGGATGGCGCATGTCGAACCACTTGATCTGGAATCAAGTCTAGCAAGGTTTCGAACCTCCAACTGACTTCGGGGCAGTGAAACTAACTTCGGGTTAGTATATGACTCTCTCAAGTCCAAGAAAGGTTTCAGAGCTCCAACTGACTTCGGGTCAATGAAACCAACTTCGGGTTGGTGTGTGACTCCTTTGATTCCTAAGAGGTTTTTGACCTCTGAGCTAACTTCGAGTTAGCTGTGAGTGATGTCTTTGTGACTCGCCTTTTGTTCTGAAATAAAGAAGCCAGCAAAGCAAGTTACGGCGGGATGATGCACGATGTTTGGATGGCACTGGTGGATGGAGTTCTCCCTAGTTGAGAGGGAGTGTTAATTTTGGGCAACTAGGTCCAAACTCCATGTTGTGATGCTCAGATGACGATGCCAATATTTTTATTGGATTCCTCTTTTGGAGGGGTGCAAGATCAATTTGAAAATCATCTTGATCGGATGAGCAGAACATGTATTTTGAATTTATTCCACATGTGCAAGGTCAGTCTGTTTTATCCCACATGCATAAGAGATGTATCACACACCCCCATAGATGTCTATATATTGGAGAAACTTGGAGTTCATTTTACACACACATTTTTGTGGAGGCATTTTCTTCTCTTGGAGGGTGATGGAGCAGCGTTCTTCGTTGTGTGATTAGGGATTCTTGGTGCAGCGTCTTGGTGGAGTGTTCTTGATGAGACGTCTTGGGGTTGTGTGACACATTGGGTTGGCCGACCTTATGGAGACTTTGCTGGTTGAACCATCCTGCTGACCGTCGTAATGCCACCATTCTTTATCTCTGTTTTTGGCTTGTCTTCTATCGATCTATTGGTATGTATGTTCTATCTGCATCTTACTTTCATTGGGCCCTAGAAGTTGAAAGTATATTTGCATCTAGCATAGAACATCTTCAGAATTTAACACTCACAAAATAGAAGAAAATATAGATCAACGACTTAAAAAATTTCCACTTCGAAGGGGAAACCTCCTTTACAATACATAAATGAACAATTCTTGGATAATTCAAATGACAAAACCTACTTTCTATATATAAGAGTCTAAGGGGTCACAATATAATCAAAGCCTACATAACAATAATAATGTAAGAGCACAACAATAACAATAGTGGGCTTCTATGGGGCACAATAATAACAATATGGGGACTACATGGGCACAACAATAACAATAAAGGGGTTACACTAACAATAACAATAAGGGGCTACACTAGTATTATAGGGACCTAATAGTCCTTCCAGGACTATTCTTATCTTGGGTTCCCAATCCTCCAAAGAAATTGGTCCTCTACGACTACTCTTATCTTGGATGCCCTACCACATCCTCAAAGAGTATTGAATGCCAGATGCTTACCCAATCCTCCATTCTTTCTTCCCAAGTGAAGACAAGAATGATGTGTCTATCTCTCCCTCTCAACTAGGGAGGATATACCCATTCCATTGAAGGAATGTACCCAAGCTCCCTCTTATCCAGGGACTTGTCCAAGCTCCCTCTAAGCTACGGACTTGCTTCCAAGTTTCTTCTTAATTAGAAACTTGCTTCCAGGCTCCCTCTTAATTAGGTACCTGTTTCAAGCAGCAACTTTTCCTTCATTGGTGGAGATCATGGGACCTTCAATTGCTTCTAGTGCTCCTTCATTCGATGTCATGAACTTCATTTTTAACATTATGGAACCTTCATCTTTGGGACTTCTATGTAGGGTATTGGCCATCCATCACTTTCCTTCTCAAATTCGGGTAGTCATGTCTTTCTTCCTTTTATCAAAGAGTGATCCATTAGACCATATCTGGCTTTTCCTCATACAACTACCTTTTCCACATCATGTATCCTTCAGGATCTTCCATCCCACCACATGAGTACCAGTTGTAGATGACATCCACAACTTTCTTTCGGTAGACCTGTATTAGCCCATCCAGATATTGTTCAAAAATCAAAAATGAACATCAAATCAAGAATAACCTTTTGTGAAGGCCTTTCATCATGACATCTTGCTTGCAATATCAACATCCTACACATTCATAAGCACATTTCCAAGACATTCAATGTCAAAGGTCTCCTTTCTTTACAGACCTTATAAGGGTCTTCATGCCTTCTCTAAGGAGATGTCATGACCAATTTTTCTAGTCATCGGATGTTGATTTCCTTTACTATAGTTGCATCGTTCACTATCTCTTCGTTCTTTCTTCACATATTGCTTCCCAGGAACTTCCATCCATAATTCCTTTATCTTTTTCAACCACCTCATATTCCATATGAGGACATATTATGTTCATTTCATCTTTATCAATATGTGAACCATGCCTTCATGCATCCTTCCAAAGGAGTAGATCCTTGATCATGCTCTCAAGGTAGAGCATTTGCCCATGCTATCTGTAACTATATGATGACATGAATTAAACACACCTCTTTTCTCCTTTTGGTCATCTAGACTTCCTTCAACAGCTTCCTTGATTAAAAATACTTTAACCATCTCGACATGCTGCATTATTTTTTCATCGTGCCATCATCCTTCTAAACAATAGATCCCACACAAGGTATAATGATTATCGAGACACTTGCTTCTTCCAAGTAGAGGTGAACCTTCTAATGAAGATTCCAACAAAGGATCTACATTATCCTCATCCGAAAAATGCTCCTTTCATGATGATGATGTATGATGGATTTCCTTCTATTATGCTAGATGTGTTTCTTTTAATGCTTTTAATGAGGTTACCAAGAGCTACTTTTATATGATGACAGCTTCATCCATGTAGACTTCTACTTCAGTTATTATTTCCAGCTTCTCTAATGATGGCATGAACTCTTGCTTCAACGATATGCTTCTAAGTATGATGTCATCTTTTCAATATGATGCATCCTGGCATAATTACCATGCTTGACTGCAATCTTTTAATCATAGTAGAGGTATTTTCACCTTCTACTTCTCCTTGTTGTATACCAGGCATCCATTGTTCCATGGTTATATCGTGAACCTACCATAGTACCTGAGGATCCAAGGGTTCGTACAGTTCCCTCCTTCCATCATGCTTCTCAAAACAGAGGATCATCCCATCCACCTTCATGCTTCTTTATACCTGTGATATTCATTGACAAATACAACCAAGCAAAATATGCAATAGTAAAAGCATGACATCAATTTATCAAACTAGGATTTTCCATGGAATCTTAACAGATGAGATATTAGGGTTTTTGAGTTCAAACCCTAACTAGCTCTAGGGACATTATGTCAAAACCAAGATATCATCTAATTCCATCTATCATATGCCCTAGACTTATCCTCAAGCCCTAGAAATTATGAAATAGCATTTCTATGAGGGAACAAGTAAGTTAGGGTTCGGGTTTCTATATGACTAAGGTTTCCAAGGGTTGTATAAGGTTTACAAAAACAAGACATCAATGACCTTCAACATAATGAAAAAAAAAACACCTAGAACCATATGGCCAACTAGAGCCGAAACCATTTCATGATGAACATGCTATACATACCTCAAGTTTACATACCTTCGCCTTTTTACGCCTTCCAGGATACCAAAGTCTTCAAGGGTACTGTAATGACTTTCACACAAGTCTCTCCTTGCCATAGTATCTTAGTCTTCGAAAGTTTCTTCTTCTATGACTCATTCTTTGATAGTGTATAGAATTTTATTGAATATAGTCACTGAGGCAATAAGGATTTGAATCTTCCTCATGATAAATGCCTTCAATCTTTCAATATATCGAACTTGGAGAACCTTTTTCTTGATTATCAGTTGCTTCTTAGGGTAATCTTGTAGGTGCTATTACAGGTCTTCAAGGCTTCTTGTTAGAGAAATGGCAGTTAATTAGTTTCTCTTATCATGACATTATCTTGTGATTATTATTGGGTGTTCTTGTGTTTTATCTTTGATCATCAAGACAAATGCCAAACAAATAGAAGAGGACACAAGATGTAGGCACGCTGCCAGGGTAAAACCCCTCTTTGGGGAAAGCCCAATCAAAATTCTTTCTTCAATAGGTTCAAGACGAGATGACCAAGACCCTTGGACTATAGGCTTCCTCCATCAATTCATTCCTTCGCTGTGTTAGCATTGAGATCTCCATGAGACTGAGATCTCCTATTCTTATACCAAAACTTCATCCTCGTTACTTTGATCGAAGTAAAGTAGCACTGAGCATCATACTGAGATCATATCACTAAAAATTTTGACTCTAATAGCATCGAACATTGAGACAACAATGAGTCCTTGTAGCACATTGAAATAGCATTGAATTTATGTAGCACTTGAGACAACATCGAGTTGTTGTAACACACCGAGATAGCTCTGAATTCATGTATCATTTGAGATAACACCAAGCACACTTCATCGAACTCATGTATCACTTGAAACAACACCAAGCACACTTCACCGAACTTGGGTATCACTTGAGATAGCACTATAGTATCACATTATCATACCACCAACTTACTATATTACTGCACCTTCACCAAACACAGAGATCATTACATTGTTGAGCATGTCACCGAACCATTGTACTCCTCCAACATCACCGATCTTGTAGTAAAAGCCTGAATTGTTTCACTGTCTAACCCATCCGAAAAAATCAAAGAGAATTGCCAAATCGCGAAATCACAGTGGGGTATATATAGTTGTTCCTCCATAAATGAGTCGACTTGTACTTTTGAATAGTTGTGACAATAATTTGAGTCGACTTGTACTTTTGAATAGTTGTGACAATAATTTGAGTCGACTTGAAGATTGATTGAGGCCGACTCAAGGAGGCAGTTTTGATGACTTGTATTACTTGACTTGAGGGTTGTCTTTGAAGTAGATTTCGCTGAAGAGAAAGGATGATAACCTTGAAGAAGATGACTTGATGGAGGAGCCTTTTGACAACCTAATGTTAAATGATTTAAAAGCCCAAAAATTGGATCAATTTCAATCTGTAACAACTAACCTAGAAGTCCACAATTGGGACCTTAATCTAAATATGACCCAAGCATCAAACCCATGCTTTAATAAGTCATTTAATAATAATAATAAATTCTTTTGACAAAACCTAGTTACATTCTTCAACACTCCCTCTTAACTAGGGAGGTATTCATAAATAAAAGTACATGGAAGATCTCACTTTATCTATGAAGAAGTTTAAGCACCGCAATACCATGGACTAGATTCTGAACCAGGGCAATCTATCCATTTGGTCACTCTAAAATTTAGGCACCACAGTGCCACAGACTAGATTCCTAACCAGGGCAATCTATCCAAGTGGGATTAAGAAGCTTTCAGCCTCTCTAGGTACCATTAGGCTTACTTACTAAAGACCAACCCACAGATCTAGGTGTGTATCCGAGGTCAGAGCTCTACGACCAATGCCACCCTCCTTACTTCAGGACCTAGACATCAATACAAAGTGTCGGCCTGATGTCCTCCCAGGCAATGCTTCACTCACAAAGCCTCAACACACTTGATCCAGCAGATCAAGGATAACCAATCTCTCCCAATCAAACTGATTGGTAATCAACATGTTATCAAAACCTTTGAGAGATTCACAACCCCAATCAACAATAAACATTCAAGTATATAATCAAAGCAAACCTTCGGGGTTTTAATGTTGGTCTTCAACTAATTTCAATAGGACTATTAGTTGAATCTCTGAGAGAAGATTCCTTTCCCTACTTCACAGGTAGCAACATTTCTTCTAGTATATATTCTCCAACCAAGACTTATGTTGTACCCTCCCTCTTAACTAGGGAAAGTTCTTCTATCCAGACTCCCTCTTAGTGTAGGGAGATTTAACTTCTTCCTTCGATGTTAGAGAATCCTTCATGGCTTCCATTCCTTTCATCATGCGGATCATATCAACTTCTCTTGCGGACTTCTTCACCAGTATGATGTACCTGCATAACTTAGATAACAAGTACAACCAATTATGTAGAAGCATGAAGTTAGTCATAGCAAAAACTTTATAGTAGCGGAAGCATCTAGACTTTATGTAATCAAGAGACTATAACCCATTACTTCTACTTCTATCCCAGGTTTGTTACAAACCCTAATCATATCAGCAATTCAATCAAGATGACAGAAGAGTAGTTTTGTCATATAGCGATCCCTAGAAATAAGTCAAAAGAAAAAGTATCTAATATCTTTTAGAATTTATATTAGACTTCCCACAAGGATCCTAGAATCAATCAAAGTCAACCACAGTGTGGTCATTAAAATGACCAACTTCCACTAGAGTTAGTTGCAAACCCTAGATCATCAAAACATATCATAAATAGCTTCGACTAGGGTTTGATGTAAACCCTAGATTTTTCATCTATAAATTCTCAGCAACATTATATCGATTTAGATGAATACACATACTATAGAATTTAATCATTACTAGGGCTTAGATGTAAAACCCTAGACTTTTCAAACTTCGTCCTAGAACATCAAACTTTGACTAGGGCTTGTCTCCAAACCCAAGGACTTATGACCATTGGAAATTTGGTCAACTCATATATCTAGGAGATTACCATCATGCATAAGCACATCATATGATTAGACAATTTTTAATATATCAGACATACATTGACCTAGACTAAGCTCGGAATTCAATCAAAGGAACATATACCTAGGATTTCATTTCTAGAACTTTTCATGGCAAGGATTTTGCTTCTAGACCTAACCAAAACCTGGGTTTTTGTTTATTGTCAAAGCAAACCCTTATCATATCAAGACTTCAAAGGTCAGAGATTTCAAACAACATCATTTCAACCCTCATAAGTTAAAGCTTCTATGATCTTATCAAAATCTTGAACACGACATTATCAATATATTAATTAGTATAACAATTTCTGCATTAATAGCCCTAAATAGTTTTAGGGTTTCACATATTATCAGCATACCCTTAGGTTAGTGTTTCCAGAGAGCCTTTTAGGGTTCCTTTTATGCAAACAATTAGAGATGTATAAGGTGGGTAGATTCATCAGATAATGAATCACCCCAAACAATAATATTTTAAGATTCAAGGGAAATAAACACAACAAATGTTTAAGTATTGAGGGGTTTTCGCAGTGCATTATATTTGATTTGTCAATGACAATAACAAAGCTTTATAGTTTGAGACATACCTTAGTTTTTAGACAAACCTCTTTAACTTCAGAGCTTTGTGATGCCTTCCTTCATATTCCTTGATCATATAGTGAATCATTTCCTAGAAGTGTGAGTCATGGTCTACTGTACCTACACTAGTACATTTGGGGGAAATTCCGACACTTGGTTCCGACGCTTTTGACCAAATGTCGGAAATTTCCCCAAATTTTTTCAATCCTGCCCGAAACCGTCGCTATACCGACGTTTAGAGAAAAGTGTCGCAATACCGACACTTAGACATAGTGTCGCAATTGCGACGTCTTCAATCCTGCCCGAAACCGTCGCTATACCGACGTTTAGAGAAAAGTGTCGCAATACCGACACTTAGACAAAGTGTCGCAATTGCGACGTTTGGAGGAAGACGTCGCAATTGCGACACTATGCCCCAAAGCGTCGCTATTGCGACGGTTGCCTCCAAACGTCGCAAGTGCGACACAATGTCTTAGTGTCGCAATTGCGATGTTTGGAGGAATCCGTCGCAATAGCGACGCTTTGTCCGCCGTCGGTATAACGACACTTATATGTGCGCTACATAAAAAAACGACACTTATATGCGTGCTACATAAAAATACGAAACTTATATATATGCGCGCTACATAAAAATGATTTTATTAAAAACTACATTAACGTCTGATATCACGCGTGCATTCGCCCTCCGCTCTTGCAGAACAGCATTCGCCCTCAGCATTCGCCCTCGGCTCTTGCAGAACAGCATTTGCCCTCAGCATTCGCCCTCAGCGCTTGCAGAACAGCATTCGCCCTCAGCTCTTGCAGAACAGCATTCACCCTCAGTATTCGCCCTCAGCTCTTGCAGAACAGCATTCGCCCTCAGCATTTGCCCTCAGCTCTTGCAGAACAGCATTCGCCCTGCATTCGCCCTCAGCGTTCGCCCTCAGCTCTTGCAAAATGGTAAGTTCTTACTGCAGGCCCTTCCTCCTATAGTAGGGTTGACTCTATTTGGGTTTTTTTGGTCAATTCCATTGAATTGTGTTAGGCTATAGGGTTCTCTCTAGATGTCTTCCAATGTTCTTTCGGATGAGTTTCAAAGAGGATGTGTAAGATGTGTTTGTGCTTGCATGAATTTGACTCCACCAGTTTCATGAAGTTTAAGCTATGGATTTTAGTTCGATAAACTCATCCATCTCAACACCCAGTAACGAATTTCCCTTGGTCTGATCTATATTGAAGATGAAGTGCAAATTGGTAGAGAATGGAAGATCGAAAGTCATCAACTTTATCATAAGGGTAGTACTCCAGATCGAAAGTGATGAGCTTTAGTTCTCCAGATTTGGGGATTTTCTGATATTTGGGGATTTTCTGATGACATACCAAAGGTCACATCCATACAACCATATCAAGGTCAATGTTGAGATCATTGTCATATAGATATAGGTCACTGATATATAGGGTTAATATCATCATCACTATCCATGGAAACCGAATGGTTACAAAATCTATGATTGTGGTTGGCTCATTTATAATTATTACCCATTTACAGTAGAGCACAGAAACACTAAATATGGCCCGAGCAGAGCCTTTACAATAGGCAATGGAATTGCAGCTGCTTCATCAATAACCAATAGCTCCACTTGAGAAAAATTTTCATAATCTTGGGGCTGGATATACTGCAGAGTAAACAATTGTAGTTATCATTCGTGCTCCAATATATTAATATACTTTTTACATTGAACTGAAGAAAGGGAAACAAGCAAATGCTAGCCATCATACAATGCTTTGACATAAGAGTTTTGAGTGACATACTTGAAAAAAAGAACTCATCCGCCGATATTTATAATCATTTGAGTTATTCAAGTTAAACACAATGTCAAGAATCAAGATTCAATACCCTCTATTATCTTCATCACCCAATACAAGATTTAATTTTTTCCCAAAGAAACGCTTATTAATTTGGCAGCCATTATTTCTCCCTGCTTTAAAAACCCTACATTTAAATGAAAACAAACATTGCATTTCAACTACAAAAATCTATTAGTGTTCAAATGTACATGTGTGCATCACTTGTGTAGGGTATTCCTTTTCCACTTTCACATTATCCAAGAATGCGTGCAGTATAGTTCATATTTTTTGTGATTTAGATTATCTTGAAAAAGGAAAGGTAAATTATTTCCCATGGAAAAAGAAGGTTTTCCCTTTTTACTACCGGAAATGGTACAAAAAAGTTCCATTTCTACCCGAAACTCCTATGAAACAGGAACCAAATAAAGGCCATGTCCTCAATGGACATCATTTGGCTTTGAAATGGCCATTGCACTGTGTTGTTTCTTATATTACATCACGATAGTTTCTTAGGTCATTTCTTGTTTCTTGAGATGAAAAACAACCAAAGAAATTGTGAAGATCATTTCAAGAAATAAATGACCATTTCTCAATCATATCTCAACTATTTTTTATTTTATTCAGTGGTTGCTTACTTTGAGAGAAATTTGACACTTTTATAAGAAATATAACATAAAAACACAAAATGGGAAGGAATTGATGAGGTAGATGACCTTTAGTTGTTGTCAATTAAGAATTGATAATACACGATGCATGTTCTGTACTACAAACTAGATTCCTCCCTGGAGTTAGGACACAGAGTATTGAATCAAAGTTGTAGTTTCTAACTTCTTGTATTGGTTCATCAATCTTGAAATTCAGACATTGCATGTCTTCATTGCTTCATGCTTGAATAATTTGCATCATATCGTACAATAGGAAATTAGGAATTATGATTATTATTACTTTATGGATCTGTTAAGTTACTTTTAAGTTTGCATGGTTTAGTGTGAAATTATTCTAGTGTGCCCCTAGGCCCAGGTGAAGGAATGCCAAGGACTGAGAACCCTAGTTTTTAAATGGTATTGTTTCTTATACCCAAAACCCCTCAACATCACTTCTTATTAGTTCTTAACAATATTGTTGTAAACAATTTGAGAACTGATATAGAAAAATCTCGCACTTCTCAAGATAAAGTCCTAAAGCTAAAGTGTGATACCATGTGTAATTCAATAGCCCCATTGTCACCTCACCAACCTCTTTTCACTTCGGGCTAGCTCTCCTCCAACTCAAGGGGGGTTCTCCCTAGTAGATGTTAGGAATCTAATGGCCCAACCAAACCAAGTCAAGAGCCCCCTAACTCTCTATGTTTACTACTATCAATCAAAATATTGAACAATAGGGTCAGACATGCATCCTGAAGATAAAATTGCCAGGGTATTTTTAGGTAATTTCAAAGGGAAAGTCCCCAAACACATATAATCAAGGAATTATAACGTGATTTCAAACATTAAATATCAACAAAATCATTTAAAGGATATTGAAAGGAAAAAGGTGATGGAAGATAGAAAGTGCCTTACTTAAATGCTCTAAGGATTTTTCAATACTTGCTCCAAAAGCTTCACTTCAAGGCCCTTCAAGATCGTCTCCAACAATGCTATACCATCAGCTTCAACAATGTTGCTCCAAAAATGTCCTCAAGGTCTTCACAAGAAGTTTACTAGAAGTTGCTCCAACAATATATTCAATAAGGTCTTCATTGTCAACTCGTCTCTTGTTTGGGTGCCTTAATGTGCAACGACATGTTTCCAAGACTGAATTCAATGCAAGGCATATTTGAAACTCTAACTCTGTCTTCCGGTGTCTTATTAGAAATTATTTCAGTTTTCATTTTGTGTTTTCAAGTTAGATATTGTTTTCAAGTTTTTACATTTATAATTTTATTGCAATGTAGCAGACTGATCAGAGCAGTGCAGGAACAACCCCGAGACAGGATGATCGCGGAAAGAGGCCAGCGGAAGAACATGTAAAGTGCCAGCATTGCTCTATCTTTAGGTATTTTAGTTATTTACATAATTGAAATAATATTAATTTTGTTCAAATATGCAGACACCTAGCCATGGTACGCCCGATGATTCCCTCTTTGAGGAAGAGCTTTCTTCATCCCTATCTCCAGTGTTCTTGTTGCGAAAAAAGGCACGAGATGCAAGGTCGAAATTTAATACTTTTATAGACGCGCCTCAAACACCTGAAACAGAAGAGAGGATAAAACAACTTATGAGCCAGCTAGAAACATATCAGGTAATAATAAAAAGTCAAAAGGATATTTTTTTTGTTCTGCATGAGATGAATTGTGATAGTTTGATTTTAAATTTTTACATTGACTAAACTAACAAAAAGTTCTTTTGTATGTAGCGTTTTCTGGCATTTGCTGAACCCGGTGTTGGTGGTAGTGGGACACAAGGGCAAGAGATTTCCCAACAACCCTCTCGTACACCTTTTACTCCTTTAGGTGCTAGCCAAGAAACACACCCTGCCCAAGCAGACACCCAGCCAACCGCTGAACGTGTTGGCAATGATGAGGCTGATATGGCCAACTACATTATTGCGTTTCCTGGAGCTACACGTGTCAGCTCCACAGGGACCATTAATGGCACGTTGTTGGTGAACGATGAAGGTGTCCCTATAAAGCACGTACAACTCCCAAGTAAATTTTAATATTTTAACTATTTCAAGTACTTTATCTAAAACATATTTATCATGATTTTTATTTTTAAATTAATGATAATATCTTTTTTTTTCTATGTAGGAAACAATGAGTTCTACTGAATTGTTGGTGTAAATTTGTGAATCGGTAAAAATGGCGCTTAGGGTTTCTTCGTTTTCTCCATTAGCAGCCGCCTTCTCTTCTGGAGCTTCAGCGCCGACAGGGCTTGAAACACTGGTCGCTCTCTCCCTTGCGGCGGCCGATTCCGTCCCAACGTTTCAGGCTCTGCAAGGCACCCAATCTGCAGCGCTGCCCCAGATCGATGGCCGGCATCTTCTTTGGCTTCTTAGAGACCTCAACCGATACTCTATCGCCCTCCTCGACCGCAGCCCACACTCATTGCTCGAGACAGAGGACTTGGATGCGCCCCTAGCATTGTCCTCGCTTGATTCACCCGTCAAAGGCTTTGCGACAAGGGTTTATTGGCGGCATTTGATCATTCGGCCCCTCCACAGCCTTGCCGTCCTTTCCTATGCAACGAATCTATGCCGGAGAGGTTGTTTCCTTCGGCAGATGCAGTTTCTTCTTCCACAGCTTCCAATTAGCCAAGCAATCAAAGATCCAAACGATTCTGGCACGGAGTTGGTCCGGCAAACATTTAAAAAAAAATTCTCTGCCCCCTTTCAGATTCAAATCACACAGCTTTCTGGCAAGACCATCCTGCTTTGGGTCCGCCCTTCAGATCTGGTGCAGAACCTCAAGGTAAACCTGGAACGCCGATCCGGGGTTCCCTCAGCCCTTCAAAGACTTCTATTTCAAGGTAAACAGCTCGATGACCTCCTTCCTCTCCATTCTTACGGCATCAGATGCAATAGCTCTTTAGTGTTTTCCCTTCGTCTCAGAGGTGGTGCTGCAGGTAAATCTTCTTCTGCTCCCCCCTTCTCCTACAAAGCTGCTGTTCAATCTGAGAATCCCAACCCCCCCGAGGCCCCCAAACCCCAGCCTTTTTTGGTGGACAAATTGGAGGAGATTCCCTCTGTCGAGTTCTCCCACCCGGGCCTCGCCGATAATCTTCAAAAATTTGCAGAAAGGGCCATCATATGCAGATTCAATGGGCTTTGGCCGCGCTCTAAAGACCTCTATGACTGGATCCATGAAAACTGGACTCACCATTGCAAGGTCAGCTTCTGCACAAAAGGATATTTTATAGTTTTGTTCGATAATCCTAAGCACTATGAACAGGCCTTAGAAGAAGGTCCTTGGTTCATGGGAACTGCTGGGCTCTTCTTAACTCCCTGGTTCCCCGATTTTGATCCAGCTACAGCAGTTATCACCAGAACACCAGTCTGGATCCGGCTTCCAAACTTACCAGCTCACCTATGGCATATGGCAGTCTACAGAGGCATTGGCAATTCCTTGGGCCGCTTTTTAATGGGAGATCACTGGCGGGAACATCAAGGCCTTTACACATATGCCAGAATATGTGTAGAACTAGATCTGAGTAAGGGACTGCCAGAACAAATCCATCTCAAGATCAATGACTTTGTTTGGACTCAGAACCTAGATTACGAGAATACTGCCTTCCGATGCCGTCACTGTCACCTGACTGGGCACCTGCAGAATTCTTGCCCATCTCTCCCTGCAAAAGCGAAAAAGGATAACATTGCAAGAGCCAAGCCCAAGCGTTGGACACCTTGTTCACCGCCTCCAGCAGTAAGTTCGGATTCCTCAAGCTCCGAAGATGAGGAGAGCGACGCAGAACCAGACCAGGCTCCTCAGACGACGGATCCGCCCACTGCCACTCCCGTGCTTTCCTCTCTCTTGGCGAACACCCAGAAACGCGTCCATGAGACCTCCTCTTCTGATTCAGATAAGGAGATCCCCAGGTTGGAGAACTCTAGTCTCCAAGTTGTTCCAGCTCATTCTCCCCAGGATGGCTAGATAAATGTCAACAAAAAGAAAGGGAAAAAACTTCGTGCTGAGACCTCTGCCCATGTGGGATAGAAGTCGATTTTTTCTGCTTTCAAGTCATTTGTTGTAGTTCCGTGCTTGGTTCATTCCTTCTCCGGGACCGAGGTTGATGGTTTCATCATTTCCGGTCGGCCGGTTTCTTGTCTTTCTTGATTGTACCATATTTTGCTCAATAGAAATAGTCTAATTTTACTTAGAAAAAAAAAACAATGAGTTCTACAGGTTTTTGGGGAGCCATGCGTTGGTAATTTTTGGCCCAACCATACGCACAGGGTGGAATTCCCAGAACTCCAACCTGAAAAAAGAACTTCTAGATTATCTAAAAGCCCTTTTTGGGGTCGGCACATTTGACAGAACAGCGATGGCTCGAGTAGCCGGCAAATATTTGAAATATACCAGGGACACCTATAGGACACAATTGCAATTTAACCCTAGATACGAGCGTCCTCTCACAGTTCCAGAGAGTGAGTGGAGAGCACTCATCCATGACGGAAAAGAGAAAAGGGCAAAGAAAGAAGGAAAAATGCCAACTGGACCCACAAGGTAAATTACAACTTTAATTCAATAGCTTTAATTTTCTCTATGTCTAAAATAAAAGTGTGCTATGTCATATCTGACTTCAATCTTTTGATGCTAGGTTGCCTGACACCTCAAAGGAAACCAAAGCTAGGATTGAAAAAAAGGGCCATCACAAGCTAGGCCAGGGCGGCTACTTGAAATTAGCCGCAAGAATTGTAATTAAGTAGCTAAACATCTTATAATTAATTGTATCGTCTTCCAACGTTTTTGTAATCCTATCAAATATGATTAAAAATACACAATCATATGTAATGTAGGGTGATAACTTCGGAACAGAAACTACAGAGGAAGATAAAAATATCGCTTTCCATTTCGGCTATCAAGCCGTAGTTGAACGTCGCAGAAGCTTGGGGCAGGTCCCAAGATCCATAATGCCTGATAAGGTAAAACATTAACCTTTCAATATGTTTGTTTTCGTCCATAAATTTAATGTCTAACAACTTTGTTTAAATCAGGGGAGCAGCACTACCGACGAGGCAAATAACCCAGTTTTAGAGCCAGATGTAGATGATCCTCACGTGCAACCTGATCATTGTAGTGGGGAACAGGCCGACAATGCTACTATCAGTGAGGGCCGTGACGGTAATTAATTTCCACTTATAATTTTTTCTAATTATACCTTGATGGTTGTCCTTATAATGTTTTTTGTTTAAATGACAGAGAATGTTTCCCTTGAGGATCTTACCACCGAGAGGAAGACAGGGCAACAGTGCCAACAACGACAACTGGTGCACCAGGTAAATAATCTCATTGCAATTTTTTTTATTAATATTACCTAACTAGTTCAATGATATTTAAAAACTGACAATTAAAATTTAATATTATCTGTTTTTGTAGGCGATGCCCCGTCACTGGATGAGATCAGACATTGTGACTACTCAACTAGGTCAGCAGTGCGGGTCAAAAGGCACGAAACAGGAGCAGAGCACGATGATATTGATGATGTAATTAGGAGCTTTAGAAATAGGAAGAAGAAAAAGAAAATTTGATAATGTAAAATATTGTATTATTATAAGACAAACGTTACCATACTTGGAACGTTTTTTACGTTATATAAAAAACTCATTTATCATACTATTTTTATGTCAAGCATTAATTGCAATGTTTCCTTGCGTACTTTTTGTTGAATTGTTTTTTTATTAGTTATTGAATATTTTTTTTTATGCTCATGAAAGTAAAAAATGAAATATAGATTGGGTATTGGGGAATTGAGAGTGATGTGAGCGGGGGGGCGGGGGGGCGGGGGGGGCGGAGCAGCCATAAGAGCTTCCACCTTCATGTGGTTGGCTCTGTTTAGTAGAGAATAATTTATTGGAGCGATTTAATCTTGGAGCAAACCTCCCTCGATCTAGCGTAGCAACAAAAAGTCATTGTTGACTTAGTTGCTACTCTTTCAGATCATGGGAGGCTTGTTCCAAGTTCAAGCGACTCCAATCAATTGTTCTTGAAACGAAGAGGAGCTTATTCAGGTATGTTTTGACATTTTCAACATATGTTCTAACATTATCATAAGAATGCATCTTAGAATAAAAAATACTATATCAATTACTTGTATTTATTGTATAGATAATGATGGATTTTGATTGACTTGGCAGTGCAGGTACAAATCCTCTTGCATCATGAGCAATACAACTTGTCAACCAGGGTCATGTCCAGGATATTTTTGCTTGTGCGCTTGGCCAGGTTCGTAATGTCACATTTTGTAAGTTCCTTTACAGTTCATAATTCAATATTAAGCTTGTTCATGATTATTATCTAGGTTTTTTGTATGTGTTTTTTCATCTATTTGATTGTAAGAAACTCTACATGTTTCCTTTTGTTCACTATGATTTCTCCCATTACCACTCCCAGGATGAATCCGAATTTATTGTTACATAGGTTACTTTATTATTACTATGATTTCTCCATTTACGATTTCATAGGTTACATCATGTAAAGTTGTCAATCTCAGGTTGGTGATGAGCTTTAGTTCTCAAGATTTGGGGCTTTTCTGATATTTTCGCCCTCATGTCATTCCTGCATCACCTCGTTGTTTGAGCATGCCAATTGTCTACCACTTGTACCAATTGGCACATGTCAATCTCTGAGTGGTGCCACATTTCACCTACTTTCAGTGAGAGTTTAGGGTTTCTCTAACATAGCTTCAGAAATCCGATTCAGTGCCTGCTTGAATATTGTCACATAATACTCATGGTTTGGATTGATGAGCATGTTCCGAATGGTTGGTTGATTCATAAGAACCACCCATATAGTCATCTTGAGATATTTTAGAAGTTTTCTCGGGTTTCCTTTTTCACCGTTTCTAGTGGGTGGGATGGTGTGGGGTGATCCATCAATACTGGTGCTCTTGTAGTAGGGAATTTTTTTTTTGGGATATAAAGGAGCATTTGATGTAGATATCCCATTGGATGCATTCATAGATGGGCATGAGAGGTCAAGAATTTAAATTAAAAATATGCAACCTCTAGCATGGCAACCTGAAGGCCGCGAGAGACACTGGTTAAAGATTGTTTTTTGCTAGCCTTAATATAGTCGTGATTTCTTTCTATTATCTTAATGCAAATATATAGTCCGGTCTCATTAAAATGAGGATTGTGGTTGTATTTCTCTTTGGTTGTTTCTCTCTTAATGCTCCAGCAGTTGCCAAAAGTTGCGATAGTTGTTTAGTTTGCTTGTTACAACTTAAAAGTGGTTTTTAGCAATGGGAGTCATGTTTTTTAAGGCTCATACTAATATGAAGATCTTGTAATTCTATATTTAGCATAAGAGAAGATGGCCTTTGCTTTGGGCAGTATGACAACAATTGCCACATCTACCTCATTGGGTAACAATGGAAAGAGGAAGAAGTTGGGTGCAATGTTTGATAATTATGGCAGACAATTGTCTTCTCTTTCAGTTTTTCCACCCATTTCCTTTAATCGCTCAAGCAGAAGAGGGACTCTGAGATTACGCGACAAAGAGAAGGTAGTTAATACAAGAGCTATGGAAAAGGAGTTGTACTTCAACAAGGATGGCTCAGTGACAAAAAAATTGCAGGTCAGAGAAAAAATTATGTTTAAAGGAAGGTCACCCGCACGTGAAACTTCACTGCGGTGGATCTTTCCTTGTCCACTTATATTCGATTTTAATGTGTTATTTTAATTTTTCATGGAGGGTTGTTTTGGCATATGGTCTAGCATTCAATTGCACACTTACTGAAAGCATTGTCAATTTGTCTTGCAGGCGGTGTGAACAAACTTGCTGATCTTGTTGGAGTCACCCTTGGGGCGAAGGGAAAAATGTTGTCTTGGAGTGCAAGCATGGTTCTCCTAAAATAGTTAATGATGGTGTGACAGTAGGTAATTTGTAGATTTGTGCTCTGGTTTTCTTTTTAACGTTGTATTAGTTCCCCCTCTTAAATGTCTTAGATTTGGTAGGCATAATTTGAAAACTCAAAGGTGAAAGGAAACATATTTGTTACCCAGTGGTCTACTTGGCCTATGGACTAGCCACATTAGAGTAATGCATAAATCTTTTCACAACAATAAAGGAAAGGGTTATGGCTGAATCAAATTTTATTGTTATTGACAGTGTAATGAAATGTATCTCAATGCTATGGTTTTGGCCTTTTTATTGGTTGAATTAGAGGACCCAGTTGAAAATATTGGGGCCAAGTTGGTAAGGCAAGCTGCGGCAAAGACAAATGATTTAGCTGGGGATGGAACCACAACATCCGTTGTTCTTGCACATGTTGGAATATTGAAAAATTCCAGAACAATGAATGGAGAATAAATCTCCCTTCCTCTAACACAGAGAAAATAAAAATTTCTTTGACAGGAGAAAGAGTTTCAATACTTTGAAAACAAACTTCTATTCCCTTCAATAACTCAAAAAAAAACTATTACACTACTTCCTCACTGAGAGGGATTACAAAATTATGACTGCTACAAAACGCAGTGCATAAAACCAACTCATTGTTTGTTCAAAACAAACATACTCTGTCTCTAAAACACTTTGCTATGTTTTTCACTTTCGCACTACTGTGCATACACACTTAAAAAGTTACACTCAGTCTTTCACTTTTTACACACTGCTGTGTAATAAAAAATTTACATGCTGTCTATAAAAAAAACTAGCAAGCTTGTTTTTCCTTTTTATTTTTATATACCGTAACATATAAAACATATTATAATAAACCCTCTTTTTAAAAAAATAAAATTAAAACTAAATTCTATGGCCCACCTTTCATTTCACATATGATATATATATAAAATATGTTTAAAACATATGTATATATTAAAGCATACATAAAATTAAACTATCAAAACATTAAAGAAACCTTTCCGTCGGACTTCAAAAGTCTGAATAGATTGAATTTCAAACCAAATTCGCGTTCCAAAATGGGATGCTGACGTCTGCCTAATTTGTAACGCGAATTCTCAATCCAATGTGCCTTATAAAAAATTCGGGTCCGGTTTTCAGGTTTTCATATTCCCTTCAATTTCATGCGATCCAATATTAATGCTCCACGTGTCCTCCTTTTGAATTTACAAAACTGTCGGGTAAATTTCTGTTTGTTTAATTTCTGGTTGGTGAATTGCGTTAATGCTGGCTGTTGTGTTTAAATACAATCCTGTACATAAATATGGCTATGGCCGTCTACAAAAAAAACTTGTAGGAATTTTAAATGCTGAATTAAATTTCTGGATGGCATGCAAGCAACCTCCAAAAAAAATGTTGCTGCTGCATCCGTCCTTCTGCTGCAGCAGTTGAAGTTAAAATTCAACAACACAGGGTTTAATAAGTGAGGGTGTAAAGGTAACTTTTTGTCGATAGTACTAGATTAAGATCATCTATTCATTTTTGTAGGGTCTTATGGTGTTTGGTTTTTTAGTTTTGGGTTGGGCTTATTGAGTCTAAGATAGTTTTTGAGTGAAAAATTGCTATCAGGTATTAAAAAATTTTGGTTCTTTTGTCAAAATTTATGAGCTTGTTAGGAAATACAAAACTGACAATGGTTGTATCTTAAATTTGTGGAAAATAATTTGAAATGAAACCTTTTGTTTAGGTTGTTGCAGCAGGTGCAAACCCCATTCAAATTACTAGGGGCATTGACAAGACAATAAAGGCCCTTGTTTCGGAACTCAAAATTTTGTCAAAGGAGGTAAACGCTTGCCTTTTGAGTAGGCTGGTTTTCCTTTTTGCTGATTGTTTGGTGTATCTAATTGAATTAGTTGCCTAAGGTATTTTTGGTTGCAAACTCCTTTTCATTTTTCATACAGTATTGGCCTTGTGGAATACATTTGATTGTGTGGTCTTGTTAGATCTACAACATTTGTAGTTGTTTAGTCTTATGGCCGAGGTGCACTTTTATTATGGAAATAGTTGATGCAATATTGTCATTTAATCCTCACTGCAGGGTAGCATGTTGAGAAGTTTCTTGTGAAACATTTGGTATTCAAAATGACACTTGATCCTACACAGCATCATGCACTTGACTTCAAAATTCATATTCAAAGTGTGCCAGACAATTCTTGCAAAATTTCAAATATTTGTGTTGTTTTAAACAATTATCTTTTTCATGTATTGGATGCTGAAAATGAGAAAAAGACTTTGGTATGAAACCAACTGATGAATAATTTCCAGCAAAACAACCACTTCCAAGACATGATTTAGAAGTAGAACATATGTACTTATGAAGCATAGAAAGATATCCTTGATGCATTGTCAATGTTTGGCTACGGTTATTTTTGGAGAAAATAACTCCTTATTCCTAGAATAGTGATTTTCAATACAAGTAAATGCCAGAGAAGAGAGATCATCGTGTGACATAAACCTATTAACAAAAGTGAACAGGGAATGATTATTAATTATGGCATACTAAGTTGTCATTGATTTTGACTATTTGTCTTTAACATGTAAAAATGTTAAATTCCAAACTTACATCATCATGGTTTGGCATCATGAGCTTGAATAATTGTCCACCATGCTCATAATTTCATTGTTGTCTTCAAATCTATAAACAACGTTTCAAATAATAATAATAAAGTTCTATAAGAAAAATCCAGACCTCCATGTTGTTGCTCCTTGTGAGACAAATTCAAAATTGCATTACACAATCCGACACATAAGAATCTCCTATATCCCAGTGGTATGTATCCAAATTCTTATAATAGTGTCTTCAAAACTTATGTTGACATTGCCAGTGAGATATTTAAGCAATGAAAGATGGAGCCTTCTTCATTGTTGTATATGTAACAGTCTTTTATTAATATAAAGATTGATGGTTTTGTCTTTCTGAAAATGAAATGTAAAAATAATTTATTGTGGTCAATTTAAAAGTTTTTTTTTTAAAGCTTTTCATTATGGAAGGGCAACATAGATATATGCCCTTCTAATTGAAATTCGGACCTGCCCTTCAAATTTGATCACTGTGTGGGACCTTAACAAACAATAAAACTATTCTGCCGCACGTTATATAAAACATATAACAAAACCTTTGTCAAAACTTCAAACGAACCCTTTAGCTGTGGGTATTTCATCACGAATTGATCATTTTACCATGTACCTTCTTCTAGAGGAATATTCTTCCACTTGATTAGGTACTTCATAATGGTTATATGTCAAAGAGATACAAAATGTTTATCTATAACTTTTTGTGGTTCAAGAATCAACTTTCATTCTTCATCTAATTTTGGAAGTTCTATTTACATTGGCATATTTTTTCTCAAAACCTTTTTTAGGCAAGATACATGAAAAACCTTATGAATGCAAGAAGAAGGAAAATATAACTTCTATACCACTTGTGAAATCCTATGAATAATTATTTAGGGCCATAACATTTTTGAGCTAATTCTTTATTCTTCTTTTTCTTGAATGAAGATTGTTTATAATGCTATAATCTAAAAAATACCCAATTACCCTCCTCAAATTATCTTTCACTTCAATGTTGTTCCCCTTGTTGTTTTATCATGTTTCATGTCATTTGAAGGTTTTCCATAATAATTTTCAAAGTTTCTTTAGTATTTTCCATGTGTGACTCTGTTTCCTATACTTTGGACTTATCTTGCAAAAAGTATGAGATACTAGGAGTTGGATATCCATAAAGGGCCTTAAATGGGGAAATTTTAGTAGATGTGTGATAGGTAGTATCATATTACCATTCTTCCTTGACGAATCCACTTCATCCATTAAGATTTCTTTTCTAAAGAGTAACATTGTAGATAACCTTAAAAACATTTGTTAACTATTTTTGTTTGACCATTTGATTGTGTTTGATATGTAGAACTCATGGCAGCTAGTGTTTCTCCACTCATATTAAATAATTATTTCCAAAAGTTTCTTGTTACTATTGCTTTAGGAAAACCATGAAGACTATGAATTTCTTTCACGGACACTTCTGCCACTTGGCTTGTTGTTTATGTACTTTGAGCTCTACAAAAAAATCTACAAAATTTGTCTATATAAATGACCACAAAAATGTAATACTTACCTTTATATTTCAATAACCCTGTAATAAAGTCTATTGATATATCTTCTAGTCTTTGAATATGTATGTGGAATGGTTGAAGTAACCCTAGAGATTTTACTATCTCTCTTTTATTTATTATGCAAACCCGACCTTCTCTTACAAAATTTTGAATATCTTTCTTCATTCCTTCCAAAAATATATTTTTTGATCCTTTGAGATGTTTTAAGGAACCCCGCGTCCTACCATCAGAGAGACATGGGACTCCCTTAATATTTGTTTATTCAAATATGCTTGCGTGCATAAAAATATTCTACATTTGCACCAAAGTATATCTCTTTCACTCCCAATGCTCCATAGAGTTCATCCCATCCTTTATAAATTTTAGTTTTTGTTTAGTACTATTGTCATTTTTCCATTATGGCAAGCTTCTTCTAGCCACCTAGGAATAGAAAATGTAATTGGATATAAATTTGAGGCCTCTTCTATTTTAGAAAGAGCATCATGTACTAAAATTTCCTTACCCTTTTTGCAGATTATCTCAAAATTAAAACTTTGCATTTTTTCTCCTCATTTTTGTTAATCTTCTAATGAAAATCATAGCTTCAAAAAATACGTTATGCTATCATGGTATATCTTGACTTTAAAGTACCTCCCAATGATATACTATCCCCATTTTTTATTGCATGTAATATTGCTTCCATTTATTTTTCATATGTAGATTTCACCAAATATTTCTTTGAATTCCTTGCTTTTAAAAGCCAATGATATCCCTTATTGTGTTAATGTTACGTAAATTCCTTGTCCTAGTGCCTCACACTCTACTATGAATGTTTTACCAAAAGTAGGTGCAACCGATGTTGGTGTAGAAGACATGGCATCCATTAAAAAAGAGAATGCCAAAGTAGCCTCATCATTCCATATAAATGATATTTTCTTCAAGAGATATGTGAGTGGACTTGAAATGCATGCATAATTCTTAACAAATTATCAATCATATCATGTAAGTCTAAAAAATCTTCTAAGAACCTTGATTTTCTTAGGAATAGGTCATTTTGTAATAGCTTGCATCTTTTGAGGCTCCAACTTCACTCCTTCCTTTAAAACAATATGAACCAAATACTCGAATTCTTATTTCCCAAAAGCACATTTGAATATTTTTACATAAAAATGATTGTTCTCAATAATTTATATAACTTTTCCACATGTTTAGTGTGGTATTCCCATGATTTATTATAAATATGTGTATTATCAAAGAAAACCAACACAAATTTTATAAGATGGAATCAAACAAAATTGTTCTTAAGTCAAGCCCGTCGGACTTCAAACGGCGATAAACCATAATTCAAACCAAATTCGCGTTCCAAAATAGCCTGCTGACGTCGGCCAATTTTGTGACGCGAAAACCAATTGAATTCAACCCTAATCTTTTTCGGGTCCGAAGTTGGGCTGGCGTACGGAGGGAGAGTTGTGACGCGAATTTCTTATCAAATTCGCCTAATCTTTTTCGGGTCCGGATTTCCACTGCGCGAGCGGCCCAAACAAAGATCTGCTCCAATCAATTTCTGCCATGTGTCCTCAATCAAATGTTGTCCTGTTCCCGGATGCAGGTGCATTCGATGGCGTTTAAGGCAATGGGACATGGATGTGGCGATTTCATATCAATCGCTAAGTTTTAACGTTGTTCAATTAAGTTCCAAGGTTTTCACATCAAATCGCATTAAGTTTTAACACTGTTCAAGATCGGACCTCCACTCCTGTTAGCAATTCCGCATGCTCCAATATGATCCGGCCTTCGGCTCTCATTAATGATCAGAGATTAATTATGACGGGCGTCATTCGATTGCATTACAGTCGGGTCAATAAAATGGCGTTTCGCTATGGTTTTTCAGACGAGCCAGTTGCTGGGTTACACTGCCTGCTCACTGTGACGAGAAGGAGAAGTGGCCAGCTGAACTGCTGCTTAGACCTTGCTGCATATCTGCATTTCTCTCGGTCTGGTCCTTGTCTGTCTTCCTTTGTTTCTTGGAATTATGCTTCTCCGTCTCCTCTTGTGCCCACTGCTGAGACTGCACCCATGCCTCGCCTGCGTCAAAGGATGCGTTGCCGCAGTGGGAGCACTAGAGGTCAACCCCGGCGCACTCCCTCCAGCCCCTCAACCGAGTCGTCTTCCCAATCCAGTGATTATCACGCAGGTCGCTATCCAGATACTAGAAGTGGGCGGGGTCGGGTTCTAGGATCTGGCCACCATATGGGCTCCCCATTTCCCCACCGCTTCACCTTCTCCCACGACGCGCACTGCGCTTTTTTCCTTTAATTGCTCTCTGAACTGCCCACGAATCACAGCTTCAATTACTGTGGTTTTCCGTGAGGAGGCCCAAATGGAAGAACAATGCACCCGTCCGGCGGGTCTAAGCTCAGAAAAAGCCGGCCAGCATTCAGGCCTTCAAGAGGGGAGCAGTGGCATGAATGTGGAGGTAGCACCTGGCGATCCTGGACCTTCCGAAGGATGGTGCCGAATCGTCGAGGAGCCGGAGGAGTAATTTGGTTAATTTGTTTTTCTTGCTTCGCGGCCCACTTAATTTTGGGCATGTTTTAGATTATATTACTGTGTTGGACCTCTGTAATATTTTTGAATTCTGTAAACGTTCAAGACTGGTTTCCCCGTATGAGGGCAGTCTTCTTTTTTGATTTTTTGATGACAAATTTACCATAAGTCTGGGAAATGTTTTTGACTTCGGTCACACTGTAATTTTATTCCCACTGTTAACAGATTAACTTTACTTAGAAAAAAAAAATGTTGCCCTGTTTCTATTTTAAACCTGTTTTTTGAAATATAGAGCCATGTTTATATGATTTTTTATAGTCGAAGTGCTGCAGGGTGGTTTATTATATTAATATTTCACTGTCGAATTATGTTCATAACAATTGGAAAAAAAAATGTTGCCCTGTTTCTATTTTAAACCTGTTTTTTGAAATACAGAGCCATGTTTATATGGTCTACGTATTATACTCTTTCTCTGTATATCTACAGGAACCTTTTTGCTATGAACATGGTGGATGTTGTAGCGGGCTACTAATGGAAACAAGCGAGCCTGAACCTTACATCTCAGATGCAACAGATGGTTACCAATTTTGGAATCAAGCGAGCCTGATCTTACAAGCGAGCCTGGGTTTCTGCAGATGGTTTTTATTTCCGGGAACAAGCAAGCCAAAACATACAATCGACCCTGGGTTTATACATATTTTTGCTCTATCATGGATGCTTTTTGTGTGAGGCGTATATCAACAGTACATGTCTCTGCACATTTCCCGTATCCGCTTTATGATACTATTTTATGTGTTGATAGGTTATCACTCTGCCTTCAAAACTAGCGATGCTGGTTTATTGATATGGTCTGATGGTCTTTTTATATTTTGGACATATCACACTCCTCACATGATTAGCGTTTTTCTTTGTTCAAGGATTTTGGGTACTTTAATTTTTATTTGGAACAATGGACGTTGGTACTCTATCTGTTGCTTTACTATTCTACATACTGCTATTTCACTTTCTTATAAATGCCTCGGGCATATTTGGATGCTTTCTCAGATTGTCGATAATCTCCATGTGGACCGTTACTGGGTTTTATATCAAGTCCCTGTATGTGACATGGGGTATTTTTCTATCATTGTCTCGGGTGGGACTTCCACTTTTCTGGATGGATATTTGGGTTCCAATCTTCAGATGTGAAAATGTAATGACTTCATGGACTGTTTTACTTCATATAATATATTCAAAACAACGTTTTTTCTCTTGTGAAAAAAAAATGATTAATGTTTATCACTTTGCCTTCAAAATTAGCGATGTTGGTTTATTGATATGGTCTGATGGTCTTTTTATATTTTGGACATATCACACTCCTCACATGATTAGCGTTTTTCTCTGTTCAAGGATTTTGGGTACTTCAATTTGTATTTGGAACAATGGACGTCGGTACTCTATCTGTTGCTTTACTATTCAAAATACTGCTATTTCACTTTCTTATAGATGCCTTGGGCATATTTGGATGTTTTCTCAGATTGTCGATAATCTCCATGTGGACCGTTACTGGGTTTTATATCATGTCCCTGTATGTGACATGGAGTATTTTTCTATCATTGTCTGGGGTGGGACTTCCACTTTTCTGGATGGATATTTGGGTTCCAATCTTCATATGTGAAAATGCAATGACTTCATGGACTGTTTTACTTCATATAATATATTCAAAACAACGTTTTTTCTCTTGTGAAAAAAAATGATTGCTTATAGTCGAAGCGTTGTGGGGTGGTTTATTATATTAATATTTCACGGTCATTGGAACGCCCACAATTCATAACAAATATTGGAGATTTACTGTCCTGTTTTAAAGTTTCATTTTTTTTTTTTTAAAATTGAACCCGCCATCGGTATACCGACGCCTTGTACCCGTCGGAATTGCGACAGCTTAAAAACGTCGGAAGAGCGACAGTATAAAAACGTCGGACACGCGACGTTCAAAACGTCGGACCACATTTCGTCGGAATTGCGACAGTTTACAAACGTCGGAAGAGAGACGTCCAAAACGTCGAACCACATTGCGTCGGAATTGCGACAGTTTACAAACGTCGGAAGAGCGACGTTCAAAACGTCGGACCACATTTCGTCGGAAGTGTGACAGTTTACAAACGTCGGAAGCGTGACGGTTTGGGAAACGTCGAAAGAGCGACGCTTGTTTGGAAGCGACAGAAAAGATGTCGGTAGTGCGACACTTTTTAAGTGCGTCGGAATTGCGACGGGATGGCAAACCACATTTTGCCCGTCCTCGAACTGTCGCTCTTGCGACGACTATGTGTCTGAATAGCGATGAATTGGCCGTCGGAAATTCCGCCAAATTTTCTAGTGCTACAATGCATATTTTCAAGCAAACCATGATATGAAGAGCATAATTTATTTTTAAAGTTAGATCTTTTATGCAACTATGAGAGATGGAATTCTAAGATATCAAGGATCAATTTAATTGATAAGAAGACATTTATTCTATAACTAGATTACTTTGTGGGTCCTAAAGATAAAGATTCTAACATGTATGCTATCACAAATTAGACTAGCTATAAGAATACAAACCTAGAGATTCATACATACCTTGTAGTAACATACCTTTCATTTGATAGCTCTAATACTTACTTGGTTCCTTGCACATCTGATCTTTAGGGATCCCTTTCATCTAGTTGTCAACTTCATATAGCAGACTTTGGATTCCTTTAGTGATGGCATGGTTTGAGGAGTATGCTTGATAGCTTGGTCACACAATTTCATCATTGAAGGACACCAAATTGAGCTCATTGTATTATGGAGGCACCTGTGAAAATTTATGAATCTAAACCAAAAATACTACTGCAGTAAATCTGATTTGCATTACCTACTCGCCTTATTTAAATTACAAGTTATTTTTCTAAATCTTCAGTAAAAATACTAATGCAAATACATTGCAACCTACACAATTATACAGATCAAGTACTGAAAATAAATGGAAGCATTTAGACAAAAGACACTTATTTTTGGACAATTATCCTCGAAAAAAACCAATGCCGGAAAACCGGTGCATGCAGCAGATCTGAGGGTTTATATTATTAAGCAGCGGTATTCAGAGTACATCTAGGGTGGCAAAATATGCCTCACCCAACAGATAAAAACCTCAGCAGACAAAAATAAATCATGAGTTTTACTTCACACTGCAAGTCCTGGCTGATCCAGATCAGAAACTAGTGAAGCCCCAACTGCCTCTGCGCAGTAGATGCGTAGGCCTGTGTGGGTCTAGTTGAGGACTGCGTCACCCCTTCTCTGCACTGATCTGCCTCTCAAAAACTGAGTTTCAGCACTCCCAGCTCAGAAACCCCAGTCTCCAACTAAATCTGGACTGCCTCTCGAAGCCACTACGCAGCCCCTGCATGGGCCTACGTCACCCTCTCTGGGGTCTGCGTCACCTCTCCTGGTGGCTGTGCTGGTCCTTCTATTGCTTATGTTGCGCTTGCTCTGCTATGTACTCTTGGTCTTCCGACCAATTACTGCCTCTACCCCTCACTACTGCTCTGAATCACTTAAGATCTTATCTTTTTCCGAGCACTGCTCCATCAAAAGAATTCAATCTCTTAGACTCACTGTGTGTATTCTCCAACTGACCCTCAAGCCTTCCTTTATACTTTTCTAGTTGATGAATCAACGGTTGTGATCTAACCTCTAATCAACTGCTAAGATTATAAAAGACTTGATCTTTGTCACTTAGAACATTCTCACCCACATTTAAATTAATTCACTTTAATTATTTTATTTCCCAAAGTTTTAACTTAGGCTCCATTTAAAATAATTAATAATTTGAATAACTTAAGCTCTGGGTGGAATTTCTCCAAACGATCTCTGGGTCTTGGAGATCTCATGTGTTCTAGCCCCTCCACAAAATTTCGGAGCTAGAGCACATCCAATGCTACCCAAAAATCATCACTCCCTCTTAGCGAGGAATGTGCTCTAGCAATACTTTACCAGAAGCATCAACTTAATCCACGACATCGGTCCTCTGCAATGTTGATGCTCGGTTGTTGCCCTTCATCCACTACGTTGTTGCTATCTGTATTGTTGCCCATGACTCTGCCACTGTCACTGCTACATATGTACTGCAGCTCCCTCTCAAAATGTTGCATCATGATACCCATAGCACTGCCATTGTTAACTATTGCACTGCAACAAAGTTGCTAAGAGTTAAGCAAATGAAAAACCTCCCAAAACTGACATATTGGTTAGTCTGAATACTCCTCAATGTTGGAACTACCTCTGCTACTAATCTGCACTGACCCTTTGATGCCTCTGCGTTGTTGCTGCTTTGCACCTCCGTGCACTGCGTTGTTGTCGTTGCCTCTACTTTGCGCTACTTCAGACTTCGGCACTCTAGCTCTGCCTCTGTTGCTCCATCATCTCTCGCACCAACTGATACCCATCATTCTGCCACTGTCATTAAGGGCTCCCATAGCCGTATGTGATCCAAGAGTATGGGCACATCAAGGATCCTGCCCCTCACACTGTAGTTCAAAGAACTACAGACCAATGTCGCCCAACCTCTTCTCTCGAGGCACATGAGCACTCATGGAAACATCGTCATCATCCCCATCATCGTCCTTCGTTGTCGCAGCCTTCGAGTCAAATTCTTCTTTGCCCTTCTTCTTCTGAGGGCATTGTGTGGCGAAATGTCCCAATTCTCCACACCTGAAGCATCTAACCTTCGAGAGGTCCTTCTTCTTCCTTCTCTGCTGCCCATCATGTCCCTTAGATGCGAGAGGCACATCTTCCTCTTCCTCCTTAATCTTGATCCCCGTGTTGCTGCTTCCGTCCTTAGTCAACTTTCTAATCTCTTCCTGTCAAAGAGCTGCCCACATCTCCTCCCAGTTTGGAAGAGTCGCCCTACCCAACAATAGCAATAGTGGCTTTTTATGGGGCACAATAATAACAATATGGGGGCTACAGGGGTACAACAATAACAATAAGGGGGCTACACTAACAACAATAAGGGACTACACTAGTAATATAGGGACCTAACATGCCCCTCTCCTTCAAAAAAGTGTTGTCCTCGGCGCTTGAAGTAGCTTTGGATGTACATGCCAAAATTCTCATCCTCCCATGTGGAATTTTCAGTGGCTAAGTTCTTCCACTTGATGAGATACTCTGAAATTGATCGATTTCGTAGCTGTCGAGTTCTTGTTTCCGTGACTACTTCAGGTTCCAATATGATTTTTCCTTCCTCATCAAGTTCTGGCAATATTGTTTGAACTGGAATTTGGTCACCTATAACCTTCTTTAAGCATGAAACATGGAAAACTGGGTGCACCCGAGAAGCAGCAGGAAGCTCCAATTTGTATGCCATAGTACCAATCTTTTGCAACACCTTGTAAGGACCATAGTACTTTGGCGATAATTTATTATCCTTCTTAGCTTGCTTGAGGGACCTTTGTTTGTATGGTTGTAGTCATATAAATACCCAGTCTCCTACATCAAAACTTCTCTCCCTGTGATGTTGATCTGCCTATTGTTTCATTCGATTTTGTGCCAAATTAGGTTATCCTTTAAGAGTTGGAGAACTTTTTGTTGATGCTCGATGTGATCTTCCACTTCTTGAACCTTAGAATTTTCTCTTAAAGATGATGTGATGGACGATGGATAATATCCTTAAAGTGCCATAAATGGGGTCATTTTTGCTGCAGTATGGAAGGAAGTGTTATACCACCATTCAGCGAGAGGTAACCACTTGACCCATTGTGTTTATTAGATACAAAACAACAAAGATATCCTTCCAAACACTTGTTCACTATCTCAGTTTGCCCATCGGATTGAGGATGATAAGATGAGCTATGAGCTAGTTGAGTACCCAAACAAGACAAAAATTTCGTCCAAAAATTTCCAGTAAAAATGGGATCTCTGTCGCTTACAATAATCTTTGGGTTTCCATGTAACTTTTGAATTGTTTCCATAAATGCAGTAGCAACTGTACTTACTTTAAATGGATGAGATAATGCACAAAAGTGTGCATACTTGGTAAGTCTATCAACTACCACCATGATGACACTCTTTCCTTCGGACTTAGGTAAACCTGTGATAAAATCCATTGAAACCTCCTCCCAACGTTGACTTGGAATGGATAAAGGTTGTAGAAGACCCCATCTTAATTGTCACAACTTTATTTTGCTGGAAAACCAAACATTCTACCACAAACTTTTGAATATATGATTTAAGGTCATCCCAAAATAATTATTTCTTCACCCTGTTGTAAGTTTTTAAAAATTCAAAGTGTCCTCCTAAAGGAGAGGTGTGAAATTCCAAAAGAATCTTTTGTTTTAGTTGGAAATTCTTACAAAGATATAAGTGATCTTTGTACCATAAGGAATCATTTCCCCAACTAAATGTATCAGATGTACTAGGAACTTGCTGCAACTTTTGAACGAGTGTCCACACTTCTTCGTCATTCTTCCATTCATCCCTTGCTTCGGTTACCCAATCTGGTTGGATAATAGAAATGGCACAAAGCAATGCTTCCACCTCTTCATCCTTTCTTGAGAGTGCATTTGCAACAATATTTAGCTTCCCTTTTTTGTAGATGATTTCAAAGTCATAACCAAACATCTTTGTGACCCATTTTTTTTGCTCTTCTGAAGATAGTCTTTGTTCCAAAAAGTATTTAAGACTATCATGATCAGTTTTTACCTTGAAGTGTCTTCCCATTTGGTAAGGTCGCCATCTCTTTAGTGCATGTAATATTGCCAACATTTCCTTCTCATAAATAGCTTTCTGTAAATACATTCCTTTGATTGGACAATTTTCAAAAGCAATGGGTCTTCCTTCTTGCATTAAAACAGCACCAATTCCATTTCCCGAGGCATCACATTCCATAATAAAGGTTTTTGTGAAGTCTGGCGTAGCTAAGACCGGTGCTAGGCACATTGCCTCTTTAAGATGTTCAAAGGCCTTAGTTGCTTCAGGAGTCCATGAAAATGCATCTTTTTTCAATAATATTGTTAGAGGAGCTGCTATTTTCCCATAATTTTTAACAAACGTGCGATAAAATCCTATTAACCCGAGAAATCCTCGCAACTGCTTTTATGGTTGTTGGGACTTTCCATTCCTTGATGGCATTAATTTTGTTAGAGTCTACCTTAACACCCTCCTAAGATACAATATGACCCAGATATTCCACCTATTGTACTCCAAAGAAACATTTGGAGGTTTTTGCATATAATTGTTTCTCCTCCAATAGTTTGAGTACCCTGTCAACATGTCAAACATGATCCTTCCAAGACCTGTTGTAGATTAGTATATCATCAAAAAATAATAACACAAATTTTCTAAGGGTTTGAAAATGGAATTCATCAACCCTTGAAATGTAGAAGGTGCATTGGTAGGGCCAAAAGGCATGACCAAAAATTCATAATGACCCTCATGAGTTCGAAAAGTTGTTTTCATAATATCTTCAATCTTCATTCTAATTTGATGATATCTTGAACGAAGATCTAACTTGGTAAAATAAATTGCTCCGTGTAATTCATCCAATAATTCATCAATCACATGAATGGGAAATTTATATTTAATAGTTCTTATTGAACTCCCTATAATCCGAACACATGCGCCATGATCCATCCTTCTTGTGCACCAATACTACTGGAGCAAAGAAAGAACTTTGACTAGGTTGAATTATACCAGCCTCTAACCTTTCTGCAATCATACGTTCAATTTCGCTCTTTTGGACATAAGGATATCTGTAATGCCTAATGTTTGGAGGAACACTTCCTGGAATCAAATGAATAGCATGATCATGATCACGAATAGGTGGGAGTCCTTTGGGAGTTTCAAACACCTTGAAATGATTGTCCAAGACTCTTTGGAGATCTGGAGAAATAGATTTTGATGATGGAACTTCTAGTGAGCATAATTGTGCAATTATGCCCCGTTGTTCTTTCTACAGAAGCTTTGTCATAACATTAGAGCTTATTATCTTTCCCGACTTCCCTATGATACCTCGTAATTCAACTTCCTCTCCTTTCGAAAAAAAAAATTCAAGAGAAGTTCTTGAAAATTAAAAACTATCGTCCCCAAATATTGTAACCATTGTCCTCCTAATACAACATCAGTACCTCCCATTGGAATGGAAATCATTGGACTATTCAATACATATTCCCGCATGGTTAGCTTGATATTATGGCATTTTCCAGAGCAATTTATAGTTCCTCCATTTGCAACCATTACTTGACACTCTGGTGCTAGGTATAGGAAGCAATTCAATTCCTTGGCTACCTTACAATGAATAAAATTATGGGTACTACCAAAATCAATCAACACTATTACCTTTTTCTTCTTGATATGTCTTTCTATCTTGAGAGTTTGAGGAGTGGTAATTCCTGCCAATGCATTACAAGATATGGCCGGACTTATTTCTTCTTTCTCTAGGGTTGATTCCTGATGCATATCCTCTTCTTTTGAAGTTTCTTGTTCATTTTCTTCCTCCTCTTCACAATCTATGTAAAATAATTTCTTCTCAGCACACTTATGACCTTTAATGTATTTGTTATCACAACTGTAGCAAAGCCCTTTTGCTCTTTTTTCTTCCAATTGTTGTGGTGTCAACCTTGTAGGTTGTGGAAGTCTAAGAGTAGCAACACTTCCATCTTTATAGATGTGGGTGGTAGGATTCCTTGTCACCATAATTTTACATTCAATTTTTCTTGCCAACCTGAATGCCTTCTCCAATGAATCAGGTTCCCAAAGGCAAACCTCATGTTGGATGTTATCCTTAAAAGTCCCTATGAAGACATCAATCTTGTGTTCCTCTGGAATATCAGCTACCCTTATATTCAATTTTTGGAAGTCCTCAATGTGCTCCACCATTGAACCATTTTGTTTGAGATTTATCAATTGGCTAAAGAAAGTATTGCTCTTTGTATCCTCATAATGTGCTATCATTTCCTCCGTAAGAATTGACTAAGTGACAATTTTTTTACGGGTGCAAAGCCATCGATACCATACAAATGTATTTTGTTCTAAATATAAACTTGCAATGCGTACCTTATGTGTGTTTTGCACATTATTGAGATCAAAATATTGCTCCATCTGTAGTATCCATGTTACAAGATCCTTGCCATCAAACTTCCTCATATCAATCTTTGGAATATGGTGGGTCTTCAATCCAACATTAGAGTTTATGAAATCACGATTAACATTTATTTTTTTCTCATCGTGAGTTTCCTCTACTATCTTGTCGCCATTAGGAATCGTTTCTTGTATCAACTTTGTCAAACCTTCCATGTCTGCTTTTAGATCATTCTTCATGTCTTCCATGTTGTCTTTTATTTTTTCATCGATGTCATCCATCTCAGCCTCCATGCCATCCATCTTAGCTTCCATGCCTTTCTTCAAACCATCCATTTTAGCTTCCATGCCTTTCTTCAAACCATCCATCTTACTTAACTTCCACGCCTTTCTTCAAAACTTCCATTTTATTTTTTGTTGCTCTTTGCGAGAGCGAAATTTGGTGCACTTGCTCTTGTAATTTTGATATATCATGTTGCACTTCCTCCTCTTCATGAGTCATAGTAGAGTATTCTGAGGGCTTAATGGGTGTTTAATTCTTTTTAGGGGGCATTTTAGAACCCAATACTGATATCTATGCTTCAATATGCCCTTGGAATCACTTCAACTAATTTTTCAAACAAGACTTATGCAATTCAAAAAAAAAAAACACACCTTTTTCTTGATTTTGAGGAGCTCGATATTAACACTGATGTATCTCTGTAATTTCAGATCCCTGAGATTTTAACTTCAGTCCATTAGTAGCCCTCGAAATTGTCTTTCCAATGTCATAGGTCTGACCTGATTTGGATTCTTCAAGACAAAGTTATGCCCAATCTCCCACAATGACCTAATTATGGACTGGTTCAGTAGAGCGAACTTGTACGGTGTGCCAAGTGTCACTGTTTCCTCCTTCGGCTCTGAAATTGATACACATGAAACTACAGTCCGTGTACTTTCGGCCACTTCTTACAGAATTCCAATGCGATGCTCAGAGAGAGAGTTATGACGATTTTCCCAAGGTCACCTCTTTTTGATGAAATTCGGGAGCCTGCAAAAACCCTAACTTCCACAAATCATATCTCCAAAAATATTGCAAACCAAGATCTAAAATTTTTACACTAAGTGCCTCGAGATTTCTTCGCAAATGGGTTTTTTTTTAGCGTCTGAACCTTCGTAGAAAAAAGTTATAGTGAAAATTCGACGATAACCTGTTTGAAACAGCGAAACTCGAGAATCCAAAGTCTGATACCAAATGTTATGAAACCAACTCAAAAAATAGAAGAAAAGATAGATCAACGCCTTAGAAATCAGCCACTTCAAGGGGGCAACCTCCTTTACATTACATAAATGAACAATTCTTGGATGATTCAAATGACAAAACCTCTTTTCCATATACAGGAGTCCATGGGGTCACAATATAATCCTAGTCAAACTAACAATAATAATGTAAGGGTACAACAATAACAATAGTGGCTTTTTATGGGGCACAATAATAACAATATGGGGGCTACATGGGTACAACAATAACAATAAGGGGGCTACCCTAACAACAATAAGGGACTACACTAGTAATATAGGGACCTAACATTGTGGATCTTTAATTGTTTTGCTGCCAAAGAAGGATGGGTGTTGGCTAATGTGTTTTAATTTCAAAGCAGTCAACAAGATCACCATCAAGAACTAGTATCCTCTGTGAAAGATTGATGACTTGCTAGAACAACTGCAAGGAGCAAAGTATTTTTCCATCTTGGATCTCAAAACTTGATATCATTAGGTGAGAATTAGAGAACAAGACACTTGGAAGATGACTTTCAAAAGTAAGAATGGTTTGTTTGAGTGGTTGGCAATGCCATTTACGCTTGCTAATTCACTAGCCACCTTAACACAATTAATGAATGTAGTTCTTAGAACCTTCATTAATTCCCACATGGTTGTGTATTTGGATGATAAACCTATCAACAACAAGACTTTGGAGGAACATTTAGACCATATGAAGCAAGTGTTATATCATATACAAGGGATTACAATTGAATGTGCAAAAAGTGTGATTTTTTAAAACAAGCCTTGCTCTACTTGGGATTCATGAGTGGTGGAGATCAACTAAAGATAGATCTAGCAAAGGTGCATATCATTCAAAAGTGGCCAATGCCCATGAATCTTAAAAAGATAAGGAATTTTGTAGATGCTTGTTACTATTTGGAAAAGTCATTCCACATTTCTTAGGTATCACTGCACCATTGCATTCCTTGAAAAAAGTAGAGAGTGAGATTCTTTGGATGAAGGAGTTGCTTTCCTTGACAAAAGTAGAGAATCAGTTTCTTTGGATGAAGGAGCTAGAGAAAACCTTCAACATTTTGAAGCAAGCGATTTGTGAACCACTTGTGTTATGGCTTCCAAATCTGCAGCAACCTTATGAGATTAAGGTCAATGCATCAGGGTATGCCTAGGGGTTGTCCTGATGTAAGAGGGAAGTATGATTGCTTATCATTCACAAACCTTCAACGGAGTGGTGTTAAGGTATCCTACCTATAATAAGGAGTTATTGGCTTTACATTACGTCATGAAGCATTGGGAAGCTTACATCATAGAAAGGGGAAAATGATCCACATCAAGCACAAGTTGTCGCAATTTTTGCATAGACAAACTAAGTTGCAACAATCGAGGCATACCAAGTGGATGTCTTCTCTGCAATAGTTCGACCTTTTCATCAAGTACAAGAAGAGAATTACAAATAATAATGTTGATTCCTTATCATGGTCGCCCAAGTTGAATATTGTTCTAACAACCATGTTGCAATTACAACATTTTGCATTTGAGAATTTGTAGATCCAGTTTAAAGAGGACAAGAAATTCACCCAATTGTGACGGTGGTGTAGTGGGGAGCGAAGCAGCCTGACTACCATTTTCCAGATGGATTGTTGTACATGAATGACAAGTTGTGCAATCCAACTAGAAAATGTAGAACCATCCCACTAAGAGAGGAACATACTTCCAAGGTCGTAAAATATTTTGTAGTTGGGAAGACATTGAATATGCAGAGATATGTGTGTTCGCCAAACATGTTGACATATGCTTCTAAGTTCAATCAAGCATGTTTATTTTTTCATGTCAAAACCTGAATTACTCTAGGGCCACTTCATATTGCCTTTTCAAAGTTAAGGACTTATTGAAACCATTTTGAAGTTGTCTCCACACCACCTTTTCAGGTTCTTCAACTTGCAATGAACAACTCTCCTAGTCCTTTCATCCATTTAGAGTTAGTTGTAGAAAACCCACGAAATTATGATCTGTTAATATGAACAATCTGAAATATACTTTCTTTTCATATAAACACAAAATTTCTCTACTAAACTTTGCAGTGGAATAGGAATAGAAATAAATCATAGTCACACAGTAGCAAAACAAAATATTTTTTCTAGAGAACCCAACTGGGAAAAGCCTCTACTTGCTTGTGTATTTTATTGAAGAAATTTGAGCAATAGATCTCTTACAAATATAACTTGTTTCAATCTGAAAACAACCTTGTTTTCCTGCCTTGAACCAGGCTTGAAACCCTTGCAAGATTGTTGATCTCTACTGCCCTCTATCAATCTATGCACAAGCTTCTCTTGCACACTCTGCCTCTCACAAGCTCCACACACAACTCTGTGCAACCTTCTCATAAACCCATGAGCTCTATTTTCTTGTCTCACCAACTCGTGCTCACAAGACAATGGTCAAATTGTGCCTTCGCTCCTCCTTATAAGCACTTTGATTAGGCTATTATTGGCAAGTTCTATTTGAGGAAAGTCAAATTGTTGAATGACTAGTTAACAAAAGCTCACTGGTTGTGTTAACTCGTCCTTTCTATAATTTAGGAGCATGACTCAATCAACTCGATCTTTACCCAAAATAACTCACACTAGAAGGCAATAAACTCGGCCTTCCAGTAATTAGCACTAGTCAACTGCTTCTTACACTCCTAACTTTCAGGGATTCAGCCTAATTTTTGGGAATTCCTCCTGACTCATACAAACTCGTGCATGCTCAAGGAAAAACTCGTTGTGGTTCATTTCATTAAGGCATGAATCAAGGAACCCTTTCTCACTAATATTTTCAACACTCCCTCTTAGCGAGAAAATTGTTCCTGGAAGAACCTTGTCCACCTGGATCTGTCTCCAACACTACCATGTTCTTCGCTGTTGCAGTTGCTCCCTCTGCACTAGAAGGCTTCCATGCTTTCTTCTGCAAAACCTGCTTTGAAGACATGTTCTTTCCCTCCACGTTTTGCAAGTCCACCACTTTAGTCATAAGTGCCATGTACCCTGTGTACCTTTGTGGTTGCTTCTTGATGTTGGGAGACTCGACTCTCTTCTAATCTCCCTTAACTAAATCCTTTGCCCAATTGGCTCAAACTCTCCCTATACTGGGAGTCTTTGACTGAGTGGCTAGTTCCACTCTCTCTGGGCTATGCTCCTCATCATCCTGCTGGTCAACCCAACTGCCAACTAGCTTAGACTGAAACTAAGACACTGGCTGAGGCTCCATCTTAAGAGCTTTATCTTGCTCTCGTTCGACCACCACTTCTCTACTATGTGAACTCCCTGCCTTGTTGCTCAAGGCTACACCTCTCCCTACCTGCAACTTGTAGAGATTCTTCGCCCTCAGACCTATATACTTCTTACATCTAGAAGATAAGTGCGGGGGGTACACCTTACTTCTACTAAAGATGATATCATATCCCTTGTCTTCAAGGGTAGCTACCGAAACAAGATTCTGCCTCAATCCTGGAAGATAGAGAACATCTCTGAGATGAAGAAGATTACCTGACTTCCTCTGAACGCTGACAATACCAACTCCTCTAGCTGCATACATGCCATCATCTCCTAGCTTGATCTGAAACTGCATGTCCTTCTCCTTCAGGTGGCTGAAAAACTTCCTGTTCCCGGTCATGTGGAAGGATGCTCCTTGAACACATCTAGCAGGTAATTTGCCTCCTCTTCTGCTGATCACTGCTACTTCAGAATGCTTGCATCTCCAGTCGTCAAATACGCCACTATCAACCTCCCTTGGTTGCTCCAAGAAGACTGAACATAGGCTACTCAAACTGCCCACTATCTGCTCTCCTACTCCTTTAAGATTGTCAGCTCGTAGGGACTTCCAAGCTACCCACTAACAATGTCCTTTGTTGCTCCAAAGAATCACGCTTTTAGGGTCTTTGCCAAACTTCCCTCTTATCAATGAGATGCCTCCCTGCATTCACTGGACTAGGGCTTCACCAAGTTGCCTCCTAACAGCCCATTAGCTCCTCAATGAACGTTGTACATGAGGTCTTCTTTTATACCCACTTATAGCCACTTTGTTGCCTCAAAGATGACTGTCATAGAGCTCCATAGTCAACCCTCTTAACTGTCACAAATCTGCTCTTTGTTGACAGTACTTAGGGCATTCACCCAGCCCTCACTCAGTCTCCAATTCTGACTGATCTAGGACTTTCTAGGCAACACACTTGACTCTAATTTCTCACGTTGAGCATTGTACTCAAGGCACACATAAGACATCCCACTCAACAATATTTTAACAGATCAAATCACAATCATTGGAGTTTATATCAACAGCCCACTGACTGTCCTTTTGCCACTTCAAATTAACAGTCGTTAAGGCACATTTACATGTTGTCCACAACCCTACTGAACAGACTTCAAATCTAAAATCTGTGTGCTGGTTGATTTTGTTCACTGCTCTGATACCATGTAGAAAATCCATGAAATTCTGATCTGCTAATATGAAAAATTTGAAATATAATTTCTCATATAAACACAGAATTTCTCTACTAAACTTTGCAGCGGAATAGGAACAGAAATAAATCACAGTCACATCGTAGCAAAACACAATATTTTTTCTAGGGAACCCAACAGGGA
Organism: Pinus albicaulis; assembly: GCA_034641835.2. Lineage (NCBI taxonomy): Eukaryota > Viridiplantae > Streptophyta > Pinopsida > Pinales > Pinaceae > Pinus > Pinus albicaulis. The sequence continues at coordinate 36,551,637 of CM076570.1, read as the reverse complement.
AAACCCTTTGCTTGCTTGAGAATTTTATTGAAGAAATTTGAACAATAGATCTCTTACAAATACAACTTGTTTCAATCAGAAAACAACCATGTTTTCCTGCCTTGAACCAAGCTTGAAACCCTTGCAAGATTGTTGATCTTTGTTGCCCTCTATCAATCTGTGCACAAGCTTCTCTTGCACATTCTGCCTCTCACAAGCTCCACACACAACCCTGTGCAACCTTCTCACAAACCTGTAAGATCTATTGTCTTGTCTCGCCAACTTGTGCTCACAAGACAATGATGAAATTATGCCTTCGTTCCTCCTAATAAGCACTTCGATTAGCCTATTACTAGCAAGTTCTATTTGAGGAAAGTCGAACTGTTGATTGACTAGTTAACAAAAGCTCACTGGTTTTGTTAACTTGTCCTTTCTATAATTCAAGAGTTTGACTCAATCAACTCGACCTTCCACTCATTAGCACAAGTTAACTACTTGTTGCACTCCTAACTTTTAGGAATTCACCCTAAATTTTAGGAATTTGTCTTACTTTTTAGGAATTAGCTCCTAACTCATAGGAACTCATGCATGCTCAAGGAAAAACTTGTTGTGGCTCCTTTGATTAAGGCACAAATCAAGGAACCCTTTCTCGCTATTAGTTTCAACATTAGTCTCATGGTCATTTACATTATCTGTTGTTGAGTAGGTGGATCTCTAGCATGCAATATCAAAGATTCTTTGTAGTTATTCAGCTTCCAAAACATTATGCTATGTCTCAAACAAAGAAAGAACAAGATATGTTTTGCCCCAGTGCTTCCGTTGAGAAATCTAGGGCATCAAGATTAGGTGATTTCTTTATTAATGATAATTGCTTGTTGTTATGTATATTTTATTAGTTATTAATTAGATATAGTTATCTTAGGTTTTATTAAGTGAAAGGGCATGATCAAAGATCATGCCTCTTCACCAAAAGACACCATGAGGCTATATTTAAAGCCTTAGCGATTCCCCCTCTTCACCAAGGGACACCATGAGGCTATATTTAAAGCCTCAGCGATTCCCCATTGTAATCATCTTTCATCTTTTATCAATAATAATATATAATTATAAAGTTTACCAGAGTTTTTACACTCCATTGGTATCAGAGCCATCGCTCTTTGGGATCTGTGTGATCACCCAGAATTAAGAAATTACAAGAAAATTCTAGAATTGCAGATTTTTTTAAAACCAAGTGCTTGTGGGCAACAACATTTGTTTTTTTTTTAAAAAGAAGGAAAAAAAAAAAAAATATATATATATATATATATATATATATCAAAAGAGAGAAGGAAAGTCAACATAAAGGGGGAAATAAATTTAAAAAAAAAAAAAGAGAAGAAGATATATAAGCAAGTACATATACGTACATACCAAAACAAATTAAAATAAAAAAGGAAAAAGAATAAGGAAGAGTAATTGCTCGTGGTTTACAAGCTCGTGGTTTTGGAGCCCATGGTATTAAAACCCATTCCCCCTTTTCAAAACAACGTGACTTTTCAAAATTAACAAAAAACAATTTCCCCATAGTTATATATATATATAATTCAAATAATATAATAATAATAAAAATTATTATTATTATTTTAAAAAAAATTAAGTTAATTAATTAATTAATTAATTAAAAAAAAAAAAAAATTCCTATTTTCAAAGACAACATTACAAGAGAAGGTACTAGTGGTGAATGACATACACCAAAGAAGATAAATCTTAAGTGAAGAAACTTGTCAAAAAATACAGCTTTGAGGACAAAGCTTTTAAGGAAAAGGGGATAAGCCCTAACAAGGAGTATGAGGAGTATGTCGTCATCAATGTCGATGGCTGGATTCCAGAAAAAATTGTTGGATCTCGAGAAACAAATCAATAATAATTCATATGACTTTGGAAAAAGATTATTCGATCTTGAATGTACAGTTGCAGGACACTCCAACGACATCAAAAAGGTTTATGAGACGACAAATCGAATAGAAAGACAAATGTGGCTAAATCATCACGAGGCCACAGAAAAGATGACAGAATTCTTCGATAAGCTAAATGATAAGATAGATAAGTTAAGTCAGACACAACCTCCAATATTCCCAAATGTCGAACATAATCAACTGAACAATTCAACTAATTCAGATCATCATCATGAATATAACATGTTTGAAAAGGAGTAATTAAATGAGGTTGAATTGGAAATCAGCTCACATGAATGCTATAGTGTTGAACCACCTAGAAATAGAGACTCTAAGATCAACCATGAAAATTATAGAGCTGAGAAACCAAGAGAAGAAAATGCAACTCAATCCACTAATAAAGCCAATAATGTAGCAACAGAAGTTATTGAGAACGTTTATATAAATGAAAATCCAATGGCAGAAAAAGAAACAATGTTGGTATTCAACGTGGCTGCTATCACAGATGTAACAACAGACATAGTCATTGAAAATGAAAGAAACCATGAAAATACAAATGCTTATAAACAACAAAATGTTTCATCCCTGGAATTGAAAGAAAAATGTGAAGAGACAAACACATTTGAAGCATGGATACAATGCCAGAAGTTGTTGAGGCCTTCGATGATGAAGCAGATATGGTTGATAAGAAGGAAGCGTTTGATGATGAGGAGAAGTTGCATCGAACAATAATTGTTGGTAACTTACCTCTAAATCTAAAAAGGAATCACGAAAAATCACCAGAAGAACAAGGAATAGTTTGGAAACACGAAAAAGTCTTCCAAGAACTGACAATAAAAATACCTCCTAATAGGGAACACGAACAGCGAATAGAAGTCAAGAAAGGACCCGACCCTGTCAATATCAAATCTTGTCGCTATCCACGTCACCAAAAGATTGAACTCGAGAAGATGCTCCACGATCTTTTTAAAATGTGGGAAGCAAGAGCCCGCCGCTCGAGAAGCCCAAGCGTTCGTCAACGTTGTCCATCATTATGTATGCTTTGAGAACAAAGCATCTTTAAGAAAGGGGCAATGTTTTGTATATTTTATTAGTTATTAATTAGATATAGTTATCTTAGGTTTTATTAAGTGAAAGGGCATGATCAAAGATCATGCCTCTTCACCAAGGGACACCATGAGGCTATATTGAAAGCCTCAGCGATTCCCCATTGTAATCATCTTTCATCTTTTATCAATAATAATATATAATTATAAAGTTTACCAGAGTTTTTACACTCCACTTGTGAATGTTTTTTACTTCTTTAGATTAGGATCTTCTCTTTCTTATAGAATATTATAGTGTTCTTCTTCATCAAACAGCTACCAATGCATGAACAATAAAAGAGACAAGAGACACAAAATGTAGGCTATCAACCACGGCCAAAGCCTCTCCCACTTGAGAGGAAAACCTAAACAAATTCTTCTTCTTATAGAGATTTCAATTGACGAATACCAAGACCAAGACCCTTGACCTATTGACCTCTCCAAGACCAAGTCACAAGACCTCTTAGTTTAACCTTTTCTTCAATAGTCAAACTGCTTGCTTCTCCTTCCTTCTAGGTTATTCTTTAGATCTCAACTTCTTGGATCGGATCTGCAACCCTCGGCCTCTTCAGAAACCCTGGTTGCAGCACGTGTGACCAACTTTTGCACCTTGTTATCACTTTGCTTGGAAGGGAGACTTTCTTATGACTTCCCCTTGATTCGGCTTGCTAAACTTTCCTTTGACTCGGCTTCACAAGTGATCTTACTAGCCTCGGCTCTTCTAGCAATCTTCTCAGCTTCTTCTGCAGCAGATTTTGCCTCCTTCCTTCGCACGTGTGACAAGAAATAGCCCTAGAACAGATCTGAAATGGTTTGTATAGCTTCCCTTCTTCTTTGCTTGGTGATAAGGCTTCCTTCTTGAGTTTCTCGCACTTCTTTCTTGCTTCAAACCTTGACTGAATTGCTTATGCTAAATGAGGCCAAGCTTCCCTATTTATAGTAGTCAGTAGTAATACATCCAAAAGAAGCCGACTTGAACAGGTGCCTAGGCCGACATGCCTTTCTGGAAACATCTTTCGGCCGACTTCAAGGTGACTTTGTGACAAGGTCTCAGAGGGTTTATGACACAAATAAATTTCCTTTTATAATGTAACATGCCCCAATGGGTCTTCAAACATTGACATTGACACAATAGACTTTATGACATGATGACAAATCCTAAAGGCTCACAATGGGAGCCATAACTAAAAACAAAATTCCTTGCTCATGAAACCCATGAGACAAGCATTAGAATAATTATTTTATTTTTATTCTTTACATCAATTACATAGAATCACAATTACGCATGTCATTATGAAGACCGAACCTAGTTACACTTTTCAGCAGCTTCAACTTCCTCACATGCAGCAGACTACTACATGTTCAATTCTTGTGCGAGGAGAACATCCAACAACGTTCAATTTGAAGTTACCTCTTCGTCAAGATAACCCACTCTGGACCTGGTTCAAGCACTCCATTCTCGCAAGATTTCTGATCCCACTATCAATAGCCTCACAACATCCATCATGGGAAAGACTCCAACTACATAAAACCAAAAAGCCAGTGTCATTTATTCGAGTGGGACTCCATAAATTGGGGACAAGCCTCAACTACACAGCCAAAAGGACTATTATGTCCTCTATGAGAGTGGGACTATGGTGATTGAGGACATTTGGCTTGACTGCAAAAAGCCCAAAGGACTATAAAGTCCCCTGTTAGAGTCGGAATCAGAGACTAGGGACAAATGGCTTGTGTGCAATGGGACCACAGAAATTGGGGACGCTTGGCTTAACTGCAGAAAGCCAAGAGGACTATTATGTCCTCTGTTGGAGCAGGACTACAGAAATTGGGGACAATTGGCTCAACTGGTCACTGCGCAAAGCCAAAAGGACTATTATGTCCTCTGTTAAGTGGGGCTACAGAAATTAGGTACAATTGACTTGACTACGATGGGCCTACAGAGTTTGGGGTTAATTGGTTTGACTGCACAAAGCCAAGAGGACTATTATGTCTGATAGAGTGTGATTACAGAAATTGAGAACAATTGGCTCAACTACACAAAACTAAAAAAACTATTAGATCCTCTGTTAGAGTGGCGCTACAGATATTAGGGACAACTGGCTTGAGTGCAATGGGACTGTCGAAATTGGGGAGAACTGGCTAAAGTGAACGAAATCAAACGAACTATTATGTCTTCTGACAAAGTGGGGCTACAGAAATTAGGGACAAGTGAGTTGACTGCGATGACACTACAGAAATTGAGGGCAATTGGCACGACTGCACAAAACCAAGGACTGTTATGTCCTGTGTTAGAGTGGAGCTACAGATATTAGAGGCAACTGGCTTGACTGCAAAGGGACCACAGAAATTGGAAACAATTGGCTTGATTGCATAATGCCAAAAGGATTATTATATCCTCTGCTAGAGTGGGATTACAGAAATTAGGGACAATTGGTTAGAATACACAAAGCCGAAAAGACTACCATTGGAGGGAGGGCTATCAAAACTGAGGACAATTACCTTGAATCAAGGAGAAGATGAAAGATGTATAAGTTTAGGATATTTTAGATATAGATCAATTATTTTTGGCGTCCGAAGCTACCTTATTTTTCATGAAAAATGGGAAAAATGTCAAATACTGTCAGCGTCTATACTAGATTAGTCAAAAAACCTACTTACGCGAAGACCTATTCTAATTTCGGCCTCTCTATTTTTATGTCATGCATAGACCCAAAAAATACAGACGTTTACATTTATAGACATCAGTTGCGAGCTTATATTCGATTTTGTGCTTGTGTATACCCATCTAAATGCGAAAACGCCTCAAAAGCCACAGTGGCATGGTTTGAAATGAAAGATAAAATGAGAATTAAAAACAAAAAGTGCATACCTCGAGAATTCCAATGGCAGCGAGTGCGGGAGTGCTCCCCTGCATAAGCCTGCGTTTTGCATTCTCACAGTACATGAGTTCGATTGCTTCTTGGTAGCTCTCCAAATTGGAACAATCACAGAACTCGACAGAAAGAAGCCCTTCATTCAAGGGGCATTCTGCCAGCTTTGAAGCAAAGTACTGGCTCTGCAAAATCAAGACCTCGGAATGCAGATCCAGCGTAATAACCCTACCATCGATGCCCTTTAAAGTAACCCTGACGTCCTTGGTGTTGTTGTTGTGCTTCTCGGAACTGCCCTCGCCGAGGCATTCAGCAGGCGAGTCTGCCCGCAATTTCAAGGGCGGAGAGACGACCGTTTCACGTCTCATCATCTGCTGCAGCGTGGCGCCGCCCTTAATCATCGGCTCGCGCTGGTTCGTGTCATGGGAGTTATGTAACTCTACCTCTACCTGGCAGTCGTGAGCGGCAGGTTCTACGAGTGGCGAGACGCGACCCGGAGACAGCATCCTTTGCTGCTTCTCCATGAAGCTCTTCTGTTTGATCACTTCACCTGTGGGGTTGCTGCGTTTGGCTTCCTCCGAAACTTTCTTGTTCTTGTTCTTGATGGTGGAATAATCCTGGGAGATGGAGTGCACTGGCAATGACAGTGGCAGCTTCTGCTGTGCGGTGTTATATGTGCGATCGGGACTCCTAGGGAAGTTAGTCGCGCAGCACCAGACCGTTCCAAGTCCTGTCAACCGACACCTATTCCTTCTGCGGTCCCTGCTCTTGTGCGCTGCTTCTGCCATTAATTACTCACTCCGTTCCTCTTCGTCTCCAGCATCGACTCGAAGGAAATGGAAATGGAAATGGATGTGGGTTCGGCTCCCTTTCATGTTTTGGGGGATCGATAAATAACATAATAATACTGGCAACTACTGTGATGCTGGAGTGGCACCAGTACACTTACCGACCTCCATCGCATGACTCATTTTGTTTCTACATCCTTTCCAATTTGGTACCCACCTGCGGACGGGGAAGGGGGGAATATGGTACTAGTGTAGTGGGTGCCACACATTGCAAATGAAACATCCATCAATAATTACAGGCACAGGCACAAGCACGAGCGACATCGGTCACGCATTGCATTTTTTTAATTACTTGGCAATGCTTCTGCTTTTACCTTTAATACAGTTATTTCATTCTTTTTGCCTTTCTCGGAAAGTTACCTGTATTTGTATTTTTTTGGGATCGAACGAATAATATCAAATAAATAGAGATTTATTTTAATTTTAATTTAAAATCATTAAAAAAAAATGTGATTAAATTTTAAAACTATCATTATGAAGTTACCTATTTTTTAGTAAAATTTTAAGACTACCATTATGAAGTTAACTATTTTTTACTAATTTCTTATTTGCGTGTTTTTTAGGAAATTTAATTTAAATAATTTAAATTAAGGAAACTTTAAAGTGTTAATCATATAATTAAAATTGTAGTTTACAAGTTTTATAATATAATTTTTACTAATGGTTTAAAACAATAGAAACAAGTGCAGAAAGAAATGGGAATGAGGAGGATGCATTAGAGTTTCTCTCAACCATTCCAAAATTAGTCAGCATGGAAGATAATGATTCTCTGATGAGCCCAGTCACGGAAGAAGAGATAACTAATTTAGTCTGGTCCATGGAACCAGACAAAGCTCCAGGACCTGACGGTTTCTCAGTTCATTTTTATAGAATTTGTTGGGAGATAATCAAATCTGATCTTTTCAGAATGATAAGAGGTTTCTTGAGGAAGGCAAAAGTGGGTGGAGGGATAAACTCCACCTTCCTCGCTTTAATCCCCAAGGAAACAAACCCAGTTTCTTTTGACAGATACAGGTCGATCTCACTCTGCAACTAATCCTATAAGATCATGGCCAAACTTCTGGCTAACAGAATTAAGCCCCTTCTCCAAAAGTTCATCTCTCCGGCCCAAGGAGGATTTGTGAAAGGCAGACAAATTCTGGACAATGTCATCCAAATCCAAGAAGCCCTGCACTCCAGTCAAACCCGGAAAGAACAAGGTATGATAATCAAATTGGATATGTGTAACGCCTTTGACAGAGTTAATCGTTCTTTTCTGTTCAGGGTCCTTGCAGCCTTTGGATTCAATCAGGAATTCATAAACCTCATCAAAGCTTGCATTGAAAATATCTGGATCACCCCAATGGTGAATGGTAGACCAACAGAGTTCTTTTTAGCTACTAGGGGACTGAGGCAGGGCTGCCCTCTTTCTCCCTTTCTCTACATTCTGTTGGCTGATTCACTAAGCAGAAAGTTGTCACGGGAGAAACAAATTGGCTCCATTCCAGGGATTAGAATTGTGCAAGGCATTGCCCCAGTGAATCACGCGCTCTTTGCTGATGATTCACTCATGCTCGGGGGTGCTTCCATGAGAATTGCAAATGCCTTCAAGATTATTCTCCAAAAGTATTGCAGCATCTCAGGAGCGCTAATCAGCGAGAAGAAAAGTGCTGTCTATGGTTGGAATACAGACCAACAAACTATTGAAAGGATCGCCAGCGTTTTGGGGTTCAAAGGTTATGCAGCGTGGGACAAAATTAAGTATCTCGGTCTTCCTTTGACGATGGGTTCCAACCGCAATCACCTGTGGGAGGAGGTGATTTCAAAGTTCCAAAAAAAGATTGCAGCGTGGGGTGGCGTTTGGCTCTCCACAGGCGGCAAGCTCACTCTAATATGATCTGTGCTTTCAGCTCTACCTACATTTCAAGCCTCTCTGCTGATGGCTCCAAGACAAATTGCAGATCAAATCTCATGTCTTATTCGGAATTTTCTATGGAACGGTGGGAAGGGAAACAGCAACCGATTTCATCTAATTAAATGGGAAACAGTGAAGCGTCCCTTTGCTGAAGGCGGACTCCAAATTCGTGAACCCCAGCTTGCAAATTTAGCCTTGGGCTGTAAACTCCTGTGGCAGCTCTTAACCGAGCCTACGCATCCTGTCAGCCAGCTCTTAAAACTTAAGTATCTCAAAAATCAGTCGTTCTCCTCCTTCAATCCAGCGTTTGCTCCTAGAGGAACGCAGGCTTGGAGGCTCTGCTGTAAAGGGATCGACTTCTTCAGAACTCATTTGTATAAAATCCCAGGCAATGGCAAAAACATATTGCTGTGGAAAGACCGAATCATGGGACACCCCCCACTTTCAGCTATTAATGAAATTGTTGATTTAAGAGCTTGGTTAAGTTCAAAAGGTATTCGGAAACTCGAGGATATAGCAGAGTGGGACAACAAAGGCAATTGGCAGCGTTGGACATTGCCCAACATTCCAGCGCATTTAAAAAACCAGTTGAATACTCTCACAGATGCAATCACAGACTTCACACCTGTGCATAAGGACGAGGAAGACTCTTGGGGATGGGGAAAAACAGGGGAGTACACAGCCAGGCAAGGTTACTTACAGATGCAAGACAAAAAGGACTCTCAGCACCCGGATACAGTGTGGAATCAGATCTGGGAAAACTTTAGCATTCCCAAGATCAATTTCTTTTTTTGGACCTTATTCCACAACAAAATCCTGACTGGAGATAATCTGTCCAGAAGAAACATAGCTGGTCCTCATCGATGTGTGTTCTGCAAAAATGCATTGGAAACCTCAGTTCACATGTTCATCGATTGTGAGTATGCACAGAAGGCCTGGACTAGCTTCTTGACAGGTCTGAATGTGAGACCCCCAGCACACTGTTCGATCACAGACATGTTCTCGTCTTGGAGAGCTCGATACCCTTTCAACATCGCTGACAAATCTCTTTGGTATAAGGTGTGGATTGCAGCTCCAAAATATGTTTGCTGGAAGCTGTGGCTTGCCAGGAACGACTTTGTCTTCAATCAAAAAGAAATGACTGCAAATAATGTAGCGGAGCAGGCCAAGAAACTTCTTTTAGAAACTCTGAGACACTCCACTGTCAAAGAAGATAGTTCCCTTCAAAATGAAGAAAGGGCATGGCTGGATGGCTTCTCCCCCATGCCGAGACCTTCAGCAATCATTCGTCCAAATCATAAGGAAAAATGGCAGATTCGAGACACCTTGGATAGTTTCCAGAAGTGGTGGAAATCACAAGGTAAATGCACTATCTTCTTTGACGGAGCCTCGAAAGGTAATCCAGGCAGGTCAGGAGCAGGAGGGGTTATTTACTTCCCGAATGGGAGAAAAGAGGACTTCAGCTGGGGACTTGGGTTTAAAACCAACAATCAGGCCGAAGTTCTCAGCCTTTTAAAAGCTTGTCAACTGGCCAGAAAAGGAAATCCAAGGGAAATCTTAGTCTTTGGAGACTCAGAATTGTTGATAAAATCTTTAATTAACAAGAAAGGGCTCAAGGACCCAGCGCTAAACAAACAGCTTACAAGAGTGAACAGACTTCTGAAGGACTTCTCCTCAGCTCAAATCTTCCACATCCTCAGAGAATTAAACAAAGAAGCAGACACATTGGCAAATACAGGATGTACTCTTGAAAAGAGCATGATCAGCGTAAATGCAGGAGCACCGAATATGGCAACCATTCCCTAAATGGGCAAGGCATTCTCGTAAAAGCTGAGAATTGTATTGTTTGAAACAGTGAATTGTAATGCTTGATCTGGCTTCGGCCATTCATCTCTATCAATAAAAATACCCGTTTCAGTTAAAAAAAAAAAACAATAGAAACAAAAATAAATATTGTGATGATTTAAAATAATGATAAAGAAAATAAATATTTTTAGTTTTAAAAAAAAATAAAAAATTATGGTTAATATTATAAAATAAAAGTATATATATAATAAATAAATAAACAAAATTCCCAAACATAATTTTTTTTTTCATATAATCAAAATTATTTATAACTCCAATTAATTTTAACCATAGCTGAATTTATAAAATAAAATATATACGAAATTTTGGAAACTCATTTCAACGAAACTTACGTTGTTGTTGTGGAAGCCCTTCTCCTAGGCTGTTTGGAATGATTAAATAGCAGGTATACATATGAAATGAAACGCAACGCATGTATATGTATATATATAAAAGTAAGTAAGTTAAGTAGGTAGGCAAAGACATATAATAGGTATAATAGAAGAAAAAGAAAAATAGATTGAAAAGCATTAGGTATGAAGGAATCCAATGGGCAACGTACAAACTTGCACATGGTAGCACCATAAAGTTAAATGTTCCTCCACGCTAAGGGAGGACAAGGTGGGCATCAATAAATCATGACAAACACTTTATTCCTAACTTTGCATTGCTTCAATGACAAGGCGTGAAGATTGGAGCCACCAAAATGTTTTTCCTCTCATAAATATTGATTTGTTGGTTGCCACAAATTTATAGATTATCCAACCATATAAACAATTTGAACTTAAATCTTATCGAATCAACTTAATTTGAACATAAATTTTATTGAGGTGATGTATGTCAATCTATTCTTTTAGATTTAACCAATAAAATAACCACACAAATTTGTGTTTATATCGATTCAAAATTAAAGATTTTTCTAAATTGTGAGTGTAACGAGAATAATCATCCAACATTGTGGTTAAACTCGGAAAATAATGCTTTTTGTTACCAACTTTCATGGTATGTCGTGAGTTTTTATGTTAAACAAGGGGTTGCCGGGACACCTAGTCCATATCTTGAGTTTTGGGTACTTGGATTACTTGGATGATGATAGTACTGTACTTTATTGTAGATGTTGAAGTTTGAAGAGCTATAATTATTTTTTGAAGGAGACAACTATCATTTGAAGGAGTTCAATATGCTAATTGTTATAATGTTAAGTATATATATATTTCGGAGTGGATGTCTTGTTGTTGTTATTGATGATGCCATCGGTGATACCATTGGTGAGTTAATTCATTTTGGTGCCACTTATTTTTCTAGTCATTTATTCTAGTGGTTCACTCATATTTATAAAGCCTGTGCATGACCTTGTGGAGAGAGGGTTGAAGGAAGATGGAAAGATATAACGAGATCCCTATGAACCTTTATTATAAGAGAAGAAAAAAATATTGTCAAAGGATTTATCTTGTCAACTTGTAGTGGTCCTTTAATGTAACTTGAAGTGTTGCTCGTAGGTCCCAAAGGGAGGGTTAAAAAGGTGTGCGCAGCGCTACTAGGTACCCAAAGTGTTATCCAAACATCAATTACATGTCGAAGTAGAAGGTCTATAAGGATTTGTCAATGACTGGGCCTCAAAATAAGGGCAAGAAGTAACCTAAGTTGCCTACTATTTCCAAGTCTGATGCTTTGCGCACTCTACTCGATATCTCACTGGCAGCACGATGAGGTAGCTCGCTAATTGTGCTTGTTAGGATTTAGATTCTCCCAAGCATTGCATGGCTCAACAAAAGTAGGAGGTCAGCTAGTGGTTTAACTGTGGGAGAGCAATTGCTAGAAGTCTTGTCTGCAGCAGGCCAAGTGCTCAACTAAGTCATATTGCAAGGCTCGTTGCTCAAACTGTGTGGTGGCTTATAGGTCATCATCGAAGCAGCGTCTAACCCAACATCCATGTGGTACCCACTATAGCCAGCGTAAGCCACATAAGAGCATCCAGACTAGCCCAACAATTGCTCCTTCAGTAAGCAGGAGGAAGTTAGGTAGTTGGCCATTTGTGATTGGACGAGTTGTGATCACTATAGATGCAAGACGCACTGACCTCGTTGACCAACTTGCTTGTCCTGATTAACCCGTATTTCTTCCCCTCAAAGACAGTGATGAAACATCAAAGTTTGTGGAGAAAAACGTCAGATAAGAGCCCAAATGGGTGATACATTTCATCAAGTTTAAATTCAACAAAGACAACTACCAACTCCAATCCAAGAAATAATTATGGGATGTGACGTCACTTCAAGTAGGTGGTTAAGGCCAAAATAATGAAACAAATTAGACAAGCTCACAAATTGTAATATTCATTTTCTTGATCTGGTCAAAATGGACGAAATATGTCCATGGTATTTACTGTGGTATTTTCCCATGGTATCAGTTCATGGTTTTTGCCTTTAGTTTTCGAGGAAAAATAATAAAATAAGATCTTTAGAGAGTCCATCAAGCCTATAAAAGGGGGCAGAAGTTAGGCATTGGGGATCATTCAGGTTTATCTATCTTATTATGTTTTGGTTGAGAACTTGGCATGGCGAGTTCTAGCATTGATCTCGGGACGAAAATCCCGTGGTGAATTTGTCTAGTGGATTCATCCAGGGTCCACAATTGTGCTTCAGTGTTTGTTTTCTATTTTAATGAGCAGTCGAGCATGCCACTGCAAGGGCTCAGATATTTTTGTATGGGCATGTAACTTTGTTTTCAGTGAATAATATAAATAAATGGGTTGCATTACCAGATCCCGTGGTGTTCAGTGTCTTAATTGCAATTATTTTTAACTAGAACACCTAGATGTGCCAAATCTATTGATTATTTCATTGTTTGGGATATTACAGTGGTATCAAAGTTGTACATCCTGTTAACCTGAGGGTTTATTATAGGCGAACTACAAGAAAGATCGTGATCTAGACTCTCAACAATTTCGATGGTTCTCTATAACCACCCTAATTAGCTCATTATTATTGAATTTTCTGAAGTTTATTTGCGTGGAGGGTATTTCTATCACAGCCATTGGTTGTGGAAGAAATATTTGGTCAATTATTTATTCAACCCAAGGTTATTATTTGGCTAATTTTTCAAAAAAACTTTATTTATAGGGACGAGTTGGTTGCTTTGGCTTGTGAACATCAACGCACTGGATTTGTAGCATAAGGTGTCTCACAAGTTTCGCCCGTTAGTGAGCCAAGATCGGAGACTCCCAACAGAAGTCGAGACCATCCAGTATTCTGTCAGGCGATCAAACAACGTGCAGATAGAAGAGGTGCCAAATAAGTGTGATTGTTATTAGAGGTCTTGTGGGACGAGTGGTTGTTTGAATCCCAAGGGTCGTTGACCGGAGCCGTAGCTGTGAGCGCATCGGCCAGCCAAGGTGGAAACAGAGCACGCTGATTATGCCCATATTCTCCATCGACGAGCCCTCCAATTGCTTATTGATATATGATTGTGCCTCGAGCCCTCCAAGGAATTCCTTGTTGATATATGATTGTGCCTCGAGCCCTCCAAGGAATTCCTTGTTGATATATGATTGTGCCTCGTTGTCGGTTAGAAGAGCAGCATCGGATTGAAAGAGGCCTCTATTTTTCTTTACATAATTCGTGTCAAATGTTCTGAAGCTACTCAGATCCATCTCTACTATTGTCTTATTGTCCCCGGGCTTGCATTTCATATTGAGTTGAGTTGCATAACTTTTATCCATATCTCCTTTTCCATTAAAATTGTAAAGCCTTCCGCTAAAGGAGTTGCAGTGATAAATCCCTATTATTGTGTGTCTGCCTGACAACACAACCAAATCCTTAAAATCAAGACCATTGCTCACAATATTTATTTATCCTTAACATCAAGACCATTGCTCACAAATATTGATTTTAGTTTCGAGAAAGTTCCATTGGGAGGAGGAAGTCCAGTAAGAGCTTTGTTAGCAATAGACGCCACTCTATCTCTCCGTCCACCTAACATATGAACAACATCTTGTGCGCCGAGTGCAAGAATATCAGCGCATGACACGACCCCGGGACACACCTTCTCCAGAATATCAGTGCATGACACGACTCCCGGGCACACCTTTCCACTGCAGCTTTGGTTGCCTTGATGACTTGAAATCCTCTTAGAGTTAGAGTCAGATTTGGAGCCGCATCCTTTTCTGCCTTGCTTGATTTTGTTGAATTCAAGAGCATCGATCCATCACAACCTGCAAAAATAACAAGAAGTGAAATCTTCGAAACGGAAAGCATCGTGAGCATATTCATATGCAGATTGAGAATTGTTGAAGTATATCTGTCTGCGACAACTCTCAGGGCTTCAAATCGGAACCTGATGCTTTATTCATGTTCGTTTCCAATTGCCAACAAGTATAGCATTGGTCAATTGTCATATATTTTGTTGGGCCCTTCGCCATACACAAAGATGTTAAAACCAGCTCGGTTCATCCCTTGAACAAGAAGATTAAAGAGAGCATTCAGATTGGGCTGAAACAAACCGTCTGTTGTATAATTCTTGTCACTGTACTTAGTGGTGGGAACGTTTGTCACTGCGTTGCAGAATCCCTTGCATAAAAAAAAATCATATTCGATTTTGATTTCCATCTAACAGTGGATTCTGTGAATAGACATAGCAATGATGCTACAAAATTTTGTGCCTCCTGCGAATGTGGTTAATCAATAAGAACCACATACTGCCCGGTACATCCTTTACTTGGAATATCCCAACTCACTCAATAAGAACCACATACTGCCCGGTACATCCTTTACTTGGAATATCCCAACTCACTCAAATGAGGGAATCATAGTCCCCTAAACCCAAGAAGTCGATGATGGGTGAATTATGGTCACTCAAGTTGTTGTATGTTAGTGAATTTTTGTTATAAGGATTTTGTTTCCTATTAGTGAAGCTTTAGCATAGCCAAAATCTGATTAGACACTGTATTCTTATATATTTCTTTGCTTTTTTATGTGAATATGGGTCTCGAAGAAATTCTAGAGAACAACCAGAAAATTATTGATGAACTAGTAAGAATATATGGTCCTTTACATAACAATATCTTCATAGACAAAAATGATGGTCAAAGCAGTAAACTATTCTAAAAAAGGGTCCATGTCATTCTGTAGCATAAGCAATCATGGGAAGTGAAGGAAGGACAAGGAAGAGGATCTAAGCTCTTCACACTTGGATCCGAGCTACAACGAATGAAGTCAGTCATAGACCTTCGTAAGTTGGAAGAATTAGATGCATGTTTGTCCGAGGTGGGGCAACTAGAATGAAAGAAATTCAGTTGGGCTCTCAAACCATCTATGCTTGCAAAAATAAAACCCAAACTTTGGGAACACCCTTGTGAAGATTTCAGGCTCACAATTGCTTCTTGTCTCAGTAGGGTCATAGCTCTAACATCACCACTACTTCTCTACAATAATAATGTCATGACAGATATACTACAACTGATAGTAGAAGCCCTTCAGGGGTTGAATAACATCATGCTTCCTACCTTTCAGAAAATGCACAATTTTAAAACTCATGGCAGAGTTTAGCTTTGCAACCTTTATGTTGAATTTGGGATGCAACGACTTAATCTTTTATTTACTACAAAGTTTTTACATCAACTCATCAACACTGTGTCAAAACTAGCATGAAGAAAATTGTGTCTCTATTCTTGGAAGGAGATGTTGACATCTGCAAGATACTAAGATCCAAATTGTTGACCATTTGGAAGAAGGAACCATAAGGATCACCAGCTGCCTATGATCTAGTTGAGAAATTGGTCCTGCAAAACATAAAATTGCTCATAAGGGTGCTGACTGGGAAGGAGTTTAGAAGGATTGATAGAGGAAGCAAGAATAAAATCTGCAACAATAATGAACTAAGGAGGAGAGGACTATGCTTTATCTACAAGGGACCTTGGGCCCTTAACCATTCATGTCCAAGTGATAAGAAGGCAAAAAAGGCAGAACAGCTAGATACTTCTTCATATCATGGGGATTCATCCGTAGTTGGGGTCACCAGTTTTCAGAAGCAAACCTATGAAGGATCCAAGCAATCAAGTAGAAATAGTGAGCAACAACACCGCTTTTTCAGAGAAACTTGCAGGACAACCCGATCAGTCAGCTTGACAAAGTACATGGGGAAAGGAAGGAGGTAATTCCTCCTGATGATATGGTGGTTGAGTCTATAGATATCCAAGAGAACATCCATAAAGAGTATGGCCAATAAAGTGTAGATAAAATTCCACCAGTGCATTCATGTTTGGCGACTAGAGAGGGTGGAAAACTTAGCTTCACATGTGGAGAATGCCAAGAAGAAGACACTCAAGGAGAATCAAATGAGGAGTCAATAGTAATAAACCGACATAATGAGCATGACCATGTGGGGCAACATGACAAATATAGTATGCAAGATATATAAGCCATTTCTGGAAGGTCAACCAAAGGTTCAAGTTGAAGTTGTGATCGTGGGGCATCCAGTGCAGACACATACAGAGACATTCAGCAGGGCACTAGAATTGCTAGAAGAGGACTTTCGTGAAAAGGTCATGCATTTCAAGACAGATGTTATGATGTTGAAGCAGAGAGTCTGGATAGTCCAAGACATTGTCTTACATGAGAATAGAAAAATTAAGGAGCTCATAGGGGTATGTGCCCAATCAACGACCAAATTGTCTAGTGTTGAGGAACGACTCAAGTCCCTCACAAGGCAGCAAGAGGAGTATCAATTTCTCTAACTGAAGCTCTATTTCTGATCATTGTCATTTGGTATTTGTGCACAAGTATATGCCGGCTTGCAAATTTGAATTTAAAATGTTAGTTACAACTATTTGATGGAGACATTTGAAATAAAAAATGGCTCTTCACTATTGAAACAAATTTTGTGCTCAGTAATCAAAAATCGAAAATGGATCTTCACCTTAAATGGATTATGTGCTAAATCATCATGTAAAATAAAGTTGGCTCTTCAGTTCTCAAATGTTTTATGCGCTAAATTATCAACTCAAAGAATTTTGTCAGATCTATGTATAGCAAATCTTTTTTTGACATCAAATCAAGAGAATTGTCTAATTTTATACGGTCTTAGTAGGGAGCTTTGTGGTAGTGCATGCATTTTTATCACAATTGAATTATAGTTGTTGTTTGATTTACTTATTTGTGTGACATGAATATGAAAATGGCCCCACCTATTATAAATCTATTAAAATGAAACCCTATTTGTCAATATGAAGATTTTAGAATGAAACTCTATTTGTCAATATGAATATTTTGGCAAGTTTGACGATTAGAATAAGCAAGCTAAATTTACTAGATATTAAATCAACTTTCGCTGACTGCAAGTCTTTCATAAACATCTAAGAATTATTGCGGTGCTCTGTATGTTCGCCACTTAAACGAATATGCTTTGCTCCTCGTAAAGCAACCATGGCGGCGAACAAAATAGGATTTGGTATTTGCATAGTATAGCCATCACACTTGTTGGCTTGAGGGGTCCTGACCCAGGTTCAGAGTGTTTTCCGCAACCAACAAAGCCCTCTAATGACTGGCCCTTTCCGCAGTGATCTGCTTGCGCAGACCAAAGTCTCACCTAAAGTAGTATGGCGGGTGCTGGAACCAAGTTTCCACACCCAGAGAGAGCGTTTGATGCGTGCTTAACCTTACTTATCAGATCTAAGGCTTAACATATAAGCGTAGATGAA